>JBAMJR010000083.1:692500-1160000 GCA_038501785.1 Myoxocephalus aenaeus
TACGGGGTCAGCGGTGACCTCTACGGGGTCAGCGGTGACCTCTACGGGGTCAGCGGTGACCTCTACGGGATCGGCGGTGACCTCTACGGGATCAGCGGTGACCTCTACGGGGTCAGCGGTGACCTCTACGGGGTCAGCGGTGACCTCTACGGGGTCAGCAGGTACATCAATGACCCACCATTGAGGCGGTGCTGGTGTTCGATGAAGGACAGCGTTCACGTCCGCAAACAATGTTTTTGTTGGCGTTGTAAAAACCCGGAGACGACAGGGACAAAACAAAACCTCATGGATCCATCCAGCCAGCGTAAAGGCCTCACTGGATCCGACCACACCAGAGGGTCTAGTTATAAAGGTCTGCGCGTCGGGCCTAACAACACCTTGAACAGTACATTATTGACGATACAGTACTGCCTCTCGTACCTTATTGCTTAATTATATTCATATTTCTGGCTGCTCGGTGAATGTGAGTCCACTGTTTTCCCTCTGTTAGCTCTGGTTTGGTCTCCAACTCCTAAAACAAACATCTGTCTCATAAGCTGCTGAATGTTCACTGTCTCCAACTGGGTCTGACCGTTGGTGCTGGAAGGGTTGTGAGAAACAGCTGGAAACGATGTTGAGATAGAGAGAATGAACCAACATCCTACATGTCTTAACCAGCTCAAGGCTCCGTGGTGCTGAAGAGGCAGCAGCTCATCCCCAAAACACAGAGACCCAGATTCTGGATCAACATCAGTGTTATTGTTGAGTTTATATGTCCACAACTGCGGAACAGTTTTACAGTTCAAGGTGATGTATTGTTGTCGATGGTGCCGGGCCATTTAGCATTCAGTGTAACTGCCAACGCTTTGGTGAAACAAGAAGTATTTAGATCGAATACTAGAGTAAACAGTATCCATGTACACGTAAACACATAATGGAAAGGAATTGGAAAGGAAAACATTCTGACGCAACACATCAAAGAGAGGCTTCACACACTTCCAAGAACTAGTTACCAGCCAGGTGGAATTCCCATAATGCAACAGGTGGTGAAACCGGTTTGGGCTTCCCATCAGTGCCCTGTGTTCAAATTTCTGGAACAAGGCATTAGGATGGTGGGGCGCGTCTAATTTCATGTCTTTGTCACAACAAAACACCATTTTCACTATTTACGAAACCCCTTGGGTAATCTGAAATGTAATGTTATTAATAATAATAATAACTACCCAGATGTCAAAGATAAAACAAATAAAAGACCTGTCACTGCAGGTGTTATTAGTGGATGATAAGAATAAGGGGTGTTGATGTTATAATTTTATTTGCTTTTATTTATTTACTTACTTATTTTCACACCCAGCCCTCGGGACAACTTTGGGGCTCAAGTGTCATTATCCAAGGACAACATGGAGGACCAAGGACTACCCACTATCTACTCAGACACAGGATTGTTGTTGTTCTTCTTCTTCTTTGTTTTTTTATTGATTGGTCCATCTTATGTGGCCTCAGACCCTTAGAGAAGGGGGCTGACCCATTGTGGTCTTGATCCCTTTAAAAGCAGCATCTCCCAGACACTGGCAGTCCGTCACATGAGCATCCTCACTCCAGAGAACGCAGGTGCAATGAGCTTGAGCTGCCAGAGACCGGACAAAGAAGTGCCTCATCCAAACAATGCAAAAGAGATATAAATAATGAAATATACAAAATGATATTGATAAATATTATATATTTCAGAAGACAGGACCAGAATCCATAATTATATATATTATATATTATAATTGGGGCTGCACAGTGGTGTAGTGGCTAGCATTGTCACCTCACAGCATTGTTCCCTCCACGTTCTCCCCGTGTCAGCGTGGGTTCCCTCCACGTTCTCCCCGTGTCAGCGTGGGTTCCCTCCACGTTCTCTAGCTTCCCCCCACAGTCCAAAGACCTCCAGTTCAGGTTCATTGGAGGCTCTAAACTGCCCGTAGGGTCGAATGTGAATGGTTGTCTGTCGCTATACGAGCCCTGTGTCACGGTTCTGGGTTTTGTTTGGTTTCCTGTTTTATTTTGAAGTTCCCCGTCTCTCGTGTCCTCTGTTCCCTTCACTTCCTGCCCTTATGATGTCTGCCCTGTCCCTGATTGTTTCCTCCTGTGTCTAATCACCTGCACCTTCCCTGTGTATTTAAACCCTGTTTGTCTCCTGCTTCCAAACCCGTTCCCCGTGTTTACTTTGGAGAATAAATGTACTTTACACCCTGAGATTAATATATTTTAAGAAGTCATTTTAACTGTAGCTATTGTTGAATGAGTGCTTGTCAGTATCCCTAACACAAATTTACATTTTATCCAGTTTTAAGCCACATGTTATGCCACACTTTTAGATCCTGGTAGTTTCAATCCATGTTTTTAACTCGGCATACAATGTTAGTGTGGCGGCTGGCCGGGGTTGGGCTCAGCTGTGCCGGGATGAGGTGTAATCCATTTCAGTTGGGGGGCAATTTGTGTTTGTGTCTCTCCCCGTTAGAAACAGGAGTAGCGACGGAGGAACAGAAAGAGCAGGAAGCAGAGGCGAGGCAGCCGAAACAGCCACTCCGACGCAGTCGAGGAAAAGACAAGGCCGGGGAGCGCACACCAGACAGCCAATACCTGAGTTGAATAAAAACCATTAAGAAACCGCAAATCCCAGCGGGTTGCCCTCTTTGTGATGCCCAAGACTCGCGGGGGTAACGGAGGTGCTCTCCTGGAGGCAGTCCTTCGCCCTGGAGCAGATCGCTGCCCAGACAGCGGCAGCTCCGCTGGTGCCAGCCCCCTCTCCGCTGGTAGGGGTGGCCCTACACCGGATGACTGCAGCGGGCGACGTGCAGTCATCCTGGACTCATTCGAGGCAACAGTGTGGCTGGCCTGCAGCCGAGTGGGCGGTCCGGCTCCTGAGGCACAGAGGCGGCTCTGGGGCTTCCTCCCACAGCCAGGCAGGTTTACGCGGCCGTGCGTAAAGCCGTCATAGACCGACTGGCCTGTTTCCGGAGGACCACCGGCGGAGGTTCCATGAGGCCAGGCTGGGGGCCGAGGTCCAACCGTGCACTTTGGCCCAGCGGCTAAAGGACGCCGCCCCCAGATGGATGCAACCCGGAGAAGCGGGAGGGGTGCAGGAAGTGGTGGAGAAGGGGATCCTGGAGCAGTTTGTGGGCGGGCTGCCGGCCCGAACGTCGCCGTGGGTCCGCTGCCACCGCCCTACGGCACTGGAGACCGCCATCACCTTGGCGGAGGAGCACCTGGCTGTTCATCCACCCGGGCAGGGGGACAGCGGAGGACAACGGAGGAGGCTACCACCGGCACCCCTCCCGACCTACAGGGGCTCCCTCAACCGCCAGGGCAGGAGTGTTGGAGGTGACACTTCGGAGGGAGTGTCCATTTATGAAAGTGGGCCAAGTGATTCGGGTTGCCGGCCCTCCAACACCCGGTCCAGGAGCGACGTACCGCGTTCCGGTAAGAATCCAGGGGGGTACACATCAGACTCCCTATAACCCGATGGCTGGTCACATGGGGTACGAAAAATCACTGCACGCACTCCCAACCTCTATTCATAGAATTATCCTTCACGTGGGAATCAACGATACAGCCCTCCAACAGCCTGAGTCGACAGAAACAGATTAAAAAAAAAACATTTTTAACTTTTTAACCCTTCGTCCACTGAGCCCGCGGTTTCGCGTGGTGACACTTGAAACGTTTCTCTAAGTTTCTAAAATATTCACAGCACCACGATAATACATCGCAGAAATATAATTTTACGTCTGGCGGAAAGAGAAGACTTCCTGCTTCCGGGTGCCTGCCCAGGCAGAGCCCAGCATAATTTTAACATCATCAAGCAAGCGAAAGGGCAGCAGTGTGTCATCTGACGCTGAAAAAAAAAAAAAGAATCCTTCTCTGTGATTTGTTGAGTCATATGGCCGTCGCCATTTCGTGAACTAAACAACCAATGTACACTCAGGAAAATCTCAAAAGGACAACCCACTTGAGCATGTACACACGCTACAGTTTTCAGTCAGAGAAAAGCGACATCATGACGACAAAGAGATTCAACACGGAGGACGCAAATCGCATGATTCTGGAGACCAGCGAGGAGGAGGACGACGCGTCGTCGTCAGAGCTCGAAGGCTTTAGTTCTTCTGAGGAAGATGGGTAAGTGTAGTTACTAAACTTTGTTACGTGTCTGTAAGACTGCATGGTGCAAACTAGTAATGTGTACACTGTGCACGAGAGCACGAGAGCCAGCCACGCGGTGCACACTGCTGTTCACGTTATACAGTCATGATCTGAGTAATGTTTATACACAGTCTGCTTTGTACAACACTCTGCTCACGTTACTACCACAGTTATGATCTGAGTAATGTTTATACACAGTCTGCTTTGTACAACACTCTGTTCACGTTACTACCACAGTCATGATCTGAATAATATTTATACACAGTCTGCTTTGTACAATACTCTGTTCACGTTACTACCACAGTCATGATCTGAATAATATTTACACATGGCATGCGGAGCACTCTGATCAATCGTTACGTCATCTTTCTTTCAACTGACTAGTCTTCATTTATTTTACAGAGGAGCACCAGCCGCCCCGACCAGCCTGGCCAGCAAAGCGTTGCACGACGACTACCACGACCAGCAAAGAGGCAGCGCGTTTCCCGACGACTAAAGACACCATCGCCGGCAAACAGGGCCATGAAATGTCCGCTTTTACACTCGGCCGTGGATCACACCGTTCAGCAGAGTCCTTAGGCACCACACTTGGTTGCGGTCCGCCTGCAGGGCCCACAACGTGGAGTTCAATGACAATTTTAATCTGTTTTGGGAACAGATCTGGGTAGCTGCCTGCTTGCGGCTAATTCGCAGCACGCTGTACAATCCTGACTATTTAGTCTCCACCCACCCCGCCCTGCTTCTTCTCCTGCTGCCTCCTCAAAGCACCGTTTCCCATGACTACTCCCCTACTGGCTGCCACTTCCACACCGCATTCACAAAGCCATGAACAGAAACCGTCCCAGTTATGCTCACATCGGCTCAACTTCATCCCGTCTCTCTGGACTCAGCACCAGTGCACGCCCACTTCCTTATTACATCATCATAACAAACAGCACGCAAATTCAGCCAACCTCGGAACCTTACCCAAATCCTCACAACCAATCACAAAACACCTCATGACACCCGTACTGTTCAACACCTGGTCACACAGACATATACATGTCTACAGTATGAATAAATGGTTCTATAAAAGAAAAATCAAACATCACATTTCAGTTAGTAAATCTGAGTGTGCTCACTCTGGTTTGGTTAAATAGCTGGGTCAAGTTAGACATTGTGTGTGTGTGTGTGTGTGTGTGTGTGTGTGTGTGTGTGTGTGTGTGTACCTAGGAACTTGACCAGCAGTGAATGGGGGAACTTCCTCAGATGTTCCATGTAGATCTTCAGGTTGGCCAGAAGGAATTTGATTTCCCTTTTGTTCTGGGTCTTCAAGAAGAAGCGCTTATCATTTCTAGAAGTCCAAAAGCACAGTATACATATATATATATATATAAATATATGTATATCCTCTCAGTAACACAAGAAGCCACTCTGACCCTTAAATAAAGAGTTGTTATTTGGATTCTATATTTGATCTTAAACCAGTATTTCTTAAACTTTGGGGCAGATTTTTTTTATTTAAAGAACTTTATTGAGAACTTCATATATTACAAAAGTACAAGTAATAGTAACTAAGTAATTAATAAATACATGGCAAAATGCCTGTACTTTCATGGAAATGTTTACGTTACGCCGTTAGCTTGCACATGCACGACGGACAAGATTCTTGGCGACAGATCGGCTTTCTGCAGAATACAGATCTAAACTAGAGAGGGAAGCATCTCATTGCAGACACTAATACTGATAAACGTGATGGCTCACACATATCTGCACTCGTTTTGTTTAGTTTTGAACAGGTTGCACGTTAATGTTGTTTTGAAAAGATATGCAGTGTACTCAGTAAAACTCTTTATTGCCAAATATTTGAACTTGTTTTGTTTAGTTTTTCACAGGTTGCACTTCATTGTTATTATTTTGAAAAGATATTCAGTGCAAAACAGGTTAATTACAGTAACAATAACCTATTTTCTTTCCAAATATTAGTTATGTTTTGCACAGAGAGAACTTTATTTGGAATGTTCAAACAAAGTGATTGCACATTTTATTAGTTTTTGTCTGATGGAGCAATCTGGTTTACTTGAAAGGGATGGAGGAGTCACCAACAGTTATTTCAATAAAAATTCTGCATGGACCATTTAGTTACAGTTTAGTTGGGGCGGTGGGGCGTGAACATTGTTCTTCTTCAAAGTGGGCGTGACATAAAAGTTTAAGTTTAAGTTTGACTTAACCGAACACAAAATACTGGAGGTAGTCATTACATTGGTCATTCAGCGATGAGAGGCAACGACTTGCTTTCTTAAACTGTGAGATAATAGAAGCAGCTGTTGCACACCAAAGTCCACCTGTCATTGAACACGTGTACATTGAGTTATTCCTGTGCAAGGTGTTCGGTTAGCTTTAGAGTTATGGTTACAGATACATTCAGGGCTTGAGGCTATAGGTAAACAGGATTTCAATCAAAAATCAACGTAATTCCTAAAGAAAACAGGTGAACATGTGTGTAAGTGAGTCGTGAAGCCTCACGTCAGGAAGAAGTCGGCCTTGCTCTTGGAGTTGCTGATGAACTGGAGGTAGCAGCTCTCAGAGCAGAGCGACTGCTGATACTCCTGCTCCGTCATTCCTAGAGACTCCCGCAGGCTGGCGAACACCGGGCCTGCAAAGGTCTCCATTGTGAATTCCTACAGACACACACACACACACACATGCAACTAAATATGCAGGGGGAAGCACTCAACACAATAATACATTGAGTCTGTTAGTCATTGAGACACATCCACCTACCTTATGAATCCGAGTGACCTCTAGTCTGTAATCATCATCTGACAGTTCATTCTGAAGTGGGAGAAAGAGGAAGGATGTCATTGAGAAGGCCTAATTATTTATTATTACTAACTATATATATATATATATATATATATATATATATACACACACACACACTAAAAACTATATATCATGTATACTGATAAAAAAGCTATGCTCAGAATCATAAACAAACTTAAACAACTGTCATTATTTCCGCCGGTTAGACCATGATGGTGTAAGTCTGCATCTTTGTGAGGTTGCCGTATGACTATGCACAGTAGACTACAGGGCAAGTCGGTTTCCTTGTTTTAAATCTTAGGTTTTTATTTTCATTAAAATAGGACGTTGCCGTTAGACGAATGCCACTAGAGATGCCAAGACCACAGATCTCATCTCATCTAATTAAGCCTTGTTTATTCCCCTCAAAGTGAATTATCTGATGAGGTGGCCTCATTTTAGTTGTGCAGAAACATGAATCTCAGTCCCTTTGTCACCGAGTAGCTGACTAAATGGTGAATAGTTAATGGACTGGACTTCCGACTACTAGTTAGCTAGCTTGCTAATTCCACCGGTGAAAGAAATGAACCGTCGGCCGCTGGGTCCATTAAGCCCTCCGCCTGACTCCCTGGCGCTGTGGAGCTAACAAGCTAACATTACGTAGCTAACTAGCCAGCCGTTCGTCCACAGACTGCATCCGTTCTCTTCTCGCCGTGTTGCACACTTTATGTGGTGTTTTTGTCACCAGGACAACTAGCAACTAGCAACTATCACCATTTTCTTTTGTACTAGTCAAAGCTTGCAGTTATTTCATAATTCTACCTGATCAATAAACACAGAATCAGTTAAATCAGTTGTCATCTTTCCTTTTCCTGTCAAGCTCATGTCTCTTTTGTTCCTCTTGTGTATTATCCTGAAACCCATGTGTGTTTATTGTATGATGTGTGTGTTTGTCATGCAGCATATAGGACTTCCATATCTTCTAAATGAGCAGACGAAGGGACCCTTAATGGCGTTGAATCCATAACAATAGTCAGGTTCTATTTCATCAGGAGGTTCAGAAGGAAAAGTTGACTATCATGTGGGCGTTGGATCAGAATGCATGGAAAAAAAGCAAGGAAACTTAAAAGGAAATGTATTTATGAAGATAGAAGAAGAAGTGGTGGACAAAGAAAATAAACTACATTATTCATACATAACATGTGTATGCTTCTCAGCAGCAGGATCCTACAGAGGGAAATATCTGTAATTATTAGTATTATCAGGCAATGAGTGTAAATTGATGGCAAAAGCATTCGATCAATAATATTTTTTCTTTTAACGCAGCCATTTATGTAAAAAGTGAAGGGCTACATAATAAGTGTATGTTTACTGCTATAAGACTGTATAATAAATCACCCCTGGCCAGATCCTCCGTCAATTGAATCATCAACATCAATAACCCTAGCACCGCTTTCACTGTGTGTACTATATTTAAACACTTCATATACTTTGCATGTTTGCACTTTTGTTATTTCATTTTCTTAAATGTCTTCTATGTAACTCTGCTTGCTGCTGCCACAACCAGATTTCCCCTTGGGGAAGAATACAGTTTACATCCCATCCTGTCCTAGCTGAAGCTGTTGTGTGTTCAGGGCTCTGCAGAGACAACAGACAGTCACCAGCCAGCTGAGTCAGCGGTGTGTCTGGGTATGAAGCCGCCGGCACGCTGCTGCCTGTGAGCGCTCATTCAGCAGCAGGGAGCACACTGCATAGCTCTCTGGTCACGCTTTGTTTCGGACGCCTTTCAGCTGTGCTGTTTGTAAATTTTCACAGATATGAATGCCTGGAAGTCACAACACTGGCCACAGAAACCCCAGCCTGTTACAATAGATGTTACACTGTTGATACTGACTTTGCCATCACATAACATCTATTTAAAGACTTGTTGATCTCTTTAGACTCAACAGGTGTAGTTGGTTACTGTCTCATATCTATTTTATTGGTTTTATTTTATTTCATTTTGTCTTAATGTCAGCTTGTCAGTCATCAGTAAAGCACCGTCATTTTACACTAACTGTATAAAAAAATTAAATGGAATACAAATTCACCTGCTTATTATCGAAAGACCTAAAAAACAAAGAAAGCTAACTCTTGGTCCAAAGCAGATGAGAATGAAGTCATGTGATCTCACTCTGAACATTGTGTCCCAGTCTCTCCTTATAAATATGAATATTATTACTGACACTGCATATTTCCACAACGTTGGTTCCATTGTGTCCATGCTGATGCTGCAACACTTGTTCATGCGTTGTCTCATCTAGATACTCTTGTCTCTGGCTCACCAATAAACCGTTAGCTTCAACAAGATGCTGCTGCTGCTCGGTCATGAACCAATAAACCGTTAGCTTCAACAAGATGCTGCTGCTGCTCGGTCATGAACCAATAAACCGTTAGCTTCAACAAGATGCTGCTGCTGCTCGGTCATGAACCAATAAACTGTTAGCTTCAACAAGATGCTGCTGCTGCTCGGTCATGAACCAATAAACCGTTAGCTTCAACAAGATGCTGCTGCTGCTCGGTCATGAACCAATAAACCGTTAGCTTCAACAAGATGCTGCTGCTGCTCGGTCATGAACCAATAAACCGTTAGCTTCAACAAGATGCTGCTGCTGCTTGGTCATGAACCAATAAACCGTTAGCTTCAACAAGATGCTGCTGCTTGGTCATGAACCAATAAACCGTTAGCTTCAACAAGATGCTGCTGCTCGGTCATGAACCAATAAACCGTTAGCTTCAACAAGATGCTGCTGCTGCTCGGTCATGAACCAATAAACTGTTAGCTTCAACAAGATGCTGCTGCTTGGTCATGAACCAATAAACT
Source organism: Myoxocephalus aenaeus (assembly GCA_038501785.1). Taxonomy (NCBI): domain Eukaryota; kingdom Metazoa; phylum Chordata; class Actinopteri; order Perciformes; family Cottidae; genus Myoxocephalus; species Myoxocephalus aenaeus. The sequence goes on from JBAMJR010000083.1 coordinate 702,309, forward strand.
GTTAGCTTCAACAAGATGCTGCTGCTTGGTCATGAACCAATAAACTGTTAGCTTCAACAAGATGCTGCTGCTTGGTCATGAACCAATAAACTGTTAGCTTCAACAAGATGCTGCTGCTCGGTCATGAACCAATAAACTGTTAGCTTCAACAAGATGCTGCTGCTGCTCGGTCATGAACCAATAAACTGTTAGCTTCAACAAGATGCTGCTGCTTGGTCATGAACCAATAAACTGTTAGCTTCAACAAGATGCTGCTGCTTGGTCATGAACCAATAAACTGTTAGCTTCAACAAGATGCTGCTGCTGCTCGGTCATGAACCAATAAACTGTTAGCTTCAACAAGATGCTGCTGCTGCTCGGTCATGAACCAAAACGTACCGCTGTTTGTTTTGCATTCAAATGGCTCCGTGTGGATGTGGGGTCAGACTTCAAGATCCTGCTTTTGACTTGCACCTGAGTACTTCTCACCACGAGGTTCCGCTCATATCTCTACTCATGTATATCTCTACTCATGTATTCATATATCAGACATAATGAGACATCAGAGGCTGGAGAGCGTCTCTTACTCTTAAAACAGCCTTCAACCTCAGTCTGCCCTAAGATACTAAATGATGGTACCCTAACTTCAAGTATGTACGTGTTGGTATATTTAGCTAATAATGATTTCTTACAAACTGTGTTAAAAAAGCTCGTCTGAAAAATGACAAATTTAAGTTTTCTTTGTAGCTGTTCAATTATTTGCAGCTCACAAAGAAACACTAGCGTGCTGGAAGTAGTAGTATATCAGTAATGTTATGTAATGCACTAATATATATATATATATATATATATATATATATATATATATATATATATATATATATATATATATATATATATCTCTGCCATGCCAGTGTTGAGTGAAATGCTGTTTCCCTACCTGAACCTGAACCAACCTTTATCTCTGACCTTTGACCTTCATGACTGTACTTGACACATGAAAGCCGCTGATGTAGAAACAGTAAGCAACCATCCTGATGCATTTAGCAGACACATGCATGTGATTCCACGTTTCATTCACTCTGCCCTGAACATCTTTGTGTTGCAGCTTCAAAACATATTCAATTCAAAAGAGTATGACATTTTAATTAATGGCAATACTGTTCAGTCATGTTTTCACAACCTTTACAGAGATAGAAAGACAAGCACATGCATGGTAATGATGTGGATGGGCTGTTTGGGATGAGTTGGCTTACGGATATGAAAAAACTTGTCATCGTATATTTCATTTGATATTCTTTATGTTCTCTGGGAATTTTTATTAAGAAACAGTTTACAGAAAATAATCAGATGTGCTGCCAGTTTTTTGTCAGTCCAGTGAATTAAATACCTGACAAATAATGGAACTGTATCTCATTGATTATGCTCATTGATGTGTAACATCGTCACAATGGGCAATACAACCACAGTTATTGAATAGATAGACACGTCAGCTAAAGGGTTCGGTCCAGTGATCAAAGGTCCTCCTGATAGCCGGCTCTCAGGAGGACCTTTGATCAATCTCTGCTTGTCGAGGTGTCCAGCAAACAATGTGGGCCGGGGAAACACCGCCATATTTTCACATCTTAGAGTTATGGATTTATTGCCAGATGAATAAAGGTTTTGGTGATTTTAATTTTGTTCTTGTACAGTTTGAAAAAGTGTGTTTTACAATGAGTTAACATAACGTGACGCTTGTTGTAGTTCAGTGTAACGGAGAAACTTAAATTCAGAAGTTGTACGGTTGTATTTTTCTATTTAGGTGTCAGAATATTTCCTTCATTAACGTTCATTATATTCATCAGCCGTATTGATATAGCTGCTTGTGTAATGTTTCCTGGTACTGGCATGTATTTCTTCAGTGAACTACATTTACCATCAACACTGATTGGACATCCACATAAAAGGAGGGCAATGTATTAAAGCTGACATGTATTCAATGTGTTTGTATTGATTCTTGTTGTAATGCACAGACTGATGCACTCTTACAGTTGAAGTGAGGCCCTGCCTGTACTCCTACCGTCACACTTCCATTAGAAGTTAAGTATTGCATAACCAGGATGTGACCCGTACTCACTGTGGGTGCATTGATGTGGTTCTGGGTGGCTGCTGCCAGTCCCTCCTTCATCATGCAGGTCAGGCTGTAGAACTCGTGCTGCTGATCGATCTCAAACACGCCCAGAAGCTTCCACTGCTGCCTCAGACCTCCCCAGCGCCTCCTCTTCACCGTGCCGGAGCGCTGCCGCTGCCCGGACGTCCCCAGGCCACCGGCAGCCGCTGACATCTCCATCTGGGATACGAACCAAAACACAGATCCAAAATGAATGACTGCACCCGATCCCTGAGCACTGCACTGTAAACGCAGAAGAGGTTTTCAAAGCTCCAGCTAAAGAAATCAAAGAGCCAGAGAGGCCAGAGACAAACAGCTGACTGTCCGTTGAGTCCAACAGGGTAGCTATGGAAACCAACACAAAGGAATAGTACGTTGATGAGCGGTGCTGTGGTGCTGGGAGGAAACCAGCCCTCCCACCACCACACCTCTTAATGCAAACACATTTATTTCTACATCAATCTTTATTAGTGTACCTGCAAATGAACCTTTCACGCACGAGTCTCCCTAAAGGCTGTCTGTACATGTGTAATGTCTTTGGACAGACCTTGAACTAGTGTATAGTGAATCTAATGTGGTGCTTTAGACAGCTCCCATGGGCTCTAACCATTAAAAGGAGTGTTCTTAGATTAAAATCGGACTTGGGAAAGTGAAGATAGGAGAGAAGTTATTTTTCTATGTTCTATCATCCACAACCTTTAACCAGGAACACATATACTGCCATATACACATCTTAACTAATCTTTCTTTATGCACCGGAATTATTCCAATAGCCCTTGTGGTTGAGGAGATATAGCAGTTTTAGTGAAGTATGAAAAGCTTTTTAAAAGTTAAATGAACAGGAAGACAACGAGGGTAATGGTGGACCACAGTGGTGCAAACGTATTAAACAAGGTTCAAACATATTTGGTCAACAATTGATAAATTAAAGATGTCAACGGTAAATGACTGAAATCCATTTTTTTTCTTATTATCAACAAATCCCATAAAATCCCAGAACTAACAATGAATGCAGTACTAAGCAGTACTGCAACATCAAAGAGCCTCACTGTTGCACTGGTCACATGCTCCTCATTACCATCAACACGCACACTTTGACTCCCATCAGAGTGAACTGGTCACTGAACGTAGGATTAAAATAATGATATAAAGGGGATGAACTAATTCTGCCCTGTGTGCATTGTTAAGAGCAGTCTGCTACACTAAGAGCTGCATTTAAAGGTTTGATATGATGTATGGCACCAGAATGTGACCACAGGCCTTGATCAGGTTCAAATTACACTCGTACTGCACCTTTAACACTAGCTCAAAACCACTAAAGAGCTCGCAGTTTAAAAGGATCCATGTGGCAGTGGATGATTTAATGAGACCATGGATTATCCCAAGAGTATGACATTTATTATAAGAAACAACTTTGACAGAATATTAAAATACAGGACAGCCATCACATCTAAAAGGTTAAAACCAATAAAACAAGTGCGTGTGTGTGAGAGATATATATATATATACACATATACATATACATACACTTAGGAGGTACAGATGCACAAAAAAGGGTAACTAAATTAACTAACTAACATAAAACCATGCAAAACAAAACAATGTAAAACAAAACCGTAAATATAAGTAAATTAGTGAGTCAAACAAAACAGCAGCGGCAGTCAGCATCTCTAGGCTGCTCGCTGCACAACCCCCATCCAGACAGCTCTACGGGGAAGTGGGAAACTCTGGAGCTGGACCTAGAGTAAGAGACAAAAAGGATGAACCCACAGCAAATATGCCTCAACTTAAGAAGCTAAAGTCCACACCTACCGACGCCTGGGAGTCAGAGAGAGAGAAAGAGGCAGCTCATGGTGTGGCTTATATATGATGGCCCAAACGAATTGGGAACCAGGAAGTAGGAGGGGCTAAGGCCTACTCAGCCCTACAGAAGCCCAGGAGGAACATTTCATGAGACGGCTACATTCTGCCCCAGGTTTTTTTTTTATTGGCGGCCCGACAATTTACTAAGACCAGGGTCTAAAAGGAGCCGAAGTAGAACTACTAGAGCCAAGTATCTGGTAATTTGCACCCCATCTGCACCAAATTGAATCTTGTAATATGTCTGCAACCACAGACTGCAGCTGCTTCAGTAAATTATTTGAAAAAATTGAGCCAGGTCAACTTAATTAATTTAGTTCCTCTTGAAAATATGCTAACACCCATTTAATCATAATCATTTTGGGAATAATTTTTCAACAACCAGAACTCATATCCGACTGAAACCAAAAAAATACCTTGTTTTTTAATAATCCATCCATCCATCCATTATCAGCCGCTTATCCGGGGTCGGGTCGCGGTGGCAGCAGGTCCAGCAGGCCGACCCAGGCTTCCCTCTCACCCGCAATACTTTCCAGCTCATCCTGGGGGACCCCGAGGCGTTCCAAGGCCAGCCGGGAGATATAATCCCTCCAGCGTGTCCTGGGTCTTCCCCGGGGTCTCCTACCAGTTGGACGTGCCTGGAAAACCTCTAATGGGAGGCGTCCAGGAGGCATCCTGACTAGATGCTGAACCACCTCAGCTGACTCCTTTCGACACGAAGGAGCAGCGACTCGACTCCAAGCTCCCCCCTGATGTCCGAGCTCTTACTCTATCTCTAAGGCTGAGCCCTACAGAGGAAACTCATCTCCTTACCCTATCTCTAAGGCTGAGCCCGGCCACCCTACGGAGGAAGCTCATTTCGGCCGCTTGTATCCGAGACCTCGTTCTTTCGGTCACGACCCAGAGTTCGTGACCATAGACATAGTGAGGGTTGGAACGTAGACCGACCAGTAAATGGAGAGCTTTGCCTTCCGGCTCAGCTCCCGCTTCACCAAGACGGTCCTTCTTGAATCCGAGGTTCGACAAGCGGTCGGAGCCTCCTTTCCAGCACCCTGGCATAAGCTTTTCCCGGGAGGCTGAGCAGTGTGATGCCACGATAGTTCAGCACACTCTCCGGTCCCCCTTCTTGAAGATGGGAACCACCACCCCGTTCATCAGTCCATGGGCACTGTTCCCGACCCCCCTGCAACACTGAAAAGGCGTGTCAGCCAAGACAGCCCAACAATGTCCAGCGCTTTTAGCATCTCAGGGCGGATCTCATCCACCCCCGGCGCCTTGCCACCAAGGAGCTTTTTGACTACTGATAATATAAATCGTTATATTCTGTAGATATTCTTCATTTCATTATTCTTCTGTCTATTAGAGTTCAGGTTGTGCAAGGTCAGTTTAACAGATACTGTCTGAGAGAAACGTTCCTCAAGGTTCCTCAAGGTTCCACGCTCTGCACTACAACACTCACACCTGTTTATCAGTATATTGACATTAGGGAAGCAGACTGGTCGTTGCACGTTCCAGTCTTGTGAGAAAAGATGAGAACACGGGATTCTCCTCCTCTTGACAGGATAGAGCGAATCAGATGTTAGGACGAGGCGAGACGAACCTGTGACGATAACCTGAGTATGGAAGGCCCCACTTCCGTTGGTGGGGCAGTTGTTCTTTGACCAACCTGCGTGTTGCTGTACCACTCACTGATTTTGCAACTGCAGTGCCTATTACTTTACTTGTGATCATTTAGTAAATGAATTTAGAGAACGAGAGACGTTGTTTGACTAAGTTCTTCCGGAAGCTACACCAGGCATCCAATAATTTGTATGCATTAACACTACCTTAGCAACCTCTGCCAGGGATATGGGTGCAACCACCCCCAAGTCTTCAGGCGCTGCCCAGGGGACATGTTACTCCTGTATTAGCTGCTCTCCACTGGCTTCCTGTAAGATCGAGAATTATATTTAAAATCCTCCTCCTCACCTATAAAGCCTTAGCTGGTGATGCACCATCATATCTTAAAGAGCTTATAGTGCCATATTACCCCACTAGAGCGTTACGCTCACTGAATGCAGGGTTACTTGTGGTTCCCAGAGTCTTAAAAAGTAGGTTGGGGGCTAGAGCTTTCAGTTATCGGGCTCCTCTTCTGTGGAATCAGCTTCCACTTTCAGTCCGGGGGGCAGACACAGTCACCTCATTTAAGAGTAGACTTAAGACTTTCCTCTTTGATAGCGCTTATAGTTAGGGCTGTTTCAGGCTTATAGTTAGGGCTGGCTCAGGTTTGCCCTGGTCCAGCCCCTAGATATGCTGCTATAGGCCTAGACTGCTGGGGGACATCTTAGGATACACTGAGCTCCTCTTCTCTTCCTCTTTCGCTCCTCTTCTCTTCCTCTTTCACTCCTCCTCTCCTCTTCTTTCTCTCCATCTGGATAAACTATTGTCTCTTCAATGCACATTACTGACTCTACTTTCTTTTTCCATGGATCCATGGCTGCCTGGAACTGGTCCTGCCTGCTACCATGGCCCTGCTGATGGAACCGGTCTGGAACCGGTCCTGCCCCGGGTCCTGCCCCGGGTCCTGCCGCCCCCCCTGCCATGGATCCATGGCGGCCTGGAACCGGTCCTGCCTGCTGCCATGGCCCTGCTGATGGAACCGGCCTGGAACCGGTCCTACCTGCTGCCATGGCCCTTCTGATGCCCCCCTCCTCTCTACCGCCTTCTGCTTCATGGATTATCAGGATCATGGACCATGCCTAATACTCATTATATGAATAATTTCTGTCATATTCATTGAATGTGCTGTAACTACGCTATTCATTCTGGCCACATGACATCTATTGCTTCTGTCCATCAGGAGAGGGATCCTCCTCTGTTGCTCTCCCTCAGGTTTCTTCCCTTTTTTCCCTGTGAAAGGGTTTTTACTATCTTTTATGGGGAGTTTTTCCTGATCCGATGTGAGGTCCCGGGACAGGGATGTTATGTGTACAGATTGTAAAGCCCTCCGAGGCAAACTTGTATTTGTGATGTTGGGCTATATAAAATAAACTGAACTGAACTGAACTGACGTTGGCCGGGTTTAGGAGTTCCTCAAAGTGCTCTTTCCACCGCCCGACGATGTCCCCCATCTGGGTCAGCAGTTCCCCTCCACCGCTGAGAACAGCCTGGGGTAGGCCCTGCTTTCCCTTCCTGAGCCGTCGGATGGTTTGCCAGAACCTCCTTAAGGCCAACCGAAAGTCCTTCTCCATGGCCTCCCCGAACTCCTCCCATGCCCGAGTTTTAGCATCCACGACCACCACAGCTGCAGCCCTTCTGGCCTGCCGGTACCCGTCAGCTGCTTCAGGAGACCCCTGGAACAGCCAGGTCCGAAAGGCCTCCTTCAGTTTGATGGCTTCCCTCACCCCCGGTGTCCACCACCGGGTTCTTGGGTTGCCGCCACGACAGGCACCGATGACCTTCTGACCACAGCTCCTAGCGGCCGAGTCCACAATAGAGGCTTTGAACATGGTCCACTCGGATTCCATGTCCCCAGCCTCCCTCGGGATCTGTGAGAAGCTCTTCCGGAGGTGGGAGTTGAAGACCTCCCGGACAGGATCCTCTGCCAGACGTTCCCAGTTCACCCTCACTACACGTTTGGGCTTGCCAGGTCTTTCTAGCCGACTCCATCTGATCCAACTCACCACCAGGTGGTGATCAGTTGACAGCTCTGCTGTCGATCAAACTGTGGCTAGCACAGAAGTCCAACAACAAAACACCGTTCGGGTTCAGATCGGGCAAGCCGTTCCTCCCAATCACGCCCCGCCAGGTTTCTCTGTCATTGCCCTCGTGAGCGTTGAAGTCCCCCAGGAGAACTATGGAGTCGGCAGGCGGCGCCCTTTCCAGGACCCCTCCCACCGACTCCAAGAAGGCCGGATACTCTGAAATGCTGTTCGGTGCATAAGCACAAACAACAGTCAGAGCCTTACTCCCCGCAACCCGTAGGCGCAGGAAGGCGACCCTCTCGTTCTCCGGGGAAAACTCCAACATAGCGGTGCTCAGCCGGGGGCTTGTGAGTATCCCCACTCCCGCCCGGCGCCTCTCACCCTGGGCAACTCCAGAAAAAGACAAAGTCCAACCCTTCTCCAGGAGCTTGGTTCCAGAGCCCGTGCTGTGCGTGGAGGTGAGCCCAACTATATATAGCCGGTACCACTCCACCTCCTGCACCAGCTCCGGCTCTTTCCCCGCTAGCGAGGTGACGTTCCACGTCCCTAGAGCTAGTCTATGCTGCTGGCGATCGGCTCGCCCAGGTCTCCCGCCTGGCCCGCCCCCGGTCCACATAGCACCCGACCCATAGGTCCACAGGTTGGTTGCTGCTCCATGATATTTCTTCGGGCCGAACCCGAATGGGCACCATTGGCGAAGGCCCGGCCACCAGACGCTCGCCGGCGAGCTCTTCTCCTGGGTCTGGCTCACACTGTTCACCTTTCTGTGTGAGACCATCTGATGAAGTTTATACATGGGCTTTATTTACCATGACAGGATGTGTCCAGATAGAGAAGAGGTCTGATCGGCTGTCCTCTCAGCTCAGAGCTGCTGAGTGTGCAGCTCACAACACAAAGGAATGAGGTCAAACCCCGACCTCATTCTGCTGTGAGGTAGAAGCATTTATAAAGATATATTACAACTATCTATGTTACTAAATATATAGTACAACTATCTATGTTACTAAAGATATAGTACAACTATCTATGTTACTAAAGATATATTACCATCTATGTTACTAAAGATATATTACTATCTATGTTACTAAAGATGTATTTCTATGTAACCGAATGCACAGAGCAGACGCTGTGACAACGTCTCACACATCAGCCAAGATGTGGACCGAACATCAGAGAATAAAGACAGAAGAGAAACACATGAACACATGAACATGACAACATGAACATGAAACTGTTATTAAAGGTCTGAATGTAGTTAGATACTCATCGTTTCATGTTTACTGACCTCAGGGTGGCTGCTGGACGCAGAGCAGAGCAGGTCCATGAGGACTGTGACACACACACACACACACTGTGACACACACACACACACACACACACACACACACACACACACACACACACACACACACACACACACACACACACACACACACACACACACTGCCGCTCTCTCAGCGTGACAACAGGCTGTACAATGAGACAGAAACACACTACGTGTTTTGTCAGTAGATAATGACTTTATAAATACTGTTTACAGAACAGTTATGTTTACGTGTTTGTAAACTATGTTTAAGTAAAAAGTATAAAGACATGAATATTCTCTGGAAACAAATCTAACACGTCAATAAAGTAAATAACATTCCTGAGCGAAGAATGAAGGACAGACACCAGTCAGTATCAGTCAGTCTCCTGTCTCCTATCTCCTATCTCCTGTCTCCTATCTCCTGTCTCCTTTCTCCTATCTCATGTTTCCTATCTCCTGTCTCCTATCTCCTGTCTCCTTTCTCCTATCTCATGTTTCCTATCTCCTGTCTCCTATCTCCTATCTCATGTTTCCTATCTCCTGTCTCCTATCTGCTGTCTCATGTGTGTGTTTTCAGTCTGGTCTTCATAACCTGCAGTGTTTCTCTCCTCTAAAACACTTAATCATCAGCTGCTCATGTCTCCTTGACTCCTCTTTCCTTGACTCCTCTCAGCTGCTCGCGTCTCCTTGACTCCTCTCTCCTTGACTCCTCTCAGCTGCTCATGTCTCCTTGACTCCTCTCAGCTGCTCGTGTCTCCTTGACTCCTCTCTCCTCCTCAGAAAAGTGTATATATATATATATATATATATATACACTTTTCATGAAGTCATATGTACTTCATTAAAAGTGTATATATATATATATATATATATATATATATATATATATATATATATACACATACACTTTTCATGAAGTCATAGACTCATCCCTCCTTCATATCGGTCATTACTGTATTGGTCCATTAGTAAACTGATGGGAATCACATTTCAAGTAGAGGTGGTTATATTACATCAGACTTTCTTTTAGATCGCAGCGAGTAACGCCGGCTCCTTCAGAGTGGTGCATTCTGGGTAGTGAGTGTCCTCAAGTCAATGATCCTGAACAGCCTGCAGAGCTTCTGACGGCTCAGGATACTCTGATGACCACGGGGTCTTTATCTGCTGGATCAGATCCTCCAGTCTATTAGATATGACCTTGATATGACCTAGATATGACCTTGATATGACCTAGATATGACCTTGATATGACCTAGATATGACCTTGATATGACCTAGATGTCTCTTCCTGTTCACAGTCTGCTAGAGGAGAGAAACACTCTGAATACTAGCACTGAGCTGTGAGCTCATTTAAAGTCAATATAACTTGTTTACAAAGAAAGAAACTAGTCTTTGGTTTGTTTTGAATGATTCTGTATTTTTCTATATCACCACTTGAGGGCGCCGAAGTCAAAGGTTTTCAAATTGAACACGTAGAAGCTTTAAAGCTCATCAACTCAAACCCAAATATTACATACATATCAGGAACTTTCTTTAAAAAAATATAACTTTGTGAGCATGAAGAACAGCTGTAGCATGTAGCATCAATCAGTCCAGTAGAGGGTGTAGCATCAATCAGTCCAGTAGAGGGTGTAGCATCAATCAGTCCACTAGAGGGTGTAGCATCAATCAGTCCACACTAGAGGGTGTAGCATCAATCAGTCCAGTAGAGGGTGTAGCATCAATCAGTCCAGTAGAGGGTGTAGCATCAATCAGTCCACACTAGAGGGTGTAGCATCAATCAGTCCAGTAGAGGGTGTAGCATCAATCAGTCCAGTAGAGGGTGTAGCATCAATCAGTCCAGTAGAGGGTGTAGCATCAATCAGTCCAGTAGAGGGTGTAGCATCAATCAGTCCAGTAGAGGGTGTAGCATCAATCAGTCCAGTAGAGGGTGTAGCATCAATCAGTCCACTAGAGGGTGTAGCATCAATCAGTCCAGTAGAGGGTGTAGCATCAATCAGTCCAGTAGAGGGTGTAGCATCAATCAGTCCACTTTCTTGGGCTGGCGGTTCTTCCACATGATGACAGCAGTGAAGGCTCCTGTGGAGAGAAGAGAGTCAACTTCTACACCGACCTGTAGACCTGTAGAGCCAGAAGGTCGTACTCACCGGGGTGTGTGTGTGTGTGTGTGTGTGTGTGTGTGTGTGTGTGTGTGTGTGTGTGTGTGTGTGTGTGTGTGCTCACCGATGCAGAGCAGCAGCAGCAGCGCTGCCAGGCCCGGCAGGATGACGGAGAACTCTCGAGGGAGGAAGTACTGGTGCACGGCGTGGTCATCGGACACGAAGGGCTGAAGAACCAGAGAGCACAACAACCTTCATCTTCTTTGTGGACAGAAGATATCCCTGCAGTTTAATGATTTAGACAGAACACTGCATGCAAGGCAGCAGGGGATGTAACACACTGTAAAGCCTTCAGGGACTAGAACAGGACCCACCAGCACGATGACCCACACCGAGTAGTACGAGAACAGCAGGAGGCTGAAGCCCACCAGACTCATGCCCACCGCTTGGTCCACTCCTGTCGCCTGAAAGGTAAGATCACACTGATAAAGATCACACTGATGTCATGAAGATCACACTGATGTCATGAAGATCACACTGATGTCATGAAGATAAGATCACACTGATGTCATGAAGATAAGATCACACTGATGTCATGAAGATCACACTGATGTCATGAAGATAAGATCACACTGATGTCATAAAGATAAGATCACACGGATGTCATGAAGATAAGATCACACTGATGTCATGAAGATAAGATCACACGGATGTCATGAAGATAAGATCACACTGATGTCATGAAGATAAGATCACACTGATGTCATGAAGGTAAGATCACACTGATGTCATGAAGGTAAGATCACACTGATGTCATGAAGATAAGATCACACGGATGTCATGAAGATAAGATCACACTGATGTCATGAAGATCACACTGATGTCATGAAGATAAGATCACACTGGTGTCATGAAGATCACACTGATGTCATGAAGATAAGATCACACTGGTGTCATGAAGATAAGATCACACGGATGTCATGAAGATAAGATCACACTGATGTCATGAAGATAAGATCACACTGATGTCCTGAAGATCACACTGATGTCATGAAGATAAGATCACACTGATGTCCTGAAGATCACACTGATGTCATGAAGATAAGATCACACTGATGTCATGAAGATCACACTGATGTCATGAAGATAAGATCACACTGATGTCATAAAGATAAGATCACACTGATGTCATGAAGGTAAGATCACACTGATGTCATGAAGGTAAGATCACACTGATGTCATGAAGATAAGATCACACTGATGTCATGAAGGTAAGATCACACTGATGTCATGAAGGTAAGATCACACTGGTGTCATGAAGATAAGATCACACTGATGTCATGAAGGTAAGATCACACTGATGTCATGAAGGTAAGATCACACTGATGTCATGAAGGTAAGATCACACTGATGTCATGAAGATAAGATCACACTGGTGTCATGAAGATAAGATCACACTGATGTCATGAAGGTAAGATCACACTGATGTCATGAAGGTAAGATCACACTGATGTCATGAAGATAAGATCACACTGATGTCATGAAGGTAAGATCACACTGATAAAGATCACACTGATGTCATGAAGGTAAGATCACACTGATGTCATGAAGATAAGATCACACTGATAAAGATCACACTGATGTCATGAAGGTAAGATCACACTGATGTCATGAAGATAAGATCACACTGATAAAGATCACACTGATGTCATGAAGGTAAGATCACACTGATGTCATGAAGATAAGATCACACTGATGTCATGAAGGTAAGATCACACTGGTGTCATGAAGGTAAGATCACACTGATGTCATGAAGATCACACTGATGTCATGAAGATAAGATCACACTGATGTCATGAAGGTAAGATCACACTGATGTCATGAAGGTAAGATCACACTGATGTCATAAAGATAAGATCACACTGATGTCATGAAGATAAGATCACACTGATGTCATGAAGGTAAGATCACACTGATGTCATGAAGGTAAGATCACACTGATGTCATGAAGATAAGATCACACTGATGTCATGAAGGTAAGATCACACTGATAAAGATCACACTGATGTCATGAAGGTAAGATCACACTGATGTCATGAAGATAAGATCACACTGATAAAGATCACACTGATGTCATGAAGGTAAGATCACACTGATGTCATGAAGATAAGATCACACTGATAAAGATCACACTGATGTCATGAAGGTAAGATCACACTGATGTCATGAAGATAAGATCCCACTGATGTCATGAAGATAAGATCACACTGATGTCATGAAGATAAGATCACACTGATAAAGATCACACTGATGTCATGAAGATAAGATCACACTGATAAAGATCACACGGGTGTCATGAAGGTAAGATCACACTGATGTCATGAAGATAAGATCACACTGATGTCATGAAGATAAGATCACACTGATGTCATGAAGATAAGATCACACTGGTGTCATGAAGATAAGATCACACGGATGTCATGAAGATAAGATCACACTGATGTCATGAAGATAAGATCACACTGATGTCATGAAGATCACACTGATGTCATGAAGATAAGATCACACTGATGTCATGAAGATCACACTGATGTCATGAAGATAAGATCACACTGATGTCATGAAGATCACACTGATGTCATGAAGATAAGATCACACTGATGTCATGAAGATCACACTGATGTCATGAAGATCACACTGATGTCATGAAGGTAAGATCACACTGATGTCATGAAGGTAAGATCACACTGATGTCATGAAGGTAAGATCACACTGATGTCATGAAGATAAGATCACACTGATGTCATGAAGGTAAGATCACACTGATGTCATGAAGATAAGATCACACTGGTGTCATGAAGATAAGATCACACTGATGTCATGAAGGTAAGATCACACTGATGTCATGAAGGTAAGATCACACTGATGTCATGAAGGTAAGATCACACTGATGTCATGAAGGTAAGATCACACTGATAAAGATCACACTGATGTCATGAAGGTAAGATCACACTGATGTCATGAAGATCACACTGATGTCATGAAGATCACACTGATGTCATGAAGGTAAGATCACACTGATGTCATGAAGGTAAGATCACACTGATGTCATGAAGGTAAGATCACACTGATGTCATGAAGATAAGATCACACTGATGTCATGAAGGTAAGATCACACTGATGTCATGAAGGTAAGATCACACTGATGTCATGAAGATAAGATCACACTGATGTCATGAAGGTAAGATCACACTGATGTCATGAAGATAAGATCACACTGGTGTCATGAAGATAAGATCACACTGATGTCATGAAGGTAAGATCACACTGATGTCATGAAGGTAAGATCACACTGATAAAGATCACACTGATGTCATGAAGGTAAGATCACACTGATGTCATGAAGATAAGATCACACTGATGTCATGAAGGTAAGATCACACTGATGTCATGAAGGTAAGATCACACTGATGTCATGAAGGTAAGATCACACTGATGTCATGAAGATAAGATCACACTGGTGTCATGAAGATAAGATCACACTGATGTCATGAAGGTAAGATCACACTGATGTCATGAAGGTAAGATCACACTGATGTCATGAAGATAAGATCACACTGATGTCATGAAGGTAAGATCACACTGATAAAGATCACACTGATGTCATGAAGGTAAGATCACACTGATGTCATGAAGATAAGATCACACTGATAAAGATCACACTGATGTCATGAAGGTAAGATCACACTGATGTCATGAAGATAAGATCACACTGATAAAGATCACACTGATGTCATGAAGGTAAGATCACACTGATGTCATGAAGATAAGATCACACTGATGTCATGAAGATAAGATCACACTGATGTCATGAAGATAAGATCACACTGATAAAGATCACACTGATGTCATGAAGATAAGATCACACTGATAAAGATCACACGGGTGTCATGAAGGTAAGATCACACTGATGTCATGAAGATAAGATCACACTGATGTCATGAAGATAAGATCACACTGGTGTCATGAAGATAAGATCACACGGATGTCATGAAGATAAGATCACACTGATGTCATGAAGATAAGATCACACTGATGTCAT
This sequence comes from Myoxocephalus aenaeus, assembly GCA_038501785.1. Taxonomy (NCBI): domain Eukaryota; kingdom Metazoa; phylum Chordata; class Actinopteri; order Perciformes; family Cottidae; genus Myoxocephalus; species Myoxocephalus aenaeus. The sequence continues at coordinate 717,487 of JBAMJR010000083.1, forward strand.
GAAGATAAGATCACACTGATGTCATGAAGATCACACTGATGTCATGAAGATAAGATCACACTGATGTCATGAAGATCACACTGATGTCATGAAGATAAGATCACACTGATGTCATGAAGATCACACTGATGTCATGAAGATAAGATCACACTGATGTCATGAAGATCACACTGATGTCATGAAGATCACACTGATGTCATGAAGGTAAGATCACACTGATGTCATGAAGATAAGATCACACTGATGTCATGAAGGTAAGATCACACTGATGTCATGAAGATAAGATCACACTGGTGTCATGAAGATAAGATCACACTGATGTCATGAAGGTAAGATCACACTGATGTCATGAAGGTAAGATCACACTGATGTCATGAAGGTAAGATCACACTGATAAAGATCACACTGATGTCATGAAGGTAAGATCACACTGATGTCATGAAGATCACACTGATGTCATGAAGATCACACTGATGTCATGAAGGTAAGATCACACTGATGTCATGAAGGTAAGATCACACTGATGTCATGAAGGTAAGATCACACTGATGTCATGAAGGTAAGATCACACTGATGTCATGAAGATAAGATCACACTGATGTCATGAAGGTAAGATCACACTGATGTCATGAAGATAAGATCACACTGATGTCATGAAGGTAAGATCACACTGATGTCATGAAGATAAGATCACACTGGTGTCATGAAGATAAGATCACACTGATGTCATGAAGGTAAGATCACACTGATGTCATGAAGGTAAGATCACACTGATAAAGATCACACTGATGTCATGAAGGTAAGATCACACTGATGTCATGAAGATAAGATCACACTGATAAAGATCACACTGATGCCATGAAGGTAAGATCACACTGATGTCATGAAGATAAGATCACACTGATAAAGATCACACTGATGTCATGAAGGTAAGATCACACTGATGTCATGAAGATAAGATCACACTGGTGTCATGAAGGTAAGATCACACTGGTGTCATGAAGGTAAGATCACACTGATGTCATGAAGATCACACTGATGTCATGAAGATAAGATCACACTGATGTCATGAAGGTAAGATCACACTGATGTCATGAAGATAAGATCACACTGATGTCATGAAGATAAGATCACACTGATGTCATGAAGGTAAGATCACACTGATGTCATGAAGGTAAGATCACACTGATGTCATGAAGGTAAGATCACACTGATAAAGATCACACTGATGTCATGAAGATAAGATCACACTGATAAAGATCACACTGATGTCATGAAGGTAAGATCACACTGATGTCATGAAGATAAGATCACACTGATAAAGATCACACTGATGTCATGAAGGTAAGATCACACTGATGTCATGAAGGTAAGATCACACTGATGTCATGAAGATAAGATCACACTGATGTCATGAAGATAAGATCACACTGGTGTCATGAAGGTAAGATCACACTGATGTCATGAAGATCACACTGATGTCATGAAGATAAGATCACACTGATGTCATGAAGGTAAGATCACACTGATGTCATGAAGATAAGATCACACTGATGTCATAAAGATAAGATCACACTGATGTCATGAAGGTAAGATCACACTGATGTCATGAAGGTAAGATCACACTGATGTCATGAAGATAAGATCACACTGATGTCACAGCTCTCATGACCAAACCAGGGCAACATGTGACGCATCCCAGAGGAACTGATTAAACATCTTTTATTTCAACGTGTCACTCAACAACCCCGATGACATCATCAGGGTTGTTTGTAAGCTAACCATTATTTTAGGGCTGCAACTAACGATTATTTTAATAATCGATTAATCGGTTGATAATTTTTCCGATTAATCGATGAATCGGATGCTAAAAAATAATAATCTAAAAAGCATTAATTTCCAACCCTTTATTCCCAAACAGAAGTGACAGTGCAAAACCTCTTCAGAAAGCACAAACAGGTTGCTGCTTGAACATCTCTGAGCTGTTCATTAAAAAAATAAAATAAAAATGAACTAACACTAAAAACATACACATGTATGCTTTACATCTGCTAAATGTGAGCCATGTTTACTGTAATGATCTCCTTGGAGCAGAGGCTGCTTTACATGCCCTGCTTTATCAATATGTATGAAACACTGGACAGAGGAAGCTGTACTGCTGCATATAGACCAGGGTGTCAAACATACGGCCCGCCAGGGGGTCCAGTCCGGCCCGCGGGATAATTGTTAAAATTTGAAAGAAAAAAATAAATTATTGAAAAAATAAATTATAAAAAAATAAAAATAATAATACCTCAGTCAAGATTCGAACCACTGATCCTCTGATTATAAGACGTGCATGGTAACCATCGAGCCACAGAGGCAATTGATCACAGCTTTGACTTTACTGAAGATATTGCCCAACTGCGAGGGAATCTGCAGAGGAGAGCCCAGGCAGGTAAACAGAGGGCTGATGTCTGAATTGTTGGTGTTTGTGTTTCTAGTTTAATGAAGAAAGACCTTAAAATAGAGTTTATCATCCAAAAACCTCCAACAATGATTTAAACAGAGAGAAATATTGTCATTATGTATGCGTTATTATGCTGTGATTTTACTGGTACGGCCCACTTGAGGTCAAAATGGGCAGCATGAAGCCCCTTCACTAAAATGAGTTTGACACACACTGATATAGAGCGTCCTCTTCCTTAAACTATTTCATTCTAGTTCTCTTATGACCACGACGTCACGTTGTTGGCTAAGCCCAACGACGTGATTTGATTCATTCTACTTTGAGTAAATAAAAACGTTTATCCAGATCCTCCGGTGTTCCGGTTTAACGTTAACGAGTGACTGGTGAACTGAACCAGACCGGGGGTTACGGCATGTTTCATCACGTTACGGTTTTTACAAGCAAGACTGAACTGTAACGGAACATAAAGTAACTTTAACGACAATACACAACCCAAACACGTTAGCTAACGTGATAGCAAGCCGACTAGCTTCCATTAAAAACAAGTTGGAGGGAAATGAAGACGCTGGAGACATCTTAACGCTGATTGGCCAAGACTCGACACATCAAAGATGTTCTATCTTTGTGAAGATGACGACCTCGCCTTTTCTCGTGTCTCACTCCAATCTCAGAAATGCTGCCGGCCAGTTGATCCGCTCTTTTTTTTTTCCTCCGCTACTTATTGCCTGTTGTAATAATCGCGCGACACAACAAATCGATAATGAAATTCGTTGGCAACACTTTTGATAATAGATTTTTATCGATTTTATCGATTCGTTGTTACAGCCCTACATTATTTTCATTATCGATTAATCTTCCAATTATCTTCAAGACCATCGTCTTCTAAAGGTCAGGATAGTGACGTCCATCAACGTGCAGATGACTGGTCTTCAGTCCGAAACCCCAAATATAGTTATTTAATGAGAAAAGCAGGAAATCATTCTCTGACATCTTTGCATGAAAAATTACTTTAACAGAGAATCAATTATAAAGAAATTGTTGCAGATCATTTTTGTATCCATCGACTAATCAATTAGCTGACTAATTGATGCAGCTCTCATGGTTCTCAGACTTCATGACGTCACACAGGACTTACTAGTGGTACTTAGTAAGCGGTCCTTTAACTGAACCGGTTCTCCTATGAACAAGCCTTAGGGATTAAAGCTGAGAACAGCTCTGAGAGAAAGGTACGAGGCCGATGGATGAAAACACACCAACATTCAAACTGTTGCATGAAGGAACAGAGGAACATCTGGGGAACCTGTTGAGAGGAGTCTTCAGCAGCTGTACGGCTGGTGTACCGCGCATGCGCATGCAGTATTACATTGGCTAAAACGTCACGTTAATAACAATGGCGTTAATAACAATGGCGTCAATGGCGACGATAACGTCAGTTCCGTATACGCCATTGTTATTAACGTGAGCTTATTAACGTGAGCTTTAATTAATAAGCAATTATTGTAATTCATTTAAGTAAGCTTGGTAGCTAACGTGAAGCGCTAACGTTATGTCTCACAGTCCCGACCGGGAAGCTAAGCTACCGCTAGCTAACTGCGCGCGGGCTGCGGAGCTTCTTCGTGTATTTGTCCACGAGCTCTCGCGCCCAGGAGCCGCCGTACGCGCGAGTTTAAGCCGGAGCAGCGCGAGCCTCTTACCATTCTGTTCGCCGACGCTTCCTGCTGCTCTTCTTCCTGCTGAACAATGCGGGTGACAGGATGCAGTGAGTCTCTGCTGCCGCCTACCGGCCGAGCTGCGAAACACACGTTATCAAGAGAATGCAGCCACTGCGACCTCGCGTACAGTATAGGCCCATTAATGGATTTAAAATCTTGTTTTCCTGTTACATATAGACTCTGCATGATTCATTCATGACTTTAATCTGATATTTTAGGTTTTGTATTCAGTTATCATAATAAAGTACAAACTGCATCAGTTACAGCTAATAAGATTCAAGATATTGTTATTGTCATAAGCACAGTTACTCTGTACAATGAAAAGCGTATTGTGCTGGGTCCTCCTAACACACAGAATTACAATAAACTTAAGGTAAAAAATAAAATTTAAATAAGGCACAAAATATAGTAACAGTATTGCACAAAAATAAGGCACAAAAATGTGATGACAGTATTTCACAATCAGTGTATAGAGTGCACTATGCATTGCTACAAATATACAAGTACAAGCAGGGGCGTCGTTAGGCCTGTTTTAGGGGGGCTGAAGCCCCCCTAAAATGTTCTTCAGCCCCCCCAAATAATTTGGCTTGAAAAAAAAATAAAATAATAATAATAATATTTTGGTGATGTCATTAAATGAAACTATTGAATGGTATATTAGACACTGAACTAGTTCATCTTTATCTCAGTGATAGTGTCCAAATGAGCGTAAAATATCACTGGTTTGTAAAAACTACCCAGACAACAAAATAGATGTAAATGTTGATAAAAAATCTTATTCCCTTCTGCTCAAAATAAAACAAGTAAACGACTCAAAAGTTGACCCTGCCAGGTCCATTCTCCATCCATTGGATTTGGGAGTGACGCGGATATGAAAGCTAGTTTATCCGTCTTTCCTTTACAAGCAGGAAAAGTATTTCTCTCTCGTTATTTGAGAAAAGTTCATATTTGTGTTCACTACGACCCTGAAATTCTGTCTCTTCTGTTATCATATACTAATGAATGCAAGCAAAACTACAGAGCAAAATCACACTCTTTCTGATTGAACCAATCTATGAACTGTCGGAAACAATGGACATGTAGGCCCAATCCCAATCTCCACCCTAAACCCTCAAGCCCTGAACCCTCAGGCACTCACTGACGTCAGCTGCTAAATGTCTGAGTGTGAGAGGCTGTGAGGGCTTGATGGTGTGAATATGAATGGGACAACACTTTGCTGCAACATCACATGACCACATACACAAATATTGTGTACAATTGTGTATTTATTTTATACTTTTTATTCACTGATTTGAACGTCAACCTCACGACATAAGTCATTTTAAATGATCTATTTACTCGTTTTGTCAAAACGAAATGTTTGATGAATGTAAAAAAAATATTTATATATTTTCTGCTTGCTTTCCTCTGATTTCATGTGTTTTTATGTTCCATCTTTAATCCGTAATGTTGTAGTGTAAATGTATTTTATCGGGCTGAACGCCCACGTGTCTCTTTGTTTACCTTTTTTTACGTCTTCATGCTTCCTTGGGAACTGCGTGTTTAACGTCACATTGCTATGAACTGTGGGTAATTCCCTTAGGCAAAGTCAGCATCTAATGCTGACTTACGGAAAGGGATCATAAAGGGCTCAAAATGTCTGAGAGACTCGAGCACTCTACGATGTGACAATGGGACAGAACTAAACCCTCACGGACTTCACGGGAGCGCGCCTCAAAGTCCGTGAGTCCGTAAGGGTGGAGACTGGGACTGACCCGTAATGTAATGTAATATCCGCAGCCCCAAATGGACCCCAAAAAGAAGCCCCACACATGCCAGTTCTCTAGGGGCTAAGCCCCCCCTTTCTTTGAATCCTAGAAACGTCCCTGAGTACAAGTATGGTCGTGATATGAAGTCACAGCAGCAGCCGTTCAGAGTTCAGTGTGTGTGTGTGTGTGTGTGTGTGTTCACCATCCTCATGGCCTGCGGGTAGAAACTGTTCGTCAGTCTTGTGGTTCTGGACTTGTGACTCCTGTAACATCTGCCTGATGGCAGGAGCGAGAAGAGTCTGTGATGGGGTGTGTTCTGTCCCTGATGATGTGGTGTGTTGTGTCCCTGATGATGTGGTGTGTTCTGTCCCTGATGATGTGGTGTGTTGTGTCCCTGGTGATGTGGTGTGTTGTATCCCTGATGATGTGGTGTGTTGTGTCCCTGATGGTGTGGTGTGTTGTATCCCTGATGATGTGGTGTGTTGTGTCCCTGATGGTGTGGTGTGTTGTGTCCCTGATGGTGTGGTGTGTTGTGTCCCTGATGATGTGGTGTGTTCTGTCCCTGATGATGTGGTGTGTTGTGTCCCTGATGGTGTGTTGTGTCCCTGATGATGGGGTGTGTTGTGTCCCTGGTGATGTGGTGTGTTGTATCCCTGATGATGTGGTGTATTGTGTCCCTGATGGTGTGGTGTGTTGTGTCCCTGATGGTGTGTTGTGTCCCTGATGATGGGGTGTGTTCTGTCCCTGATGATGTGGTGTGTTCTGTCCCTGATGATGTGGTGTGTTGTGTCCCTGGTGATGTGGTGTGTTGTATCCCTGATGATGTGGTGTATTGTGTCCCTGATGGTGTGGTGTGTTGTGTCCCTGATGGTGTGGTGTGTTGTGTTGCTGATGATGTGGTGTGTTGTGTCGCTGATGATGTGGTGTGTTGTGTCGCTGATGGTGTGGTGTGTTGTGTCCCTGATGATGTGGTGTGTTGTGTCCCTGATGATGTGGTGTGTTCTGTCCCTGATGATGTGGTGTGTTGTGTCCCTGTTGATGTGGTGTGTTCTGTCCCTGATGATGTGGTGTGTTCTGTCCCTGATGATGTGGTGTGTTCTGTCCCTGTTGATGTGGTGTGTTGTGTCCCTGATGATGTGGTGTGTTCTGTCCCTGTTGATGTGGTGTGTTCTGTCCCTGTTGATGTGGTGTGTTGTGTCCCTGATGATGTGGTGTGTTGTGTCCCTGTTGATGTGGTGTGTTCTGTCCCTGATGATGTGGTGTGTTGTGTCCCTGATGATGTGGTGTGTTGTGTCCCTGTTGATGTGGTGTGTTCTGTCCCTGATGATGTGGTGTGTTCTGTCCCTGATGATGTGGTGTGTTCTGTCCCTGTTGATGTGGTGTGTTGTGTCCCTGATGATGTGGTGTGTTGTGTCCCTGTTGATGTGGTGTGTTCTGTCCCTGTTGATGTGGTGTGTTGTGTCCCTGATGATGTGGTGTGTCCCTGTTGATGTGGTGTGTTCTGTCCCTGATGATGTGGTGTGTTGTGTCCCTGTTGATGTGGTGTGTTGTGTCCCTGTTGATGTGGTGTGTTCTGTCCCTGTTGATGTGGTGTGTTGTGTCCCTGATGATGTGGTGTGTTGTGTCCCTGTTGATGTGGTGTGTTCTGTCCCTGTTGATGTGGTGTGTTGTGTCCCTGATGATGTGGTGTGTTGTGTCCCTGATGGTGTGGTGTGTTGTGTCCCTGATGATGTGGTGTGTTGTGTCACTGATGGTGTGGTGTGTTGTGTCCCTGTTGATGTGGTGTGTTGTGTCCCTGATGATGTGGTGTGTTCTGTCCCTGATGATGTGGTGTGTTGTGTCACTGATGGTGTGGTGTGTTGTGTCTCTGATGATGTGGTGTGTTGTGTCCCTGATGATGTGGTGTGTTGTGTCCCTGATGATGTGGGCTGCTCTCCTGGTGACTCTGGTGGAGTAAATGTCTTGAAGAGAGGGGAAGGCTGCTCCTGAGATGAACTGAGCAGTTGTTATCACACGCTGGAGTGGCTTCCTGTCCTGCAGCTTCATACCACACTGTGATGGAGCTGTAAGGACGCTCTCCACCGTGCATCTGTAGAAGTTGCTGAGGATCTTGGCATGCCAAATGCAGTGGCGGTGCGTCAATAGAGGGCGCTAGGGCGCCGCCCCTCCTAAAGTTTTGCGATGAAAAAAAAAAAAGAAGAAGAAAAAAATATAATATATACTGTCAAAAAACATTATATATCAAATAATTTAAATAAGAAATATACCGTGTTGACGCGCTAAATGTGTGTGGGAGACCGTAAGCCCCTGTCAACAACCACTTAAGTTAAATATAATATATCGCCATTCATCATCACTGAGAAAAGCCCCTCCCCTCTCGGGGCGCCGGCCAAATGTGTGTCTATGGAAAGCTAACAAACATTTCACCCTCGTGACGGCAAGGACAGCTTCTCATTGGCGGATGAAACGTGAATCTTCGGGCGCACGAATCTGCGCCCTAGCCAATGACATCGTTTCTTATTGCAACGTGGTTGGACTATTCGTCCAATCAGAGACCTTTATCATTCCCTCACACCACATATAGCTCCCACGTAGCTACGCGAGCAACACAGCTAGCAGAGACTTTGATTATGTTAGTATGGCGACTGAAAACTCGGTGGTATCTCTACGCGAAACACCTTTCAATCCACGATCAGATGTTGACAAGAAGAGGCTGAAAGAGTTGGGACCCGAACGTCCGGATTTAAATATTCAGCAGCAAAGCAGTGAAGCTACACGCACCAAGCTACATGCTAACCGGAGCTGCTAGCTGGATGCTCAGTGTGCAGTGGCTCTGAGCAGCCGAGGAAGCGCCGGGCTGTGAAGGAAGATGAGCTTGAAGGATTGCTGCAGAAGTGAGTGTCAAAATCAGCAGATGCCTGTTAGAGTTTAATGTTTTATCTTTCCCACAGCAGAACACATGTTGGACATTGCTAGATTTGGGTGGATGTCATATCAGGCTATAACTTTATCTAAAATACCAATTCAACCCCCAACAAGTTAGTGTGTGTGTGTGTGTGTGTGTGTGTGTGTGTGTGTGTGTGTGTGTGTGTGTGTGTGTGTGTGTGTGTGTGTGTCATAGCTACAGCCATCAAGGTGGCTCCTGGCCTTTTGTCTATGTTGCTGAGCCATCAAGACACACAAAACATAGTTTTTTGTCTGTAGTATGAAGCCTGTTTGTAGTAGATATTTCCCCACAACTTATCTTACTGTCTCTGTCTCTCTCTCTATATTTATCTGTAGGTTTGTGACACCATACTTGGACACACCAGGGAACACTTTGCCTTCAAAGACCACCTCACCAGTGCCACCTTACTGCAGGGCCCCCAGTTTGAATGCTACGTCAATGTATTCCCTGAAGTTGCTCTGGCCACCACATTGAATGTTTCTTAAACCATTCTGCTCTGAACCTCTCATGCCCAAAGTTAGTTTGTTGATAGTTGTTATTGGACAGTGTTGAGCATTGTGTTTTCTTGAAATAAAGCTTTGTTTTTTAGAATATTCTACTCCAAACCTCTTTTCTTCTCATTGTGGAGTGCTATTTAAACCGCGCCGCCCAACTGCGCCCCCCCACAAAAAAATGTCACCAGCCGCCACTGGCCAAATGTCCTCAGCCTTCTTAGGAAATACAGTCGCTGCTGGGCCTCTGATGTTCTGCAGTGTGTTGTGAGACCAGGTGAGGTCCTCACTGATGTGCATTCTGAGGAATTTAAAGGTTTTCTCCCTTCCCACCTCTGTGAAGTGGTGTGTGCCGCAGTCTATTTACATTGACCCAACGCCACCAAACCGCCCCGAGGGGAGAGGGAGAGCCCAGATGGAAGCTAAGCTAACCCAGCTAGGACCTGAGGCGACTCCATTACCCAGCATGCTGCTGGCTGTCTGATACTCGGTCGCAGGAAAACCAGATGGATGAAATAGGACTTCAGGGACTCAGAGACCCCGTCCCCACAGAGACCCCGTCCCCACACAGACCCCGTCCCCACAGAGACCCCGTCCCCACAGACCCCGTCCCCACAGAGACCCCGTCCCCACAGAGACCCCGTCCCCACAGAGACCCCGTCCCCACACAGACCCCGTCCCCACACAGACCCCGTCCCCACACAGACCCCGTCCCCACAGAGACCCCGTCCCCACAGAGACCCCGTCCCCACAGAGACCCCGTCCCCACACAGACCCCGTCCCCACACAGACCCCGTCCCCACAGAGACCCCGTCCCCACAGAGACCCCGTCCCCACAGAGACCCCGTCCCCACACAGACCCCGTCCCCACACAGACCCCGTCCCCACAGAGACCCCGTCCCCACAGAGACCCCGTCCCCACACAGACCCCGTCCCCACAGAGACCCCGTCCCCACAGAGACCCCGTCCCCACACAGACCCCGTCCCCACAGAGACCCCGTCCCCACACAGACCCCGTCCCCACAGAGACCCCGTCCCCACAGAGACCCCGTCCCCACACAGACCCCGTCCCCACACAGACCCCGTCCCCACAGAGACCCCGTCCCCACAGAGACCCCGTCCCCACAGAGACCCCGTCCTCACACAGACCCCGTCCCCACACAGACCCCGTCCCCACACAGACCCCGTCCCCACAGAGACCCGGTCCCCACAGAGACCCCGTCCTCACACAGACCCCGTCCCCACACAGACCCCGTCCCCACACAGACCCCGTCCCCACAGAGACCCGGTCCTCATGTAGAACTGTGTGTGTGAATGTCGGCCATATCATCCGCCTAGACATTCCTTATGATGCCAATAAGGAGCTGCACTACAGGATCGTACTGGATCCAGCTGCATCATGACGATGAACGATCCTTGAATTCCAAATTACAGACAAATAATTTACATGACACATTTCACCCCAATGTGTACATGAATATAAAACGGCTGCTCCTCTGGTGGTTCATGAGCAGCGATGCAGCCTGGAGTAAACACACAGGACTCAGTTCATGTTTTATTCTGAAGACACAGAGCACCAACTGAAGGGAGGGTCTAGAAACCAGACTCCTCCTCCTCCTCCTCCTCCTCCTCCTCCTCCTCCTCCTCCTCCTCCTCCTCCTCCTCCTCCTCCTCCTCCTCCTCCTCCTGGTGACTTGAAGAACTGAGATGTTCCTCACCTTGCATTACAATCCTTCTTTCATTATTAAATCCAATGTATTAAATAACATAAACTTGCTGATAATTACAGATGGTAAAAAGTAAAAAAATATTTTCAAGATAACTTTTTCACTGTTTTTCTGAATCATAAAACAAAAGTCAAGTTCTGCACTTTGCTCACCGCAAAGCAACGTCTGACTCTTCCTTGTTGTCTTCTGAAGTCCTCTATGTACAAGACACACACACACACACACACACACACACACACACACACACACACACAGTCTATGTGTCCTCAGCCGGCTGAGGAGGAGCCTGAGGGGTCTTGGTTCTCTGCTCCTCTGGCCCCGCCCCCTCAGCGGTTGCCGTGGCGGCGCCCGCCGGCTGGCCGCCCGTCTGGAGGAACTTGCGCAGGTCTTTGAGCGCGGGCCGCAGCATCTGGACCAGCGCCAGCAGCGCGGCCTGCGTGCCCTCCAGCGCCTGCGCCTGCCTCTCCTGGGCGAAGGCCTGCGCCTCCTGCGAGCGCCGCATCATGTGCAGCAGCTCGTTCTGGCCCTCCAGGTGCTGGGCGATCTGCCGGATGTGCACGTTGGTGACCCTCTGCTCCTGCAGCAGGCGGGCCGAGTTCAGGGCGATGCGGCTCTTCAGCTCCTGAGGCTTGGCCTGACCCTGCGGCGGCGGCGAGGCCGAGGACGAGGCCAGCATCTCCGCCGGAGCCTCCGGCGCCGCCGCCGAGTCGCTCACCGTGGTGGTGCAGTACTCCACCACGCCGTCCTCCAGCGTGTGGTACGTCGTCTCCGCTGGAGCGCGGGAGAAATACGGTTCTTACAAAACATTCCTTGGATGTCTTAATTTAATATCTATTGCACTGTTGTTGTTGTTGTTGTTGTTGTTGAGTGTCTCGTTTAACAACAACACTGCAAGAGATATTAAATGAAGTATAACATAAAGAGCTCAGACCAACAGATGACAGTAACGTGATACATTGTAGCTCACTGAGGAGCTCTGGACCAACACCGCTTCTCTTTAGTCATCACAACCAAACAACTGATTCTTCTGGAAAGGATCTTCTTGCTCTCACTGCTACAATGATCAGATCCCTTCATCATATTCATAACTCACTGCTACAATGATCAGATCCCTTCTCATATTCATAACTCACTGCTACAATGATCAGATCCCTTCATCATATTCATAACTCACTGCTACAATGATCAGATCCCTTCATCATATTCATAACTCACTGCTACAATGATCAGATCCCTTCATCATATTCATAACTCACTGTTACAATGATCAGATCCCTTCATCATATTCATAACTCACTGCTACAATGATCAGATCCCTTCATCATATTCATAACTCACTGTTACAATGATCAGATCCCTTCATCATATTCATAACTCACTGCTACAATGATCAGATCCCTTCATCATATTCATAACTCACTGCTACAATGATCAGATCCCTTCATCATATTCATAACTCACTGCTACAATGATCAGATCCCTTCATCATATTCATAACTCACTGTTACAATGATCAGATCCCTTCATCATATTCATAACTCACTGTTACAATGATCAGATCCCTTCATCATATTCATAACTCACTGTTACAATGATCAGATCCCTTCATCATATTCATAACTCACTGTTACAATGATCAGATCCCTTCTCATATTCATAACATCATAACTCACCGCTCAGAGGCTTTGCTTCCTCACAGACAGCTCCTGATCCGGCCGGCAGCGCTGAAAGAAACCAGAGATGAAGCACAGCAAACTACACAACAAGAACACACAACCAACACACAAAGAACACACAACAAGAACACAAAGAACACACAACCAACACACAAAGAACACACAACCAACACACAAAGAACACACAACCAACACACAAAGAACACACAACAAGAACACACAAAGAACACACACTTTCATTGGTTCTCCTCATGAAAGTGCACTTTATACACTGATTGTGCAATACTGCTATCGTATGTTTGTGCCTTATTGTGTGCAATACTCTCTCTATATTTGATGCAATACTCTCTCTATATTTGATGCAATACTCTCTCTATATTTGATGCAATACTCTTTCTATATTTGATGCAATACTCTTTCTATATTGTGTGCCTTGCTTTGTTAACCTTAGTTCATTGTAATTCTGTGGGAGAGGATCCAGTAAAACCAGCTCATCATTGTGCAACGACAATAAAAACATCTGGAATCTCCTGTGATCTCTGGGCATTTAAATAAAGACGGGAAGTGATCCAGCATGGTCTCCATCACATGGATCACTTCCCCTGGCTCTTTATTTAAATGACAGACTGGTGCCTCCTCCCTGTCAGAGACACTCCTCTTCCTCATCACAGGTGAGGAGGACCTCTCCTGTCCCCATGGGGTCTCTACCCCCTGGGGTCTCTACCCCCTGGGGTCTCTACCCCCTGTCCCCATGGGGTCTCTACCCCCTGTCCACCTCCCCTGGGGTCTCTACCCCCTGTCCCCATGGGGTCTCTACCCCCTGTCCCCATGGGGTCTCTACCCCCTGTCCACCTCCCCTGGGGTCTCTACCCCCTGTCCCCATGGGGTCACTACTCACCCTCCGCCCCCGGGCCCCCGGGCCCCTGCAGCCCGGCCTCGGCGTCCTCCTCCCCGGCCGGCAGGCTGATGATGGTGGCCTCGCCCAGCAGGTTGCAGATGCGCTGCTGCATGGCGGTGAGGATGACCGGGACTGGAGCGCAGTCGGCGGCCGTGCCCTCGATCGCAGCCCGCGCCTGCGCCACCTTGCGGCGCACCTCGGTCTTCATGTCGGACCACTTCTTCTTGACCTCGGGCAGCTCGCGCGGGCACGTGGTGACGGCGTTGACCTTGCGCAGGATGTCCAGCCACGCGCTGTTCTTGGCCATGTGCGTGACGCCGGCGTTGAAGTGGTTGACCAGCGCGTGCTTCTGCTTCTCGATCTCCTCCACGATGATCTCCACCTCGCGCTCCGAGAAGTTCATCTTGCGCTTCTTCGCCAGCGACGCCATCGTGGCGCTAATTGCTCTTTTTGTTGGCGTAATTGTGCGTATTGTACGCAAAAAGAGTGGGTTTCCTGCTTGATGTGCGCAACGTAATGGCTTCCAGAATCCGCTTCTTCTTCCTCCTCACAACGCTTGCGTTAGCTGGGCGCGTAGCCCCGCCCACTCGCACCCGATTGGTTGAAGGTCTCGCGTTCACGTTCTCTCCTCTGCGCCTATTGGCTGAATCCAACGCCAATCCAAACAGAGCCAAACTATTCATTATGTCTCACGTTGTGTTACAGTTTATGTTGTTTTATTCTATTATTTCATTTCAACATTTCTGTAAGGAAATAAAAACATAAACACTTTATTTAAAAGGGCAAATAAAAACCTACACACTTTATAAATAGACAGCAGTAAGGGACGGAAAACTGTTTGCGTGTGTGTGTGTGTGTGTGTGTGTGTGTGTGTGTGTGTGTGTGTGTGTGTGTGTGTGTGTGTGTGTGTGTGTGTGTGCGCGTGTGTGTGTGTGTGTGTGTGTGTAATTCATTAATGAACAATAAGGAGCAGACGTCTGGTTTGAAGTCACCTTTCTCTCACCATGATCCAAATAAATGAACAGATTACAAGTTTGAATGAAAATCTAAGTAGTTAAAAGTACTTTAACTACTTAGTTAAAAGCAATTTTAACTACAGCATTCATATTTTCACTCAGACTTACAGCAGCATGAAGTAGTTAAATTACCTGAAAGAAAGATGGAGTGATGTTCTCACTAAATTGCTAATAATTCAGCCACAATGGTTTCTGCTGAGACTGAAAGACATTAAATAATGAGAATGTTATGCAGCTTGAAAAGACATTAATGACTCGTGTATTTGATTTCCTTATAACTTAAAAGAAGCAAAATGATATCAGGAAAAAGAAATATCAGGGTGTGAGAAATGTTTAGTAAACCTGTAGAAGTTTGGCTCAACATCCCTCAGACTTGTTGTGTAGCATTACACATCTAATGGACGAATAGTAAAATACACAAAAAACACAATCAAACAAGTAATGAAAATAAATAGATAAAAACAGATAAAAAGCAAAAAGGTAAGAATGTTCCTCTTTAAAAAATAAACCCATTGATGTACATACATACATGTGTCCATAATCAATATGAATATTGTACGTTATTAATGCTAAATTGATTAATTGACTACTGCTTACTGAAAAATCGCAGTACTGTCTCTAAGCTTTCTTCATATTCACTACTTCCAGATGTTGTGAGGTCTACGCGAGTCACGTGACGACCGAGCGTTTCGAACTTCCGTTGACGCGACTCTGTCTTTACACGGCTCTGCCTCACCTCACGCCTCAACCTAACTAGAGAACCAGCGACGAGAGCCAGACACAACTCCAGTGGTGTATCAAGCACTATTATTTTAGGATAACAGGGATTATTGAGAGAACATGAGCCCTGGGTTTATTTATTTTGGTTTGTTTGTTTGGGTTGGTTTGTTGAAGCTATATATATATATATATATATATATATATATATATATATATATATATATATATATATATATATATATATATATATATATTATATATTTGTTATATTTGTTATTTCATTTATTTTAATTTTAGTTTTGTTGTTGGATTGTTTTGTTGTTATTTGTCATTTTATTTAATAGTGGTATTTGTTGATAGGGTAAGTGCTAGGCATCCTGATCCTCACTCCATACCAGTTGGTGGCGGTAACGCACCAAACAGTTGTTTGTCAACCGCCAATAAACCTTAAAGAAGAAGAGAACCAGCCAATCAGAGGCCGAGTAGGGCGGGCCGTAGCACGACTTCCTGTAGCCAGCGGCCACCGGCTAGTCGGAACCAAGCAGCGTTATGTTTGTCTTCTCAGGCGGCAAATCAACGCGTTACAAACACTCACACCGGCTTTAAAACGGCCTTTCTAACCGGAACCTCACCTTCCGTGACCAGCGACACACGAGCTGTGAATAAACTGTAACGTCCGGTGCTGTGAAGCCCTCTTTGACCCGGTAAAGCGCTCCTGCTCACCGCGTCACGTTTACCGGCATCTTCCACCTCGGTTAGCTTTGCGCTAGCTAGTTAGCTGAGCTGCTTTATCAAGTTACAATACACAGAGCAACCTTTTACGGCTCAAGTGAAGTCCGCAAATGTGTTTGTGGTGAAAAGTGTGGTTGTTCTGGTAGCTTCCAGTGGTAATGGGTCTGGGCTCGAGGTGTAGCGGGTTATAACTGTGGTTATAACGCTGTTTATAACGGGTTATAACGCTGTTTATAACGGGTTATAACGGTGTTTATAGCGGGTTATAACGCTGTTTATAACGTGTTATAACGGTGTTTATAACGTGTTATAACGCTGTTTATAACGGGTTATAGCGGTGTTTATAACTGTGGTTATAACGCTGTTTATAACGCTGTTTATAACGCTGTTTATAACGGGTTATAGCGCTCTCTGACCCAGTGGACCCCCATGAGATAACCAGGTCACCAGCAGGGTTCGTGGATGCCTCCTTTGCTCAGCGATGTCATCTGCCAGTGCCGATCCGGAGACACCCAGCGAGGGATCGACCCGGGCGGTGAAGAGCCCGCCTCAGCTGCCTCATCCAAACCAGAGACCACATCTAAACCAGAGACCACATCCAAACCAGAGACCACATCTAACTCAGACTGGCCCCCGGGAGCGGACCCCTGTGGGGGGCCCGAGCAGGAGCACCGGCTGAAGGTGCTGTTCCAGGTCCTGGACGTGAACGGGGACGGAGGCATCTGCGTCAACGACCTGAGCATCGGGCTGAAGAAGCTGGGAGTGCATCGCACCGAACACGAGCTCATGGTGAGTCTCTGTGTGTCCTCTGCTGCGGAGGAGAGGCTCTCATAAGTAAATCCCATTTAAAATGTGTATATATGTAAGTTACCTAAAGCAACAACGTGAGGCCGAAGGTTAAAGCCGGTCTCACAGACTTAGTGAAACACTAACTGCTGGTACCCAGATGGTGACGTTCATCTTTATGGGATCATATTGTGATGGAACGATACAGGGAGGTCATCTGAACCGATAACAATAACTCACTAACTACTCATACGTTGCATTCATGTTCTTAATTGCTTGTGAAGACCCTGACGCATCATGCAGCAGCAGCTGTAGTGCAGGAGTCTCCATCTCAGTTGACTGAAGCAGAGCAGAGTTATGGACGTCCGGGAGGATGAGGAGGGAGGAGGGAGGAGGAGGAGGGAGGATGATGAGGAGGAGGGATGATGAGGAGGGAGGATGATGAGGGAGGAGGGATGATGAGGAGGGAGGAGGGATGATGAGGAGGGAGGAGGGAGGAGGGAGGATGATGAGGGAGGAGGGATGAGGAGGAGGGAGGATGATGAGGGAGGAGGGATGAGGAGGAGGGAGGATGATGAGGGAGAAGGGAGGATGAAGAGGGAGGAGGGAGGATGAGGAGGGAGGATGAAGAGGGAGGAGGGATGATGATGAGGGAGGAGGGATGATGAGGAGGGAGGATGAAGAGGGAGGGAGGATGAAGAGGGAGGAGGGAGGATGAGGAGGGAGAAGGGAGGATGAAGAGGGAGGATGGATGATGAGGAGGGATGATGAGGATGAAGAGGGAGGAGGGAGGATGAGGAGGGAGAAGGGAGGATGAAGAGGGAGGGAGGATGAAGAGGGAGGAGGGAGGATGAGGAGGGAGAAGGGAGGATGAAGAGGGAGGATGGATGATGAGGAGGGATGATGAGGAGGGAGGATGAAGAGGGAGGAGGGATGATGAGGAGGGATGATGAGGAGGGAGGATGAAGAGGGAGGAGGGAGGATGAGGAGGGAGAAGGGAGGATGAAGAGGGAGGGGGGAGCATCACTCAGCAGATTTCTAGACCGGGGAGGAGGAGCGAGGGGAAGCCCTGCTGCTCCTACGGCTGCTGTGATTGGTCGGCTCAGCTGCAGTGAGGCTGCAGGTTTCTGGAGGCTCTGCTGCATCACTCTGCTGCTGAAGCTGCTGCTGAAGCTGCTGCTGAAGCTGCTGCATCACTCAGTCTTTCTCTGCTTTAACTGGAGAACTGATGCTGAGAGGCGTATGAGGAGAGTTAGAGGAGCGTTTAGTTTGTTTCTGCTTCTTCAGTCGCATGTCTGTGGACCTGAGCTGCACGGCTGTCAGCTCTTTTATTTGATAAAGTTGAGACGAAGCTCTGAGCTGGAGGAGCCTCTCTGGTCCCCGCTGTCCTGTGATGACCTTTAGTTCCACTAGCGATCTCAGTGTTTCTGAGTAGAGGACCGTCATCCAGACGATGAAGACCTTCCAGAGTCTGTTCAGTCTGAGCAGAGCGCAGTGTGAGCCAGGGGGAAAGGAGGCGGAGGCTCCTGGGAGCCCCAGAGAGCCGCCAGCTGGTCTCCAGGAAACCAGTGCACAGCATGCTGGTCTCCAGGAAACCAGTGCACAGCATGCTGACGGTGACCGTACCAGCTCACCTGTTGCTCCAGAGAAGACCCCCGTGTTCACTGTGAGGACGCCTCCTCCAGACCAGGTAGGGTCCACCGCTGCTGCTTCAGCTCTGACTCTATAGAAGCAGGAAGCCTGAGTGCATCCTCACAGCTGCTGCTTCAGTGTTGAGCTGTAGTGAAGCTCAGCTCTTACTCTCCAAGTGCAGCCACACGCTGCCTTTTGGCAACTGAGACATCCAGACATGAGTATTGGAGTGGTGTGTCTCCTGTACTCTTTCGTTATAGCACATTATATATATATATATATATATATATATATATATATATATATATAATGTGCTATGTTCATTTCTCAAACTGTTCTGTATTGTTAAATCCTATCTAAGAGAATGCGTTCTAATACTTGAGAAAGTACGCTAGCCGGAGCAACGCTTGATGTTCTACCAGTTTTATCTTTGATCACTGGCACACAGGGTTCTGACGCTCATGAGAACCTGGAACAGTCATGGAAGTTTAAAATGGTTATTTCCAGGCCTGGAAAAGTCATGTAAACGTGTTATATTCATGTGTTCATGACGTTCATCTACGCTGAGTTAGAAATAATGAATATGCTTTAAGATTTACTGTATGCTTTGTATTCTCATTGTTAGTTTAAATACTACATTTTCAAGTCATGGAAAGCTTCAGATGTTCTGCTGTTATTTGGTCGATGGCATAGAACCTTCATCAGTTGTGATGAAGTGACTCCATGTTAACACTGTTCACTCCACACATCCCAACCAGCAGCCATGTTGGATGGTGGATGGCGAGGGCATCTTCATGTTATGGTATTGTTATGGATGCAGGACCTTGAGACTGGAAACACATGAAGTCATGAACCAGACCCGTCTAGACCACATGTGATGTGTTGCACAACGGCAGGACCCGGGGCAGGACCCGGGGTAGGACCCGGGGCAGGACCGGTTCCAGGCAGCCATGAATCCATGGAAAAAGAAAGTAGAGTTAGTAATGTGCATTGAAGAGACAATAGTTTATCCAGATGGAGTGAAAGAGGAAGAGAAGAGGAGCGAAAGAGGAAGAGAAGAGGAGCTCAGTGTATCCTAAGATATCCCCCAGCAGTCTAGGCCTATAGCAGCATATCTAGGGGCTGGACCAGGGCAAACCTGAGCCAGCCCTAACTATAAGCCTGAAACAGCCCTAACTATAAGCCTGAAACAGCCCTAACCTACTAAAGCCTGAAACAGTCCTAACTATAAGCCTGAAACAGTCCCTAACTATAAGCCTGAAACAGCCCTAACTATAAGCCTGAAACAGCCCTAACTATAAGCCTGAAACAGCCCTAACTATAAGCCTGAAACAGCCCTAACTATAAGCCTGAAACAGTCCCTAACTATAAGCCTGAAACAGTCCTAACTATAAGCCTGAAACAGTCCCTAACTATAAGCCTGAAACAGTCCTAACTATAAGCCTGAACCAGTCCCTAACTATAAGCCTGAAACAGCCCTAACTATAAGCTAAAGCCTGAAACAGTCCTAACTATAAGCCTGAAACAGTCCTAAGTATAAGCCTGAAACAGTCCTAACTATAAGCCTGAAACAGTCCTAACTATAAGCCTGAAACAGTCCCTAACTATAAGCCTGAAACAGTCCTAACTATAAGCCTGAAACAGTCCTAACTATAAGCCTGAAACAGCCCTAACTATAAGCCTGAAACAGCCCTAACTATAAGCCTGAAACAGTCCTAACTATAAGCCTGAACCAGTCCTAACTATAAGCCTGAAACAGTCCTAACTATAAGCCTGAAACAGCCCTAACTATAAGCCTTAACCAGCCCTAACTATAAGCCTGAAACAGTCCTAACTATAAGCCTGAAACAGCCCTAACTATAAGCCTGAAACAGCCCCTAAGTATAAGCCTGAAACAGTCCTAACTATAAGCCTGAAACAGTACTAACTATAAGCCTGAAACAGCCCTAACTATAAGCCTGAACCAGCCCTAACTATAAGCCTGAAACAGTCCTAACTATAAGCCTGAAACAGCCCTAACTATAAGCCTGAAACAGCCCTAAGTATAAGCCTGAAACAGTCCTAACTATAAGCCTGAAACAGTCCTAACTATAAGCCTGAAACAGTCCTAACTATAAACCTGAAACAGCCCTAACTATAAGCCTGAACCAGCCCTAACTATAAGCCTGAAACAGCCCTAACTATAAGCCTGAAACAGCCCTAACTATAAGCCTGAAACAGTCCTAACTATAAGCCTGAAACAGCCCTAACTATAAGCCTGAAACAGTCCTAAGTATAAGCCTGAAACAGTCCTAAGTATAAGCCTGAAACAGCCCTAACTATAAGCCTGAAACAGTCCTAAGTATAAGCCTGAAACAGTCCTAACTATAAACCTGAAACAGCCCTAACTATAAGCCTGAACCAGCCCTAACTATAAGCCTGAAACAGCCCTAACTATAAGCCTGAAACAGCCCTAACTATAAGCCTGAAAACAGTCCTAACTATAAGCCTGAAACAGCCCTAACTATAAGCCTGAAACAGTCCTAAGTATAAGCCTGAAACAGTCCTAAGTATAAGCTGAAACAGTCCTAACTATAAGCCTGAAACAGCCCTAACTATAAGCCTGAACCAGCCCTAACTATAAGCCTGAAACAGCCCTAACTATAAGCCTGAAACAGTCCTAACTATAAGCCTGAAACAGCCCTAACTATAAGCCTGAAACAGTCCTAACTATAAGCCTGAAACAGTCCTAACTATAAGCCTGAAACAGCCCTAACTATAAGCCTGAACCAGCCCTAACTATAAGCCTGAAACAGTCCTAACTATAAGCCTGAAACAGCCCTAACTATAAGCCTGAAACAGCCCTAACTATAAGCCTGAAACAGTCCTAACTATAAGCCTGAAACAGCCCTAACTATAAGCCTGAAACAGTCCTAACTATAAGCCTGAAACAGTCCTAACTATAAGCCTGAAACAGTCCTAACTATAAGCCTTGAAACAGCCCTAACTATAAGCCTGAAACAGCCCTAAGTATAAGCCTGAAACAGTCCTAAGTATAAGCCTGAAACAGTCCTAAGTATAAGCCCTGAAACAGTCCTAAGTATAAGCCTGAAACAGCCCTAAGTATAAGCCTGAAACAGTCCTAAGTATAAGCCTGAAACAGCCCTAACTATAAGCCTGAAACAGTCCTAAGTATAAGCCTGAAACAGTCCTAACTATAAACCTGAAACAGTCCTAACTATAAGCCTGAAACAGTACTAAGTATAAGCCTGAAACAGCCCTAACTATAAGCCTGAAACAGCCCTAACTATAAGCCTGAAACAGTCCTAACTATAAGCCTGAAACAGCCCTAACTATAAGCCTGAAACAGTCCTAAGTATAAGCCTGAAACAGTCCTAACTATAAGCCTGAAACAGCCCTAACTATAAGCCTGAACCAGCCCTAACTATAAGCCTGAAACAGCCCTAACTATAAGCCTGAAACAGTCCTAACTATAAGCCTGAAACAGTCCTAACTATAAGCCTGAAACAGCCCTAACTATAAGCCTGAAACAGTCCTAACTATAAGCCTGAAACAGTCCTAACTATAAGCCTGAAACAGCCCTAACTATAAGCCTGAACCAGCCCTAACTATAAGCCTGAAACAGTCCTAACTATAAGCCTGAAACAGCCCTAACTATAAGCCTGAAACAGCCCTAACTATAAGCCTGAAACAGTCCTAACTATAAGCCTGAAACAGTCCTAACTATAAGCCTGAAACAGCCCTAACTATAAGCCTGAAACAGTCCTAACTATAAGCCTGAAACAGTCCTAACTATAAGCCTGAAAAAGTCCTAACTATAAGCCTGAAACAGCCCTAACTATAAGCCTGAAACAGCCCTAACTATAAGCCTGAAACAGTCCTAAGTATAAGCCTGAAACAGTCCTAAGTATAAGCCTGAAACAGCCCTAACTATAAGCCTGAAACAGTCCTAAGTATAAGCCTGAAACAGTCCTAACTATAAACCTGAAACAGCCCTAACTATAAGCCTGAACCAGCCCTAACTATAAGCCTGAAACAGCCCTAACTATAAGCCTGAAACAGCCCTAACTATAAGCCTGAAACAGTCCTAACTATAAGCCTGAAACAGCCCTAACTATAAGCCTGAAACAGTCCTAACTATAAGCCTGAAACAGTCCTAACTATAAGCCTGAAACAGTCCTAACTATAAGCCTGAAACAGCCCTAACTATAAGCCTGAAACAGCCCTAAGTATAAGCCTGAAACAGTCCTAAGTATAAGCCTGAAACAGTCCTAAGTATAAGCCTGAAACAGTCCTAAGTATAAGCCTGAAACAGTCCTAACTATAAACCTGAAACAGTCCTAACTATAAGCCTGAAACAGTCCTAACTATAAGCCTGAAACAGTACTAAGTATAAGCCTGAAACAGTCCTAAGTATAAGCCTGAAACAGTCCTAACTATAAGCCTGAAACAGTCCTAACTATAAGCCTGAAACAGTCCTAACTATAAGCCTGAAACAGTCCTAAGTATAAGCCTGAAACAGCCCTAACTATAAGCCTGAAACAGCCCTAACTATAAGCCTGAAACAGTCCTAAGTATAAGCCTGAAACAGTCCTAACTATAAGCCTGAAACAGCCCTAACTATAAGCCTGAAACAGTCCTAAGTATAAGCCTGAAACAGTCCTAACTATAAGCCTGAAACAGCCCTAACTATAAGCCTGAAACAGCCCTAACTATAAGCCTGAAACAGTCCTAAGTATAAGCCTGAAACAGTCCTAACTATAAGCCTGAAACAGTCCTAACTATAAGACTGAAACAGTCCTAACTATAAGCCTGAAACAGCCCTAACTATAAACCTGAAACAGCCCTAACTATAAGCCTGAAACAGTCCTAACTATAAGCCTGAAACAGTCCTAAGTATAAGCCTGAAACAGTCCTAACTATAAGCCTGAAACAGCCCTAACTATAAGCCTGAAACAGCCCTAACTATAAGCCTGAAACAGTCCTAACTATAAACCTGAAACAGTCCTAACTATAAACCTGAAACAGCCCTAACTATAAGCCTGAACCAGCCCTAACTATAAGCCTGAAACAGCCCTAACTATAAGCCTGAAACAGTCCTAACTATAAGCCTGAAACAGCCCTAACTATAAGCCTGAAACAGTCCTAACTATAAGCCTGAAACAGCCCTAACTATAAGCCTGAAACAGTCCTAAGTATAAGCCTGAAACAGTCCTAAGTATAAGCCTGAAACAGCCCTAACTATAAGCCTGAAACAGCCCTAAGTATAAGCCTGAAACAGCCCTAACTATAAGCCTGAAACAGTCCTAACTATAAACCTGAAACAGTCCTAACTATAAACCTGAAACAGCCCTAACTATAAGCCTGAACCAGCCCTAACTATAAGCCTGAAACAGCCCTAACTATAAGCCTGAAACAGTCCTAACTATAAGCCTGAAACAGCCCTAACTATAAGCCTGAAACAGTCCTAACTATAAGCCTGAAACAGCCCTAACTATAAGCCTGAAACAGTCCTAAGTATAAGCCTGAAACAGTCCTAAGTATAAGCCTGAAACAGCCCTAACTATAAGCCTGAAACAGCCCTAAGTATAAGCCTGAAACAGTACTAAGTATAAGCCTGAAACAGTCCTAACTATAAGCCTGAAACAGCCCTAACTATAAGCCTGAAACAGCCCTAACTATAAGCCTGAAACAGTCCTAAGTATAAGCCTGAAACAGCCCTAACTATAAGCCTGAAACAGTCCTAAGTATAAGCCTGAAACAGTCCTAACTATAAGCCTGAAACAGCCCTAACTATAAGCCTGAAACAGTCCTAACTATAAGCCTGAAACAGCCCTAACTATAAGCCTGAAACAGTCCTAACTATAAGCCTGAAACAGCCCTAACTATAAGCCTGAAACAGTCCTAAGTATAAGCCTGAAACAGTCCTAACTATAAGCCTGAAACAGCCCTAACTATAAGCCTGAAACAGCCCTAACTATAAGCCTGAAACAGTCCTAAGTATAAGCCTGAAACAGTCCTAACTATAAGCCTGAAACAGTCCTAACTATAAGACTGAAACAGTCCTAACTATAAGCCTGAAACAGCCCTAACTATAAGCCTGAAACAGCCCTAACTATAAGCCTGAAACAGCCCTAACTATAAGCCTGAAACAGTCCTAACTATAAGCCTGAAACAGCCCTAACTATAAGCCTGAAACAGTCCTAACTATAAGCCTGAAACAGTCCTAACTATAAGCCTGAAACAGCCCTAACTATAAGCCTGAAACAGTCCTAAGTATAAGCCTGAAACAGTCCTAACTATAAGCCTGAAACAGCCCTAACTATAAGCCTGAAACAGCCCTAACTATAAGCCTGAAACAGCCCTAACTATAAGCCTGAAACAGTCCTAACTATAAGCCTGAAACAGTCCTAACTATAAACCTGAACCAGCCCTAACTATAAGCCTGAAACAGTCCTAACTATAAGCCTGAAACAGTCCTAACTATAAGCCTGAAACAGTCCTAACTATAAGCCTGAAACAGTCCTAACTATAAGCCTGAAACAGTCCTAACTATAAGCCTGAAACAGTCCTAAGTATAAGCCTGAAACAGTCGTAACTATAAGCCTGAAACAGTCCTAAGTATAAGCCTGAAACAGCCCTAAGTATAAGCCTGAAACAGTCCTAACTATAAGCCTGAAACAGCCCTAACTATAAGCCTGAAACAGTCCTAACTATAAGCCTGAAACAGTCCTAACTATAAGCCTGAAACAGTCCTAACTATAAGCCTGAAACAGTCCTAACTATAAGCCTGAAACAGCCCTAACTATAAGCCTGAAACAGTCCTAAGTATAAGCCTGAAACAGTCCTAACTATAAGCCTGAAACAGCCCTAACTATAAGCCTGAAACAGCCCTAAGTATAAGCGCTATCAAAGAGGAAAGTCTTAAGTCTACTCTTAAATGAGGTGACTGTGTCTGCCCCCCGGACTGAAAGTGGAAGCTGATTCCACAGAAGAGGAGCCCGATAACTGAAAGCTCTAGCCCCCAACCTACTTTTTAAGACTCTGGGAACCACAAGTAACCCTGCATTCAGTGAGCGTAACGCTCTAGTGGGGTAATATGGCACTATGAGCTCTTTAAGATATGATGGTGCATCACCAGCTAAGGCTTTATAGGTGAGGAGGAGGATTTTAAATATGATTCTCGATCTTATAGGAAGCCAGTGGAGAGCAGCTAGTACAGGAGTAATGTGATCTCTCTTCCGAGTCCTTGTTAGTACACGAGCTGCAGCATTCTGGATCAGCTGGAGAGACCCAAGGGACTTTCCGGAGCAGCCAGATAATACGGAGTTACAGTAATCCAGTCTTGAAGTAACAAATGCGTGGATCAATGTTTCTGCATCGCTTTGAGACAGGATGTGCCGGATCTTTGAGATGTTCCGTAGGTGAAAAAAGGCAGTCCATGAGATCTGTTTCACGTGGGAGCCAAAGGATAGGTCCTGGTCAAAAATAACTCTGAGATTCCTTACTGTGGTGGTGGATGCCAGAGCGATGCCATCCAGAGAAACCATATCATCAGATAGTTGATTTCTGAGGTGTTCTGGGCCGAGTAGAATAACTTCAGTCTTGTCCGAGTTCAGCAGCAGGAAGTTGCAGGTCATCCAGGTCTTGATGTCTTTAAGACACGCTTGAAGTTTAGCGACCTGGTGGATTTCATCTGGCTTGATTGACAGATATAGTTGAGTATCATCGGCACCAGCTGTTAGCAGAGCAACACACATGCACCAGCTGTTAGCAGAGCAACACACATGCACCAGCTGTTAGCAGAGCAACACACATGCACCAGCTGTTAGCAGAGCAACACACATGCACCCTGCTATTAGCTTAGCAACACACATGCACCCTGCTATTAGCTTAGAAACACACATGCACCCTGCTATTAGCTTAGCAACACACATGCACCCTGCTATTAGCTTAGCAACACACATGCACCAGCTGTTAGCTTAGCAACACACATGCACCCTGCTATTAGCTTAGCAACACACATGCACCCTGCTATTAGCTTAGCAACACACATGCACCCTGCTATTAGCTTAGCAACACACATGCACCAGCTGTTAGCTTAGCAACACACATGCACCCTGCTATTAGCTTAGCAACACACATGCACCCTGCTATTAGCTTAGCAACACACATGCACCCTGCTATTAGCTTAGCAACACACATGCACCAGCTGTTAGCTTAGCAACACACATGCACCAGCTGTTAGCTTAGCAACACACATGCACCCTGCTATTAGCTTAGCAACACACATGCACCCTGCTATTAGCTTAGCAACACACATGCACCAGCTGTTAGCTTAGCAACACACATGCACCAGCTGTTAGCAGAGCAACACACATGCACCAGCTGTTAGCAGGGCAACACACATGCACCAGCTGTTAGCTTAGCAACACACATGCACCAGCTGTTAGCAGAGTAACACACATGCACCAGCTGTTAGCTTAGCAACACACATGCACCAGCTGTTAGCAGAGCAACACACATGCACCAGCTGTTAGCTTAGCAACACACATGCACCAGCTGTTAGCAGGGCAACACACATGCACCAGCTGTTAGCTTAGCAACACACATGCACCAGCTGTTAGCAGAGTAACACACATGCACCAGCTGTTAGCTTAGCAACACACATGCACCAGCTGTTAGCAGAGCAACACACATGCACCCAGCTGTTAGCTTAGCAACACACACATGCACCAGCTGTTAGCAGAGCAACACACATGCACCAGCTGTTAGCAGAGCAACACACATGCACCAGCTGTTAGCTTAGCAACACACATGCACCAGCTGTTAGCAGAGCAACACACATGCACCAGCTGTTAGCTTAGCAACACACACATGCACCAGCTGTTAGCAGAGCAACACACATGCACCAGCTGTTAGCTTAGCAACACACACATGGACCAGCTGTTAACAGAGCAACACACATGCACCAGCTGTTAGCTTAGCAACACACATGCACCAGCTGTTAGCAGAGCAACACACATGCACCAGCTGTTAGCAGAGCAACACACATGCACCAGCTGTTAGCTTAGCAACACACATGCACCAGCTGTTAGCTTAGCAACACACATGCACCAGCTGTTAGCAGAGCAACACACATTCACCCAGCTGTTAGCTTAGCAACACACATGCACCAGCTGTTAGCAGAGCAACACACATGCACCAGCTGTTAGCTTAGCAACACACATGCACCAGCTGTTAGCAGAGCAACACACATGCACCCAGCTGTTAGCTTAGCAACACACATGCACCAGCTGTTAGCAGAGCAACACACATGCACCAGCTGTTAGCTTAGCAACACACATGCACCAGCTGTTAGCAGAGCAACACACATGCACCCAGCTGTTAGCAGAGCAACACACATGCACCAGCTGTTAGCTTAGCAACACACATGCACCAGCTGTTAGCAGAGCAACACACATGCACCAGCTGTTAGCTTAGCAACACACACATGCACCAGCTGTTAACAGAGCAACACACATGCACCCAGCTGTTAGCTTAGCAACACACATGCACCAGCTGTTAGCAGAGCAACACACATGCACCAGCTGTTAGCTTAGCAACACACACATGCACCAGCTGTTAGCTTAGCAACACACATGCACCAGCTGTTAACAGAGCAACACACATGCACCAGCTGTTAGCTTAGCAACACACATGCAGCTGCTGTTCTTCAGGCTCCAGCTCGCTCTACTTCTGTGTAGGAGTCCTTCCAGTGGGCTGGCAGGTCTATTGGCAGAACGTCTGTTGGTCACATCCCTGTCCCCGCAGCTAGAGGGCTGTTTTTAATAACGCTAGCAAAGAGTTCAGGTCCATATCTTTGCAGATGATGTTCCTGTGAATGCCTCCTGCTTACTGAACGTGACGTTACGTAAATACAAGACGAACTCAAAGGTTTTTCCCGTCTCTTCTCTCCTTCCAGAAAATAGTGAAAGCAGGAGACAAGGACCTGGACGGACAGCTGGATTTTGGGGAGTTTGTTCATTATCTCAAAGACCACGAGAAGAAGCTGCGTCTGGTCTTCAAGAGCCTGGACAAGAAGAACGATGGTGAGCAATCCTGTGCTGGACCTTCATGCTACGCTCACACCAAACAAGTTGCCAACGTTACTCGCGCCTGAAAGGGGGCGTGGCTTATCTCCGTAAAAACAGTTACCGTTTCCTCCCCATCAGTGTTTAGAAGCTCTAGAACCACAGGTCTTACATCTACATTGGAGCTGATATTTTGCAGCCAAATCAAACTGTGTGCAGGATATCGTTGTTAGTTCAGAATGTCTGTGATATTGTATAAAGGTAGTAAGGTAGTCCATGCATATGAAGTATTTACAGAGAATGACTCGTTCTCCCCATGGAGGAGGTTACACCTGTGACTTCTTAACGGTACATTTGTTTGTACGCCTTTTGGCCTTTAGGAGAATAAATGAAGACTGAATGTCTTTCCCGTGCTCAGGGCTCTCGCTCCTTCTGAGGAGGCTCAGACCTACGGAGACTAGAACAAAGCTTTACGCTGATGACGCCGTCCTGTCCTGACACAGTTCACTGTGATGAGCATCGAGAGGAGACCAGCCTCTCTTTTAATCTGTAGGCTTCAGCTCCAGCTGATGGAGACATGATGACGTCATTGAGTTAGACTTCACAGAGCTTCTCCCTCAGAGGACAGTAAACTGTTCTACCAGCAGAGTTCTGCTCACTGTGACTAGTGAACTGACTTCATGCCTGAAACCTTTCATCTTTGATTCATGACAGTTCTTTACTCTCTGTGCTGCAGGGAGGATCGACTCTCAGGAGATCATGCAGTCTCTGCGTGACCTGGGAGTGAGCATCTCTGAGGAGCAGGCCGGGAAGATCCTCAAGAGGTGAGCATGAGGAGTCACACTGTGAGCATGAGGAGTCACACTGTGAGAGCATGAGGAGTCACACGGTGAGCGCATGAGGAGTCACTCTGTGAGCATGAGGAGTCACACTGTGAGAGCATGAGGAGTCACTCTGTGAGCATGAGGAGTCACACTGTGAGCATGAGGAGTCACACTGTGAGCATGAGGAGTCACACTGTGAGAGCATGAGGAGTCACACTGTGAGAGCATGAGGAGTCACACTGTGAGAGCATGAGGAGTCACACTGTGAGCGCATGAGGAGTCACACTGTGAGCATGAGGAGTCACACTGTGAGCGCATGAGGAGTCACACTGTGAGCATGAGGAGTCACACTGTGAGCATGAGGAGTCACACTGTGAGCATGAGGAGTCACACTGTGAGCGCATGAGGAGTCACACTGTGAGCGCATGAGGAGTCACTCTGTGAGCATGAGGAGTCACACTGTGAGCATGAGGAGTCACACTGTGAGCATGAGGAGTCACACTGTGAGCATGAGGAGTCACACTGTGAGCGCATGAGGAGTCACACTGTGAGCGCATGAGGAGTCACTCTGTGAGCATGAGGAGTCACACTGTGAGCATGAGGAGTCACACTGTGAGCATGAGGAGTCACACTGTGAGCATGAGGAGTCACACTGTGAGCATGAGGAGTCACACTGTGAGCGCATGAGGAGTCACACTGTGAGCATGAGGAGTCACACTGTGAGCATGAGGAGTCACACTGTGAGCATGAGGAGTCACACTGTGAGCGCATGAGGAGTCACACTGTGAGCGCATGAGGAGTCACTCTGTGAGCATGAGGAGTCACACTGTGAGCATGAGGAGTCACACTGTGAGCATGAGGAGTCACACTGTGAGCATGAGGAGTCACACTGTGAGCGCATGAGGAGTCACACTGTGAGCGCATGAGGAGTCACTCTGTGAGCATGAGGAGTCACACTGTGAGCATGAGGAGTCACACTGTGAGCATGAGGAGTCACACTGTGAGCATGAGGAGTCACACTGTGAGCATGAGGAGTCACACTGTGAGCGCATGAGGAGTCACACTGTGAGCGCATGAGGAGTCACACTGTGAGCATGAGGAGTCACACTGTGAGCATGAGGAGTCACACTGTGAGCGCATGAGGAGTCACACTGTGAGAGCATGAGGAGTCACACTGTGAGCATGAGGAGTCACACTGTGAGCATGAGGAGTCACACTGTGAGCATGAGGAGTCACACTGTGAGCATGAGGAGTCACACTGTGAGCATGAGGAGTCACACTGTGAGCGCATGAGGAGTCACACTGTGAGCGCATGAGGAGTCACACTGTGAGCATGAGGAGTCACACTGTGAGCATGAGGAGTCACACTGTGAGCATGAGGAGTCACACTGTGAGCGCATGAGGAGTCACACTGTGAGCGCATGAGGAGTCACACTGTGAGCATGAGGAGTCACTCTGTGAGCATGAGGAGTCACACTGTGAGCGCATGAGGAGTCACACTGTGAGCGCATGAGGAGTCACACTGTGAGCATGAGGAGTCACTCTGTGAGCATGAGGAGTCACACTGTGAGCGCATGAGGAGTCACTCTGTGAGCATGAGGAGTCACACTGTGAGCGCATGAGGAGTCACACTGTGAGCGCATGAGGAGTCACACTGTGAGAGCATGAGGAGTCACACTGTGAGCGCATGAGGAGTCACACTGTGAGCGCATGAGGAGTCACACTGTGAGCATGAGGAGTCACACTGTGAGCGCATGAGGAGTCACACTGTGAGAGCATGAGGAGTCACACTGTGAGCGCATGAGGAGTCACACTGTGAGCGCATGAGGAGTCACACTGTGAGAGCATGAGGAGTCACACTGTGAGCATGAGGAGTCACACACACACACACACACACACACACACGTGACAGAGGTGTGTGTGTGTGTGTGTGTGTGTGTGTGTGTGTGTGTGTGTGTGTGTGTGTGTGTGTGTGTGTGTGTGTGTGTGTGTGTTCCATGGTCCCATGCTACTTTACAGAAAGAAACTGTAAAATAATGTAGTTCTTCTGTAGTTATTTTTGCCTGTATAAATACTATTAATTATCTTTAAAATGCTAAATGAATTTATCAACATGCTGATGACAAAAAACACTTTGAAGGACTGATTTCTGTACTTTTACAGAAAAGTATTTCTTTATTATCATGAACAAGACAAATGTGTTCAATATTACCTCACATTAAAAGTACAATTACATTTAGAATATATACA
Organism: Myoxocephalus aenaeus; assembly: GCA_038501785.1. Lineage (NCBI taxonomy): Eukaryota > Metazoa > Chordata > Actinopteri > Perciformes > Cottidae > Myoxocephalus > Myoxocephalus aenaeus. The sequence goes on from JBAMJR010000083.1 coordinate 749,168, forward strand.
CATAGAATACATTACCATTAAATACATAATGTTAATGTACTGCATTAAAATGAATTACCTGTCATTTTAATGGCAAACTTAAATTGTAAATCTACAGACTTACTCTTTATGGTAGAATCCAGAAGATATCCTGTGGAATAAGTTCCCTAACACAGCTATAAGAAGGGAAGTGACCCTCTAACCTCCTGTCTCTTCTCCCTCTGCTGCTCAGAATCAGGAGGGGTCATGTCGTGGCCCCTGTCCGGTAGTAAGTAGTCCTCTAGTCTGTCACCAGCTGCTCTGTATTCAGTGATTCAGATAAGAAGTACACGCTGTGATGATATGGTGGTTAGGTGTTGATGCACGTGAGCAGATCACTTGTTCTTTTACTGAAACTGTCCATGTTTTGCTTTCCCTCCCAGTATGGATAAGAACGGCACGATGACGATCGACTGGGCCGAGTGGAGGGATTACCACCTCCTGCACCCAGCGGGCAACATCCCTGAGATCATCCTGTACTGGAAGCACTCCACGGTAGATAACTCTCTTCTTCTTCTACTGGAAGCACTCCACGGTAGATAACACTCTTCTTCTTCTACTGGAAGCACTCCACGGTAGATAACTCTCTTCTTCTTCTACTGGAAGCACTCCACGGTAGATAACTCTCTTCTTCTTCTACTGGAAGCACTCCACGGTAGATAACTCTCTTCTTCTTCTACTGGAAGCACTCCACGGTAGATAACTCTCTTCTTCTTCTACTGGAAGCACTCCACGGTAGATAACTCTCTTCTTCTACTGGAAGCACTCCACGGTAGATAACTCTCTTCTTCTACTGGAAGCACTCCACGGTAGATAACTCTCTTCTTCTTCTACTGGAAGCACTCCACGGTAGATAACTCTCTTCTTCTTCTACTGGAAGCACTCCACGGTAGATAACACTCTTCTTCTTCTACTGGAAGCACTCCACGGTAGATAACTCTCTTCTTCTTCTACTGGAAGCACTCCACGGTAGATAACTCTCTTCTTCTTCTACTGGAAGCACTCCACGGTAGATAACACTCTTCTTCTACTACTGGAAGCACTCCACGGTAGATAACACTCTTCTTCTTCTACTGGAAGCACTCCACGGTAGATAACACTCTTCTTCTTCTACTGGAAGCACTCCACGGTAGATAACTCTCTTCTTCTTCTACTGGAAGCACTCCACGGTAGATAACTCTCTTCTTCTACTGGAAGCACTCCACGGTAGATAACACTCTTCTTCTTCTACTGGAAGCACTCCACGGTAGATAACTCTCTTCTTCTTCTACTGGAAGCACTCCACGGTAGATAACACTCTTCTTCTACTACTGGAAGCACTCCACGGTAGATAACTCTCTTCTTCTACTAGAAGCACTCCACGTGTAGATAACACTCTTCTTCTCTACTGGAAGCACTCCACGGTAGATAACACTCTTCTTCTCTACTGGAAGCACTCCACGGTAGATAACACTCTTCTTCTACTGGAAGCACTCCACGTGTAGATAACACTCTTCTTCTTCTACTGGAAGCACTCCACGTGTAGATAACACTCTTCTTCTTCTACTGGAAGCACTCCACGTGTAGATAACACTCTTCTTCTTCTACTGGAAGCACTCCACGGTAGATAACACTCTTCTTCTTCTACTGGAAGCACTCCACGGTAGATAACACTCTTCTTCTCTACTGGAAGCACTCCACGGTAGATAACACTCTTCTTCTCTACTGGAAGCACTCCACGGTAGATAACACTCTTCTTCTACTGGAAGCACTCCACGTGTAGATAACACTCTTCTTCTTCTACTGGAAGCACTCCACGTGTAGATAACACTCTTCTTCTACTGGAAGCACTCCACGGTAGATAACTCTCTTCTTCTACTGGAAGCACTCCACGGCAGATAACACTCTTCTTCTCTACTGGAAGCACTCCACGGTAGATAACACTCTTCTTCTACTACTGGAAGCACTCCACGGTAGATAACTCTCTTCTTCTACTAGAAGCACTCCACGTGTAGATAACACTCTTCTTCTACTGGAAGCACTCCACGGTAGATAACACTCTTCTTCTACTACTGGAAGCACTCCACGGTAGATAACTCTCTTCTTCTACTAGAAGCACTCCACGTGTAGATAACACTCTTCTTCTCTACTGGAAGCACTCCACGGTAGATAACACTCTTCTTCTACTGGAAGCACTCCACGTGTAGATAACACTCTTCTTCTTCTACTGGAAGCACTCCACGTGTAGATAACACTCTTCTTCTACTGGAAGCACTCCACGGTAGATAACACTCTTCTTTTCTACTGGAAGCACTCCACGGTAGATAACTCTCTTCTTCTACTAGAAGCACTCCACGTGTAGATAACACTCTTCTTCTACTGGAAGCACTCCACGGTAGATAACTCTCTTCTTCTTCTACTGGAAGCACTCCACGGTAGATGACTCTCTTCTTCTACTAGAAGCACTCCACGTGTAGATAACACTCTTCTTCTACTGGAAGCACTCCACGGTAGATAACTCTCTTCTTCTACTAGAAGCACTCCACGTGTAGATAACACTCTTCTTCTATTACTGGAAGCACTCCACGGTAGATAACTCTCTTCTTCTACTAGAAGCACTCCACGTGTAGATAACACTCTTCTTCTACTGGAAGCACTCCACGGTAGATAACACTCTTCTTCTCTACTGGAAGCACTCCACGGTAGATAACACTCTTCTTCTTCTACAGGAAGCACTCCACGGTAGATAACTCTCTTCTTCTACTAGAAGCACTCCACGTGTAGATAACACTCTTCTTCTACTGGAAGCACTCCACGGTAGATAACTCTCTTCTTCTTCTACTGGAAGCACTCCACGGTAGATAACTCTCTTCTTCTACTGGAAGCACTCCACGTGTAGATAACACTCTTCTTCTCTACTGGAAGCACTCCACGGTAGATAACACTCTTCTTCTCTACTGGAAGCACTCCACGGTAGATAACACTCTTCTTCTCTACTGGAAGCACTCCACGGTAGATAACACTCTTCTTCTACTGGAAGCACTCCACGTGTAGATAACACTCTTCTTCTTCTACTGGAAGCACTCCACGTGTAGATAACACTCTTCTTCTACTGGAAGCACTCCACGGTAGATAACACTCTTCTTCTACTGGAAGCACTCCACGGTAGATAACACTCTTCTTCTACTGGAAGCACTCCACGGTAGATAACACTCTTCTTCTCTACTGGAAGCACTCCACGGTAGATAACACTCTTCTTCTCTACTGGAAGCACTCCACGGTAGATAACTCTCTTCTTCTACTGGAAGCACTCCACGGTAGATAACACTCTTCTTCTACTGGAAGCACTCCACGGTAGATAACACTCTTCTTCTACTGGAAGCACTCCACGTGTAGATAACACTCTTCTTCTTCTACTGGAAGCACTCCACGGTAGATAACTCTCTTCTTCTACTGGAAGCACTCCACGGTAGATAACACTCTTCTTCTCTACTGGAAGCACTCCACGGTAGATAACACTCTTCTTCTCTACTGGAAGCACTCCACGGTAGATAACACTCTTCTTCTCTACTGGAAGCACTCCACGGTAGATAACACTCTTCTTCTTCTACTGGAAGCACTCCACGGTAGATAACTCTCTTCTTCTACTGGAAGCACTCCACGGTAGATAACACTCTTCTTCTACTGGAAGCACTCCACGGTAGATAACACTCTTCTTCTACTGGAAGCACTCCACGTGTAGATAACACTCTTCTTCTTCTACTGGAAGCACTCCACGGTAGATAACTCTCTTCTTCTACTGGAAGCACTCCACGGTAGATAACACTCTTCTTCTACTGGAAGCACTCCACGGTAGATAACTCTCTTCTTCTACTGGAAGCACTCCACGTGTAGATAACACTCTTCTTCTCTACTGGAAGCACTCCACGGTAGATAACACTCTTCTTCTCTACTGGAAGCACTCCACGGTAGATAACACTCTTCTTCTCTACTGGAAGCACTCCACGGTAGATAACACTCTTCTTCTACTGGAAGCACTCCACGGTAGATAACACTCTTCTTCTTCTACTAGAAGCACTCCACGTGTAGATAACACTCTTCTTCTACTGGAAGCACTCCACGGTAGATAACTCTCTTCTTCTTCTACTGGAAGCACTCCACGGTAGATAACTCTCTTCTTCTACTAGAAGCACTCCACGTGTAGATAACACTCTTCTTCTACTGGAAGCACTCCACGGTAGATAACTCTCTTCTTCTACTAGAAGCACTCCACGTGTAGATAACACTCTTCTTCTACTGGAAGCACTCCACGGCAGATAACACTCTTCTTCTCTACTGGAAGCACTCCACGGTAGATAACACTCTTCTTCTACTACTGGAAGCACTCCACGGTAGATAACTCTCTTCTTCTACTAGAAGCACTCCACGTGTAGATAACACTCTTCTTCTACTGGAAGCACTCCACGGTAGATAACACTCTTCTTCTCTACTGGAAGCACTCCACGGTAGATAACTCTCTTCTTCTACTAGAAGCACTCCACGTGTAGATAACACTCTTCTTCTACTGGAAGCACTCCACGGTAGATAACTCTCTTCTTCTTCTACTGGAAGCACTCCACGGTAGATAACTCTCTTCTTCTACTGGAAGCACTCCACGTGTAGATAACACTCTTCTTCTCTACTGGAAGCACTCCACGGTAGATAACACTCTTCTTCTCTACTGGAAGCACTCCACGGTAGATAACACTCTTCTTCTACTGGAAGCACTCCACGTGTAGATAACACTCTTCTTCTTCTACTGGAAGCACTCCACGTGTAGATAACACTCTTCTTCTACTGGAAGCACTCCACGGTAGATAACACTCTTCTTCTACTGGAAGCACTCCACGGTAGATAACACTCTTCTTCTACTGGAAGCACTCCACGGTAGATAACACTCTTCTTCTCTACTGGAAGCACTCCACGGTAGATAACACTCTTCTTCTCTACTGGAAGCACTCCACGGTAGATAACTCTCTTCTTCTACTGGAAGCACTCCACGGTAGATAACTCTCTTCTTCTACTGGAAGCACTCCACGGTAGATAACACTCTTCTTCTACTGGAAGCACTCCACGGTAGATAACACTCTTCTTCTACTGGAAGCACTCCACGTGTAGATAACACTCTTCTTCTTCTACTGGAAGCACTCCACGGTAGATAACTCTCTTCTTCTACTGGAAGCACTCCACGGTAGATAACACTCTTCTTCTACTGGAAGCACTCCACGGTAGATAACACTCTTCTTCTACTGGAAGCACTCCACGGTAGATAACACTCTTCTTCTTCTACTGGAAGCACTCCACGGTAGATAACACTCTTCTTCTACTGGAAGCACTCCACGGTAGATAACACTCTTCTTCTACTGGAAGCACTCCACGGTAGATAACACTCTTCTTCTACTGGAAGCACTCCACGGTAGATAACTCTCTTCTTCTTCTACTGGAAGCACTCCACGGTAGATAACACTCTTCTTCTACTGGAAGCACTCCACGGTAGATAACACTCTTCTTCTTCTACTGGAAGCACTCCACGGTAGATAACACTCTTCTTCTTCTACTGGAAGCACTCCACGGTAGATAACACTCTTCTTCTTCTACTGGAAGCACTCCACGGTAGATAACACTCTTCTTCTCTACTGGAAGCACTCCACGGTAGATAACACTCTTCTTCTACTGGAAGCACTCCACGTGTAGATAACACTCTTCTTCTTCTACTGGAAGCACTCCACGGTAGATAACACTCTTCTTCTCTACTGGAAGCACTGCACGGTAGATAACACTCTTCTTCTCTACTGGAAGCACTCCACGGTAGATAACACTCTTCTTCTCTACTGGAAGCACTCCACGGTAGATAACACTCTTCTTCTACTGGAAGCACTCCACGTGTAGATAACACTCTTCTTCTTCTACTGGAAGCACTCCACGGTAGATAACACTCTTCTTCTTCTGCTGGAAGCACTCCACGGTAGATAACACTCTTCTTCTACTGGAAGCACTCCACGGTAGATAACTCTCTTCTTCTTCTACTGGAAGCACTCCACGGTAGATAACTCTCTTCTTCTACTGGAAGCACTCCACGGTAGATAACACTCTTCTTCTACTGGAAGCACTCCACGGTAGATAACACTCTTCTTCTACTGGAAGCACTCCACGTGTAGATAACTCTCTTCTTCTACTGGAAGCACTCCACGTGTAGATAACACTCTTCTTCTACTGGAAGCACTCCACGTGTAGATAACACTCTTCTTCTACTAGAAGCACTCCACGTGTAGATAACACTCTTCTTCTACTGGAAGCACTCCACGGTAGATAACACTCTTCTTCTACTGGAAGCACTCCACGGTAGATAACACTCTTCTTCTACTGGAAGCACTCCACGGTAGATAACTCTCTTCTTCTACTGGAAGCACTCCACGGTAGATAACTCTCTTCTTCTACTGGAAGCACTCCACGGTAGATAACTCTCTTCCTCTACTGGAAGCACTCCACGTGTAGATAACTCTCTTCTTCTACTGGAAGCACTCCACGTGTAGATAACACTCTTCTTCTACTGGAAGCACTCCACGGTAGATAACACTCTTCTTCTTCTACTGGAAGCACTCCACGGTAGATAACACTCTTCTTCTTCTACTGGAAGCACTCCACGGTAGATAACACTCTTCTTCTACTGGAAGCACTCCACGGTAGATAACTCTCTTCTTCTACTGGAAGCACTCCACGGTAGATAACACTCTTCTACTGGAAGCACTCCACGGTAGATAACACTCTTCTACTGGAAGCACTCCACGGTAGATAACTCTCTTCTTCTTCTACTGGAAGCACTCCACGGTAGATAACTCTCTTCTTCTTCTACTGGAAGCACTCCACGGTAGATAACTCTCTTCTTCTACTGGAAGCACTCCACGGTAGATAACACTCTTCTTCTTCTACTGGAAGCACTCCACGGTAGATAACACTCTTCTTCTTCTACTGGAAGCACTCCACGGTAGATAACACTCTTCTTCTTCTACTGGAAGCACTCCACGGTAGATAACACTCTTCTTCTACTGGAAGCACTCCACGGTAGATAACTCTCTTCTTCTTCTACTGGAAGCACTCCACGGTAAATAACACTCTTCTTCTCTACTGGAAGCACTCCACGGTAGATAACTCTCTTCTTCTACTGGAAGCACTCCACGGTAGATAACACTCTTCTTCTACTGGAAGCACTCCACGTGTAGATAACACTCTTCTTCTACTGGAAGCACTCCACGGTAGATAACACTCTTCTCTACAGGAAGCACTCCACGGTAGATAACACTCTTCTTCTACTGGAAGCACTCCACGGTAGATAACACTCTTCTTCTACTGGAAGCACTCCACGGTAGATAACACTCTTCTTCTACTGGAAGCACTCCACGGTAGATAACTCTCTTCCTCTACTGGAAGCACTCCACGTGTAGATAACACTCTTCTTCTACTGGAAGCACTCCACGGTAGATAACACTCTTCTTCTTCTACTGGAAGCACTCCACGGTAGATAACACTCTTCTTCTTCTACTGGAAGCACTCCACGGTAGATAACACTCTTCTTCTACTGGAAGCACTCCACGGTAGATAACTCTCTTCTTCTACTGGAAGCACTCCACGGTAGATAACACTCTTCTACTGGAAGCACTCCACGGTAGATAACTCTCTTCTTCTACTGGAAGCACTCCACGGTAGATAACTCTCTTCCTCTCTCATACGAGGCCAGACCTCTCCCAGTGGCTTTGAGTAGCAATGCGTGAGAAGAGGAAGTGTTGCAGAAGGACATTCTAACTGATGTAACCAGTAAAGTGTCTTTGATTTCAAACGTCACGTTTGAAATCAAAGACACTTCACTGGTTACATCAGTTAGAATGTTGGTTGTTGGTCATATTCCTTTCAACTTGAAGGACTTCTATCAAAGTCAAACAAGAACCTGAATGAGTTCAGTTTAACACCTTATGGTTTCTTGTTATAACAATACACAAGTTATGGTGTTGAAACCAGATGTGTGGGTTTGTGTGGTAAAGACCCTGATGAAGGACACGAGCTGGAACCCAGTGGTCTTACAGTAGATACTACCACTAAGTGCTGGACCTCTCCAGAGCCTGGAAGAGCCATAGGAGCATTCAGAGGAAGCTGTTACCTAGTTGGTAACTGCAGGTGTGAGTCATTAAAGTACTGGTAAATGTTTAAGTATGACTTGTAATAATAATACTGCCTACAGCCCAAGTCTCTTCCTGGCATCCACGCTTCCTTCACTTGCGTCTTTTCCTTGAAACCATTCAAGCAGAGGAAATGAGGAAACATGTTTTAAGAGAAATGAACCGTTTGTTTCTAATGACGGCAGATCAGCTGTCAGTCGGCTTCAACAGCTGGAGAGACTATTGATCACTGTACTAATACTTTAGTGTTTGAAGTATTAGCACAGTGATCAATAGTGGTGCTTCTCTGCGAGCAGCTGACCAATGAGAGGCTTGGATGTACCACTAACGGTAAGACTTCCTCCTCAGATCTTTGACGTTGGGGAGAGTTTGTTGGTGCCTGACGAGTTCACAGCAGAAGAGAAGAAAACAGGAATGTGGTGGCGACATCTAGTGGCCGGAGGAGGAGCCGGCGCTGTGTCTCGAACCTGCACTGCCCCGCTGGACCGGCTCAAAGTCCTCATGCAGGTACCAGGAGGCTCAGAGGAGGACCTGTTGGTCCAGACTCACTGCAGTAGTAGTAGGTCCTGACTCCTCCCTCCCCCTGCAGGTCCACGCCTCCAAGAGCAACAGCATGCACATCGCTGGAGGCTTCCAGCAGATGATCCGAGAGGGCGGCGTGCGGTCGCTGTGGCGAGGCAACGGCATCAACGTCATCAAAATCGCCCCCGAGTCTGCCATTAAGTTCATGGCCTATGAGCAGGTGAGCAGCGCTGCAGCTCTGACTCGTTAGCGTTCATCTCTCTCATTGTGTGGTTGCATAACAGGAAATGTCCCGTCTGTCAGATAAAGCGGTTGATTGGAAGCGACCAGGAGACGCTGGGCATCACGGAGAGGCTGGTGGCCGGCTCTCTGGCGGGAGTGACCTCTCAGAGCAGCATCTACCCGATGGAGGTGAGAACGAGCACACACCCCTTTACCAGTGGCGGCTGGTGACATTTTTTTTGGGGGGGGCGCAGTTGGGCGGCGCGGTTTAAATAGCACTCCACAATGAGAAGAAAAGAGGTTTGGAGTAGAATATTCTAAAAAACAAAGCTTTATTTCAAGAAAACACAGTGCTCAACACTGTCCAATAACAACTATCAACAAACTGTAACTTTGGGCATGAGAGGTTCAGAGCAGAATGGTTTAAGAAACATTCAATGTGGTGGCCAGAGCAACTTCAGGGAATACATTGACGTAGCATTCAAACTGGGGGCCCTGCAGTAAGGTGGAACTGGTGAGGTGGTCTTTGAAGGCAAAGCGTTCCCTGGTGTGTCCAAGTATGGTGTCACAAACCTACAGATAAATATATATAGAGAGACAGAGACAGTAAGATAAGTTGTGGGGAAATATCTACTACAAACAGGCTTCATACTACAGACAAAAACTATGTTTTGTGTGTCTTGATGGCTCAGCAACATAGACAAAAGGCCAGGAGCCACCTTGATGGCTGTAGCTATGACACACACACACACACACACACACACACACACACACACACACACACACACACACACACACACACACGCTCTCTAACATGTTGGGGGTTGAATTGGTATTTTAGATAAAGTTATAGCCTGATATGATATCCACCCAAATCTAACAATGTCCAACATGTGTTCTGCTGTGGGAAAGATAAAACATTAAACTCTAACAGGCATCTGCTGATCTTGACACTCACTTCTGCAGCAATCCTTCAAGCTCATCTTCCTTCATAGCCGGCGCTTCCTCGGCTGCTCAGAGCCACTGCTTTGCTCCACACTGAGCATCCAGCTAGCAGCTCCGGTTAGCATGTAGCTTGGTGCGTGTAGCTTCACTGCTTTGCTGCTGAATATTTAAATCCGGACGTTCGGGTCCCAACTCTTTCAGCCTCTTCTTGTCAACATCTGATCGTGGATTGAAAGGTGTTTCGCGTAGAGATACCACAGAGTTTTCAGTCGCCATACTAACATAATCAAAGTCTCTGCTAGCTGTGTTGCTCGCGTAGCTACGTGGGAGCTATATGGGGTGTGAGGGAATGATAAAGGTCTCTGATTGGACGAATAGTCCAACCACGTTGCAATAAGAAACGATGTCATTGGCTAGGGCGCAGATTCGTGCGCCCGAAGATTCACGTTTCATCCGCCAATGAGAAGCTGTCCTTGCCGTCACGAGGGTGAAATGTTTGTTAGCTTGCCATAGACTCACATTTGGCCGGCGCCCCGAGAGGGGAGGGGCTTTTCTCAGTGATGATGAATGGCGATATATTATATTTAACTTAAGTGGTTGTTGACAGGGGCTTACGGTCTCCCACACACATTTAGCGCGTCAACACGGTATATTTCTTATTTAAATTATTTGATATATAATGTTTTTTGACAGTATATATTATATATTTTTTTTCTTTTTTTCTTTTTTTTCATCGCAAAATTTTAGGAGGGGCGGCGCCCTAGCGCCCTCTATTGACGCACCGCCACTGCCCTTTACGCAGCATGCCCCTTTTAACTTTGAGCCTTGAACCCATCATGTGAAAGTGTGACCTCCCATCTGGAGATCAGATCTTCACACGCAGACTCACAGTGTGCAAGTCTTTATGTAAACCAGGTTCACGACATATTTAATATGGTCACCCTCCTAAAATAATGGCCTAAGTCATTTTTTTACAAAAATGATGTTCTTGCCTAAATCCTCTCCTCATGATACTGGCCACCTCTGGTAAAATCTCCTCCATCCTCAGTTGAACATGTGATTCTCCCCCTGTAGTATAACATGTCAAGAGAGTGACTTAGGACATTTTATTTTGCCTAAGTCACAAGACAATGTGACTTAGGACATTTTACAAGCTTTTCAAGATGCCATTTTGAAGCTAGCATTTAAGCTAGCAATTTAGTTAGCATTTTTGCGAGCATTTTTGTCAATGACAATCTCACTGGAACATAATATTAGTAATCACAACATAATTTGACCGTTATTACAGTATGCCTGTTGTCCAGTGTCTAGAGGCAATTTATATTACATTTGTATTCGTTTTTGGAGTTTTCTGAAAAAATGACATAGGCCATTATTTTAGGAAGGTGACGATATGAAAGATGATGCACAGCATTTCTATGTTCACGTATGAACCGTCTCCTCCAGCGGCCGGACGGCAGCGTGGAGCTGTGTTCCTGACTCTGTCCTGTGCTTCAGGTGCTGAAGACCCGGTTGGCCCTGAGGAGGACGGGCCAGTACTCGGGCATCCTGCATTGTGCTAAGCACATCCTCCAGAAGGAGGGCGTGGCTGCCTTCTACAAGGGCTACATCCCCAACATGCTGGGCATCATCCCCTACGCGGGCATCGACCTGGCCGTCTACGAGGTGAGTCGTCGTCCAGGGGAAGGTTCTTGGTCCTGTCTTGAGCTCGGCCTGACCCTCGCTCTGCTCTGCCCTCAGACCCTGAAGAACTACTGGCTGCAGCGCTACGCCACCGACAGCGCCGACCCCGGGGTGTTCGTGCTGCTGGCCTGCTGCACCACCTCCAGCACCTGTGGGCAGCTGTCCAGCTACCCGCTGGCCCTGGTTCGGACCCGCATGCAGGCGCAAGGTCAGTCCCTCAGGGGCACGCTCATGGAGAGCCTGGAACAGGCATGGGCTTTTAAAATGGTTATTTTCAGGCCTGGAACAGTCATGGAAAAAATAAAATCCTCCACATATCAGTGAGCTAACTCACGTTCCTGCACAGCACAGAGGGGCTGCTGGAGACATCATTGTCACTTAAAGAAGGAATTAGGATTCAACTTGAACTAATATCATAAACATTAATGTTGGGTCCAGAACACATGATCACATCTTAAAGCATTGGTGTAGTTTTGATGGTTTTGGTGTGTATAGTTGTAACATGAAGACGTGACTTCACTCTGGAGCATCTGTAATGTTCATGGTGCGTTGGTGTGTCCTCAGCGACCCTGGAGGGCGGCCCTCAGATGAGCATGAGCGCCCTGTTCAGACACATCGTGAGGACCGAGGGACCCCTGGGACTCTACCGGGGCCTGGCCCCCAACTTCATGAAGGTCATCCCCTCCGTCAGCATCAGCTATGTGGTCTACGAGTCCCTGAAGATCCGGCTGGGGGTCCAGTCCAAGTGAGGCGACCAAGACGCTGTGCTGTTGCTTTGCTTTTGAGCTGGAGATTTAATGTGTGCCTCTAAAAGACAAACATATTGACATACAATATATAGAAATGAATTGTGAAACCCCCGGGTTTGAAGGATGAATGTGAGACGACGTGAATGAAGAGGAGGCGGATTAAAGCAGAGATGAAGGAAAGCTTGACTGAAGCAATTTCTGTTAGTTTCTCTTGCTTGTGTCTTTAAGCAATCCAGGAATAGGAGGACCAGAGCTGTATAGCATATATATTTCTATAATTCATTGAAGTGCCAGTGAACTGACGGATGTGGTCTGTGAAGGCAGCGTCTGTCTTAAAGGGCTTTGTGTGGCAGATCAGACTGTGAAGACGAGCTCTCCTCCAGGGATTCATGCACATCATCACGACCCCACATTAGTGTGGGCTGTTTCTCCACGACATGGAAATGTGACAGTTACAGGATAATGGAACTTAGATTTTAATTAGTTTTATTTCCTCAAGAGTTACTTCTTTGGTGTCCCTAAAGACATTAACTTCCATTCATCATACTTTGATCTGATCCCAAACATGGGATGAGTCAGTGTTTCAGGAAAGAGCTCAGAAGCTCCTCAGAGGCTCCTTTCCCCCTCAAGGCCTTACTTAAGGTAACGTATGAACGTTACCTTTGAAGACACGTTGTTTCCACACGTTGGACATCAGGAAACAGCATCACTAGCTGGCTCTGGAAGGAGGGTTTCACCGGTTTGTTGGCTAAAGACCTTCAGAGAATCAAGAATGCTGAAGGCTCTTTATGGACATAAAGAGCCTTCAGCATTCTTGATGATGTCCATAAAGAATGCTGAAGGTCTTTATGGACATCATCAAGAATGCTGAAGGTTCTCTATTTCCATAAAGAACCTTCAGCATTCTTCATGTCCATAAAGAACCTTCAGCATTATTTATGTCCATAAAGAGCCTTCAGCATTCTTTATGTCCATAAGGAGCCTTCAGCATTCTTGATGATGTCCATAAAGAATGCTGAAGGTCTTTATGGACATCATCAAGAATGCTGAAGGTTCTTTATTTCCATAAAGAACCTTCAGCATTCTTCATGTCCACAAAGAACCTTCAGCATTCTTTATGTCCACAAAGAACCTTCAGCATTCTTTATGTCCATAAAGAGCCTTCAGCATTCTTGATGATGTCCATAAAGAATGCTGAAGGTCTTTATGGACATCATCAAGAATGCTGAAGGTTCTTTATTTCCATAAAGAACCTTCAGCATTCTTCATGTCCACAAAGAACCTTCAGCATTCTTCATGTCCACAAAGAACCTTCAGCATTCTTCATGTCCACAAAGAACCTTCAGCATTCTTTATGATGTCAATAAAGAACCTTCAGCATTCTTTATGATATCCATAAATAATCTTCAGCTTTCTTTATGATGTAAATAAAGAACCTTCAGCATTCTTTATGATATCCATAAAGAACCTTCAGCTTTCTTTATGATGGACATAAAGAAACTTCAGCTTTCTTTATGATGGACATAAAGAATCTTCAGCATTCTTTATGTCAATAAAGAACCTTCAGCATTCTTTGTCAATAAAGAACCTTCAGCATTCTTTATGATGTCAATAAAGAATCTTCAGCATTATTTATGATGTCAATAAAGAACCTTCAGCATTATTTATGATGTTAATAAAGAATCTTCAGCATTATTTATGATGTCAATAAAGAACCTTCAGCATTATTTATGATGTCAATAAAGAATCTTCAGCATTCTTTATGATGTCAATAAAGAACCTTCAGCATTCTTTATGTCAATAAAGAGCATTCAGCATTCTTTATGTACATAAAGAACCTTCAGCATTCTTTATGATGTCAATAAAGAACCTTCAGCATTATTTATGATGTCAATAAAGAACCTTCAGCATTCTTTACGATGTCCATAAAGATCCTTCAGCATTCTTTATGTCAATAAAGAATCTTTAGTATTCTTTATTGACATAAAGAACCTTCAGCATTCTTTATTGACATGAAGAACCTTCAGCATTCTTTATGATGGACATAAAGAATGCTGAAGGTTCTTTATGTCAAAAAAGAATACTGAAGGTATTTATTAACATCATAAAGAATGCTCAAGGTTCTTTATGTCAATAAAGAGCCTTCAACATTCTTTACGTCCATAAAGACCTTCAGTATTCTTTATATTAATAAAGACCTTCAGCATTACTTATGATATTAATAAAGACCTTCAGTATTCTTTAAATTAATAAAGACCTTCAGCATTCTTTATGGTATTAATAAAGACCTTCGGTCCCGTGGCAGGACAGGGTCCTCAGTGCCTTGTGTGCCTCTCTCACGTAAATACTCTAAATCACTATAAAAGGTGGAATCTGTGGAACGTTGAATGCACTTTAAGGTACTCTGCTTTAATTCCTGTTTAATTTTTTTATTATTTATGTATTTATTTTAACAATAAAGAAGTCATGACTGAATGTGTGCTCTATTGGTTGTGCTGAATATATGATATTCAGGTACCTTTTTGATTTTAGAGTAATGAGTGTTCACTACTAAATGAAACCATCATATGAATAAAATAATTATCCAATATTTTGTGAATTGATTGGAGAAATTATTAAATCTCAACACGTGTAATGTTGTCATTCATTCATTTGTTGGATATCAGCTTTATTTCATTATAGACTTTAAAATTATGATGTTTTGTTTTTACTTAAGACGTAGGAAGTTTTATAGAGTAAATGTACATGAGTTACCTCTAAAGAAGTGTTTTATAGAGTAAATGTACATGATGTACCTCTAAAGAAGTGTTTTATAGAGTAAATGTACATGAGTTACCTCTAAAGAAGTGTTTTATAGAGTAAATGTACATGATGTACCTCTAAAGAAGTGTTTTATAGAGTAAATGTACATGAGTTACCTCTAAAGAGGTGTTTTATAGAGTAAATGTACATGAGTTACCTCTAAAGAGGTGTTTTATAGAGTAAATGTACATGAGTTACCTCTAAAGAAGTGTTTTATAGAGTAAATGTACATGATGTACCTCTAAAGAAGTGTTTTATAGAGTAAATGTACATGAGTTACCTCTAAAGAAGTGTTTTATAGAGTAAATGTACATGATGTACCTCTAAAGAAGTGTTTTATAGAGTAAATGTACATGAGTTACCTCTAAAGAAGTGTTTTATAGAGTAAATGTACATGATGTACCTCTAAAGAAGTGTTTTATAGAGTAAATGTACATGATGTACCTCTAAAGAAGTGTTTTATAGAGTAAATGTACATGAGTTACCTCTAAAGAAGTGTTTTATAGAGTAAATGTACATGAGTTACCTCTAAAGAAGTGTTTTATAGAGTAAATGTACATGATGTACCTCTAAAGAAGTGTTTTATAGAGTAAATGTACATGATGTACCTCTAAAGAAGTGTTTTATAGAGTAAATGTACATGAGTTACCTCTAAAGAAGTGTTTTATAGAGTAAATGTACATGATGTACCTCTAAAGAAGTGTTTTATAGAGTAAATGTACATGAGTTACCTCTAAAGAAGTGTTTTATAGAGTAAATGTACATGATGTACCTCTAAAGAAGTGTTTTATAGAGTAAATGTACATGAGTTACCTCTAAAGAAGTGTTTTATAGAGTAAATGTACATGAGTTACCTCTAAAGAAGTGTTTTATAGAGTAAATGTACATGAGTTACCTCTAAAGAAGTGTTTTATAGAGTAAATGTACATGAGTTACCTCTAAAGAAGTGTTTTATAGAGTAAATGTACATGAGTTACCTCTAAAGAAGTGTTTTATAGAGTAAATGTACATGAGTTACCTCTAAAGAAGTGTTTTATAGAGTAAATGTACATGAGTTACCTCTAAAGAAGTGTTTTATAGAGTAAATGTACATGATGTACCTCTAAAGAGGTGTTTTATAGAGTAAATGTACATGAGTTACCTCTAAAGAGGTGTTTTATAGAGTAAATGTACATGAGTTACCTCTAAAGAGGTGTTTTATAGAGTAAATGTACATGAGTTACCTCTAAAGAGGTGTTTTATAGAGTAAATGTACATGAGTTACCTCTAAAGAAGTGTTTTATAGAGTAAATGTACATGATGTACCTCTAAAGAAGTGTTTTATAGAGTAAATGTACATGAGTTACCTCTAAAGAAGTGTTTTATAGAGTAAATGTACATGAGTTACCTCTAAAGAAGTGTTTTATAGAGTAAATGTACATGAGTTACCTCTAAAGAAGTGTTTTATAGAGTAAATGTACATGATGTACCTCTAAAGAAGTGTTTTATAGAGTAAATGTACATGATGTACCTCTAAAGAAGTGTTTTATAGAGTAAATGTACATGAGTTACCTCTAAAGAAGTGTTTTATAGAGTAAATGTACATGAGTTACCTCTAAAGAAGTGTTTTATAGAGTAAATGTACATGAGTTACCTCTAAAGAAGTGTTTTATAGAGTAAATGTACATGAGTTACCTCTAAAGAAGTGTTTTATAGAGTAAATGTACATGATGTACCTCTAAAGAAGTGTTTTATAGAGTAAATGTACATGATGTACCTCTAAAGAAGTGTTTTATAGAGTAAATGTACATGATGTACCTCTAAAGAAGTGTTTTATAGAGTAAATGTACATGATGTACCTCTAAAGAAGTGTTTTATAGAGTAAATGTACATGAGTTACCTCTAAAGAAGTGTTTTATAGAGTAAATGTACATGATGTACCTCTAAAGAAGTGTTTTATAGAGTAAATGTACATGATGTACCTCTAAAGAAGTGTTTTATAGAGTAAATGTACATGATGTACCTCTACAGTAGAAGTGTTTTATGTTGTGTGTCTTCGAGCAGGGGACACACACCATGTCTCACACACACACACACACGCGGATGAGGGCGGAGTCAGCCCGCTGGTCTCGTGGCTCTCTGCTGACTGAGAGGAAGAGGTCTCAGAGAGGAAGAGGTCTCAGAGAGGAAGAGGTCTCAGAGAGGAAGCGGGTCTCCAGATCCTCCAGACGGCTTCGGGGTGTTCGGACCCAGTCTGCAGTCGCTTCACGACCCGGTCTCTCTGGAAGCCCCGGTCTCTCTGGAAGCCCCGGTCCCTGGAAGCCCCGGTCTCTCTGGAAGCCCCGGTCTCTCTGGAAGCCCCGGTCTCTCTGGAAGCCCCGGTCTCTCTGGAAGCCCCGGTCCCTGGAAGCCCCGGTCCCGTCCCGTCATGCTGTCCCTGCAGCAGGTCCGGGTCCGCTTGGAGGAAGCGGGTCAGGCTCACGTGCTGCGGTTCTGGCCCGAGCTGAGTGAGGCGGAGAGAGGCGGGCTCCTGCAGGACCTGGTCCAGCTGGACCTGCAGGGCCTGCGGGCCCACTGTGAGGGCGCTGCGCGGGCCGCGGCCGGCCCGGCCTGCAGCCCGGACCCGCTGCTGGACCCGGTCCCTCCGGGGGCCATGGGCAGCGTGAGGAAGAGTGACGAAGACTCCCTGGCAGAGTGGGAACGTAAAGGTGAGCTTTAACGGTCACCTGAGGAGGGGGCGGGGCCAGCGGGCTGGTCACGTGTTCAAACTGAAGGTTTTACCCAACATCTTTATTTATTAAGAAATTACATAGAAACATATGTTTCTGAGCAACAGGTTGCTCTCTTCGCTCCTCTGTGGAGACGGGCTGAGCAACAGGTTGCTCTCTGAGTCTCCTCTGTGGAGACGGGCTGAGCAACAGGTTGCTCTCTGAGTCTCCTCTGTGGAGACGGGCTGAGCAACAGGTTGCTCTCTTCGCTCCTCTGAGGAGACGGGCTGAGCAACAGGTTGCTCTCTGAGTCTCCTCTGTGGAGACGGGCTGAGCAACAGGTTGCTCTCTGAGTCTCCTCTGTGGAGACGGGCTGAGCAACAGGTTGCTCTCTTCGCTCCTCTGTGGAGACGGGCTGAGCAACAGGTTGCTCTCTGAGTCTCCTCTGTGGAGACGGGCTGAGCAACAGGTTGCTCTGAGTCTCCTCTGAGGAGACGGGCTGAGCAACAGGTTGCTCTCTTCGCTCCTCTGAGGAGACGGGCTGAGCAACAGGTTGCTCTGAGTCTCCTCTGAGGAGACGGGCTGAGCAACAGGTTGCTCTCTGAGTCTCCTCTGAGGAGACGGGCTGAGCAACAGGTTGCTCTGAGTCTCCTCTGATGTTTAAAACAAGAAGTAAACTTTTCTGCTCCACAATCGTCTCCTGACTTTTCTTAAATCATTGCTTTTGCTTGTGAACTACTAGAGAGATTCATAACGTTATGAAACCATGTGAGAAGCTGAGTGACCACTGCTTCTCTATGAAGCTGGACCGCATGAGGCCCGCATGAGGACCAGCTCCAGGAGGACGTTGGTTCACGTCTCCAGGAAGACAAAAGGTGTGCTTCGTGTGTTTAAAGGCGCTCATGTGACCTCTCTCTCTTGACAGGGCTTTTGCAGATCTCACAGAATGGAGTTGGAGTCCTGCTCCTGGCCGGCGGCCAGGGGACCCGTCTGGGGGTTCAGTACCCCAAAGGGATGTATGACGTGGGGCTGCCGAGCGGCAGCACCCTGTATCAGATCCAGGCCGAGCGCATCCACAAGGTCCAGCAGCTGGCCGACAGGAAGCACGGCTCCCGGTGCTCCGTTCCCTGGTGAGGTCATGTGACGCTCCTCCAGGTCTCACACATGATGCTACATTCACTACCAGATCAATAACAACTAGCTGCTCAAGCTGCCCTACAGAGCCAACGTGCAGCACATGTTTGGTCAAAAAGACCTGAACCTGACTTGTTGACATTTGTTGAAAGATACCAAACTGAATATGGCATAGACCTGAATCATTTCAAAGAAAACTTTTAAACTTCAACCGAACAGACAAACACGTTTAAGTTTGTTCCTGAGGGAACAGAAACTGCCCTCTGCTTCCGGTTCTAGTGGGATTCCCGTTTTGCTGGTTAAGCTATTTTTACATCATATATTTAAATATGATCCATTGTAAATGAATCATTTGTGTGGGGTTTGAAGTAATTATTAACACATGGTAGCTGGAGAGCTGAAGGAACACATTGTGAGCTGATTTAGTTTTTGGCAGTTGTAGGTTGTATCTTTGGTCTACATCAATGATTCATGTTGTCGAGTAATTTATCAAAAAAGATGTAAAATGGAGATTTTACGTCTGTCCGTTTATCCAGTCAGCCTGTAAACTTTAAACCATTTGATCTCAGCGTGAGCTAACTGGTTGCTGGGCAGGAAACAAGTCGTGTTTTAGAGCTGCTTCACTGCTACCTGCTAACAGCTACCTGCTACCTGCTAACAGCTGCCTGCTACCAGATAACAGCTGCCTGCTAACAGCTACCTGCTACCAGGTAACAGCTGCCTGATACCTGCTAACAGCTACCTGCTACCTGCTAACAGCTGCCTGCTAACAGCTACCTGCTGCCTGCTACCAGATAACAGCTGCCTGCTAACAGCTGCCTGCTACCTTCTAACAGCTGCCTGCTAACAGCTACCTGCTGCCTGCTACCAGATAACAGCTACCTGCTACCTGCTAACAGCTGCCTGCTAACAGCTACCTGCTGCCTGCTACCAGATAACAGCTGCCTGCTACCTGCTAACAGCTGCCTGCTACCAGGTACGCTGTTACCTGGTAGCAGGCAGCTGTGCCTGATACCTGCTACCAGCTACCTGCTACCTGCTAACAGCTGCCTGCTAACAGCTACCAGCTGCCTGCTACCAGCTGCCTGCTACCAGCTGCCTGCTACCAGGTAACAACTGCCTGCTACCTGCTAACAGCTGCCTGCTACCAGCTACCTGCTAACAGCTGCCTGCTACCAGCTGCCTGCTACCAGGTAACAGCTGCCTGCTACCTGCTAACAGCTGCCTGCTAACAGCTACCTACTAACAGCTGCCTGCTTCCTGCTAACAGCTTCCTGCTACCTGCTAACAGGCTACCTGCTAACGGCTGCCTGCTAACAGCTGCCTGCTACCAGCTAACAGGCTGGCTGCTAACAGCTGCCTGCTACCTGCTAACAGCTGCCTGCTACCTGTGCAGGGAGATGGAACCCAACGATGAGATGGTTCAGAGCGCTGTGGCGCTGAAGGGAACTGGAGGTGATGATACATGTGAGGTTGTTACTACGAGTTACAGCGTTCACATACTTTGTCCCATGAGTTGTCAGTACAGATGTATTGACTCTAGATTTAAATCATGTTAAGTGATTTAAAAACAGAATCCACGTGATTAAGCTTGGAGATGTTTTAATAACATCACCTAGATGTCTATCTCTCCAGGTACATCATGACCAGTGAGTTCACTCTGGCTCCCACTGAGAAGTTCTTCAAGGAGAAAAACTACTTTGATCTGGAGCCATCAAACATCGTCATGTTTGAACAAAGGATGATCCCAGCAGTGACCTTTGACGGAAAGGTCATCCTGCAGGAGAAAGGGAAGATCGCCATGGCCCCAGGTAGGTGACCTCAGGTCCTCCAGACACATGGGTGAGGTCCTGTTGGGGTCATGAAGGTCAAAGCTGTCCCCTCTCTGCAGATGGGAATGGTGGTCTGTACCAGGCGCTGGTGGACAACAAGGTGCTGGAGGACATGCAGAAGAGGGGAGTGGAGTACCTGCATGTGTACTGCGTAGACAACATCCTGGTCAAAATGGCCGACCCTGTGTTTATTGGGTTCTGCGTGAGCAAAGGAGCTGACTGCGGCGCCAAGGTAGAGTAATATCACACTGTAGGTATAAACGAGTCCTTTAAAGGTATAGCTCATCATGTTGGGAATATAATATGTGCTTTCTCTCTGAGATGAGAATACTGATGTCATGTCTGTGCATTAAATAAATAAAGAAGAGTTATTGGTTGAAATAAACGATTACCAAATGGGAGTTGAAATATTTTCCTCTCTTCTTTGGGAAAAAAAAATATTATTTAAATTCTGATTAAAATGTTTCAATACACACCTGGTTGGACAAGGAAGTGGTGTTAGGAAATCTATGGGAGCTACCGGCTGCAGCATGAACATGTGTGTCGTATGCTTCATAGGCCCCTTCCTTTGGAGGTTATCCCCAGAAAACCTCCAAAGGAAGGGGCCTATGAAGAAACCCCATGGTAGACCCAGAACCCCAGGTTCCCCAAGGAGGTGCTGGAGAGATATCTGGACTACCTTGCCTGTTGCCATGCAACCCTGAATTCGTAGCAGAAAATGGATGGATGGCACACAAAAGACATAAACAATAAATCTCACACGGGTCAAATGAACTAAGTGAATATCTGGGACGTCTCCTGTGTGAACCTCTCGTCTCCACTACAGGTGGTGGAGAAGGCGAGCGCCGCCGAGCCGGTGGGCGTGGTCTGCAGGGTGCGAGGCGTCTCCCAGGTCGTGGAGTACAGCGAGATCCAACCAGAGACCGCCGAGCTCCGAGGACCCGGAGGGGAGCTGGTGTTCAGCGCCGGAAACATCTGCAATCACTTCTTCACCAGGGCGTTCCTGCAGGACGTAGCCGAGTAAGAGCTTTACTGTCTTATGTTGGTAGAACCCCTGGAAGCAGTCGAGAGATGACTTACTGACATCATGACTTACTGACTTGCAAAGCTCAACAGGACACACCCTAAAACCTGGGTCAGGCCACTTGGAGCTGAGGAGGAGGAGCAGTCCTGATCTAGGAGTCTACTTCTGATTTAATTTGACAAAAGTCTGTTTATCCAACATTTTGGTGCAGAGCCAAATATTTGTAAACTTTAGAATTCAACTTTTACAACTGTCCTGATGACATTCATGGTCCCCAGCAGATGAGCCTTAAAGATGTTGCTCCTTCCTCAGAGTTTGCACTTCATTAATCCTTCCTTGATAAATTACAAAAACCTAAATGGAAGGTCAGATTTCTGGGGTTGAGCTATGGAAACGTGGATCAACCTTATGGATCATCTTCCTTTGCATGTTGGTACTTCCTGTAGAAATGCTTTTGATTTCCTTCCATTTGTTTCATCTGAAGGAACTATAAAGGACAACTGAAACAACATGTTGCCTTCAAGAAAGTTCCCTTTGTGGACACATGTGGCAATCAAGTCCGACCCACCAAACCCAATGCCATTAAGATGGAGAAATTTGTTTTTGATGTCTTTCCATTCTCAAGGTATTGTTGATTATTATATTGTGTGTTCAGCTTTTAACATATGTTGTTTTATACAGTCATAGCACGGTGCCTCTCCAGCTGATTTAAAATATGCGTTGTCTGTCTTTGGAAGGAACTTTGTTGCGTTTGAGGTCTTGAGGGAGGAGGAGTTCTCCCCACTGAAGAACGCAGACGGAGCCTCAGACAGCCCGACCACGGCCAGGAACGCTCTGCTGGCGCAGCACTGCCGCTGGGCGAGGGCCGCCAACGCCACGCTGCTGGACGGGCGAGGGAACGCCCTGTCTGCTGCAGCAGCCAGGTCAGGACCAGGTCCTGTAGCACCCTCCTCCAGGTCAGGACCAGGTCCTATAGCACCCTGCAGCCAGGTCAGGACCAGGTCCTATAGCACCCTCCTCCAGGTCAGGACCAGGTTCTATAGCACCCTCCTCCAGGTCAGGACCAGGTCCTATAGCACCCTGCAGCCAGGTCAGGACCAGGTCCTGTAGCACCCTCCTCCAGGTCAGGACCAGGTCCTATAGCACCCTCCTCCAGGTCAGGACCAGGTCCTATAGCACCCTCCTCCAGGTCAGGACCAGGTCCTATAGCACCCTGCAGCCAGGTCAGGACCTGGTCCTATAGCACCCTCCTCCAGGTCAGGACCAGGTCCTATAGCACCCTCCTCCAGGTCAGGACCAGGTCCTATAGCACCCTGCAGCCAGGTCAGGACCAGGTTATATAGCACCCTCCTCCAGGTCAGGACCAGGTCCTGTAGCACCCTCCTCCAGGTCAGGACCAGGTCCTGTAGCACCCTCCTCCAGGTCAGGACCAGGTCCTGTAGCACCCTCCTCCAGGTCAGGACCAGGTCCTATAGCACCCTGCAGCCAGGTCAGGACCAGGTCCTAATGCACCCTGCAGCCAGGTCAGGACCAGGTTATATAGCACCCTGCAGCCAGGTCAGGACCAGGTCCTAATGCACCCTGCAGCCAGGTCAGGACCAGGTTATATAGCACCCTGCAGCCAGGTCAGGACCAGGTCCTATAGCACCCTGCAGCCAGGTCAGGACCAGGTCCTATAGCACCCTCCTCCAGGTCAGGACCAGGTCCTATAGCACCCTCCTCCAGGTCAGGACCAGGTCCTATAGCACCCTGCAGCCAAGTCAGGACCAGGTTATATAGCACCCTGCAGCCAGGTCAGGACCAGGTCCTATAGCACCCTGCAGCCAGGTCAGGACCAGGTTCTATAGCACCCTGCAGCCAGGTCAGGACCAGGTCCTATAGCACCCTCCCTCAGGTCAGGACCAGGTCCTATAGCACCCTGCAGCCAGGTCAGGACCAGGTCCTATAGCACCCTCCCTCAGGTCAGGACCAGGTTCTATAGCACCCTGCAGCCAGGTCAGGACCAGGTTCTATAGCACCCTCCTCCAGGTCAGGACCAGGTCCTATAGCACCCTGCAGCCAGGTCAGGACCAGGTTCTATAGCACCCTCCTCCAGGTCAGGACCATGTTCCTATAAGATAAGATTATCCTTTATTAGTCCCACAGTGGGGAAATTACAGGATAGCACCCTCCTCCTCCAGGTCAGGACCATGTTCCTATAGCACCCTCCTCCTCCAGGTCAGGACCATGTTCCTATAGCTCCCTCCTCCAGGTCAGGACCATGTTCCTATAGCACCCTCCTCCAGGTCAGGACCATGTTCCTATAGCACCCTCCTCCTCCAGGTCAGGACCATGTTCCTATAGCACCCTCCCTCCTCCAGGTCAGGACCATGTTCCTATAGCACCCTCCTCCAGGTCAGGACCATGTTCCTATAGCACCCTCCTCCAGGTCAGGACCATGTTCCTATAGCACCCTCCTCCAGGTCAGGACCATGTTCCTATAGCACCCTCCCTCCTCCTCCAGGTCAGGACCATGTTCATATAGCACCCTCCCTCCTCCTCCAGGTCAGGACCATGTTCCTATAGCACCCTCCCTCCTCCAGGTCAGGACCATGTTCCTATAGCACCCTCCCTCCTCCAGGTCAGGACCATGTTCCTATAGCACCCTCCCTCCTCCAGGTCAGGACCATGTTCCTATAGCACCCTCCTCCAGGTCAGGACCATGTTCCTATAGCACCCTCCTCCTCCAGGTCAGGACCATGTTCCTATAGCACCCTCCTCCTCCAGGTCAGGACCATGTTCCTATAGCACCCTCCTCCTCCAGGTCAGGACCATGTTCCTATAGCACCCTCCTCCTCCAGGTCAGGACCATGTTCCTATAGCACCCTCCCTCCTCCTCCAGGTCAGGACCATGTTCCTATAGCACCCTCCCTCCTCCTCCAGGTCAGGACCATGTTCCTATAGCACCCTCCTCCTCCAGGTCAGGACCATGTTCCTATAGCACCCTCCTCCAGGTCAGGACCATGTTCCTATAGCACCCTCCTCCTCCAGGTCAGGACCATGTTCCTATAGCACCCTCCCTCCTCCTCCAGGTCAGGACCATGTTCCTATAGCACCCTCCCTCCTCCTCCAGGTCAGGACCATGTTCCTATAGCACCCTCCCTCCTCCTCCAGGTCAGGACCATGTTCCTATAGCACCCTCCTCCTCCAGGTCAGGACCATGTTCCTATAGCACCCTCCCTCCTCCTCCAGGTCAGGACCATGTTCCTATAGCACCCTCCTTCTCCAGGTCAGGACCATGTTCCTATATCACCCTCCTCCTCCTCCAGGTCAGGACCATGTTCCTATAGCACCCTCCTCCTCCAGGTCAGGACCATGTTCCTATATCACCCTCCTCCTCCAGGTCAGGACCATGTTCCTATATCACCCTCCTCCTCCAGGTCAGGACCATGTTCCTATATCACCCTGCTCCTCCAGGTCAGGACCATGTTCCTACATGATGAGCCAGAACTTGAACCCTTACCGTGTTTTTTATGGCAGGCATTTGAACCTAGCAGGAAAAGCTCAGATAGAACCAACAACATCAATGATGGCAAGATGTCTCCTGGGAGGAAGTCAAGTAAATGTAAAAGTTCTATTTTAAACATGAAGCCTGCCAGCACCTCGAAAGATCACAACGTCTAACCTCTTATTGTTTAATCCACATGTAAAAATGACAAGTTGTGTTTCATGGTGAGTTGTGTGATCAAAATGTAATAAATCATGGACAAATGTTCCCACAGTGCATCAGAGGACAGCCCTCCAGTGCAATGTGAGATTTCCCCGCTGGTCTCCTACTTTGGTGAGGTGAGTACATGAAAAGCCCACAGATATACACATTAAGGATATAATGTGTATATACAAAGTATATAAATATAATAATATATGTAAAAGTGTAGGTATTGGATTACACTGTTAAGCTGCTGGACCCTATAAAGCAGTTACAGCGTGTTCTTTGGATAAAAACATGTTTCCATTTTCTCAGCTTGCATTTCAAATGAATTGTAGCGACTGAAGTCAACATCTCCTCTCCTCAGGGCCTGGAGGAGCTGCTCACAGTGTTTATATGACTATAACATCTCCTCTCTATAACATCTCCTCTCCTCAGGGCCTGGAGGAGCTGCTCACAGTGTTTATATGACTATAACATCTCCTCTCTATAACATCTCCTCTCCTCAGGGCCTGGAGGAGCTGCTCACAGTGTTTATATGACTATAACATCTCCTCTCTATAACATCTCCTCTCCTCAGGGCCTGGAGGAGCTGCTCACAGTGTTTATATGACTATAACATCTCCTCTCCTCAGGGCCTGGAGGAGCTGCTCACAGTGTTTATATGACTATAACATCTCCTCTCCTCAGGGCCTGGAGGAGCTGCTCACAGTGTTTATATGACTATAACATCTCCTCTCCTCAGGGCCTGGAGGAGCTGCTCACAGGGAGGACGTTGACTACTCCTCTGCTGCTGGATGGAAAACGGGCCAAAGAGCTGCTGATGAAGAGCAGTGTTGGTATCTGACCCTGAAGGTCAGGATGGAGGAAGCAATGCACACAGCAATGAACTGTGTGAAGATCATCATCTCTAACTGTCATGGTCTCTTTGAGGAGGAAGAGATACAAATCATTTAAAAACAAATAAGGGATTAACTGTGTTCTTATAATTCATTTAAAGTTTAGTTTCGTAAGCCTTCAGAGGGTTTTACAATCTGTCCACATACGACCTCCTCTGACCTCACATCAAAAACCCTTTAAGGCGATAAACAGGGAAGAATATGTATGAAACACTGGACAGAGGAAGCTGTACTGCTCCTCTCACGTCTGTTCTGACCTCCACCTTCAGGCCCAGCTCCACCTCATCTCAGCTGCATCAAGCTGCTGCATATAGAGCGTCCTCTTCCTTAAACCATTTCATTCACATCATCTGATCAATATCTGGGTCTCTTATGACCACGACGTCACGTTGTTGGCTAAGCCCAACTACGTGATTTGATTCATTCTACTTTGAGTAAAAATAAATAAAAACCTTCATCCAGATCCTCCGGTGTTCCGGTTTAACGTTAACGAGTGACTGGTGACCTGAACCAGACCGGGGGTTACGGCATGTTTCATCACGTTACGGTTTTTACAAGCAAGACTGAACTGTAACGGAACATAAAGTAACTTTAACGACAACACACAACCCAAACACGTTAGCTAACGTGATAGCAAGCTGACTAGCTTCCATTAAAAACAAGTTGGAGGGAAATGAAGACGCTGGAGACATCTTAATGCTGATTGGCCAAGACTCGACACGTCAAAGATGTTTTATTTGTGAAGATCACAACCTCAGCTTTTCTCAGCGTCTCACTCCAATCTCAGACACGCTGCAGGCCAGCTGCTCCGCTCTTCTTTTTCTTCTCTGTGATTTATTGCCTGCCGTAATAATCGCGCGACACGACGAATCGATAATGAAATTCTTTGCAACACTTTTGATAATCGATTTTTACCGATTCGTTGTTGCAGCCCTACAAGAGATGTCATGTGACCAGAAGTAAACCACATTACATGAATATGACTTCATATAATCAGGAGTATTAAAGTAGTAATAAAAAATTATGAAAATACCTCACTCTGTGTCTTTGTAGTCTTTCTACTCAACTACCTTTTATCTTAAGAGATATACGAGTATAAGAACGTTTTATGATGTTTTAGGATAAATGTTAAGTTAACTGGGTGTTTGTTTGTTTTTTAACTCACTTTTTATTTTAGTTTTCAACAACAGCATATATTTTCAAACAGTCAAATTTTTTCAGTTGTATGTCTTGGTACACATGATATTCAGGTACAGTGTACAACACACAGAACAACAAACATCACATGGTGGTCACTCCAAGAAAAAGAGAAAACAAAAGAGGGGGAATAAGGATAATAATAATGAACAGAGGGGATAAATAAATACAAATAATAATTTAAATAATTTAAATAAGATGAAGAACCAATAATTGTCCACTCCCGAGTGTAGTATTGTATGTATTATATATGCTTTCCAGAGAGGATTGTGTGTGTGTGTGTGTGTGTGTGTGTGTGTGTGTGTGTGTATGTGTAGAGAGAGTTAGCGAGCGCAGTTCTACCAGAGGGCCAAGCAACATATAATAATCACCTCACTGTAATAATAATGACAATAATAATCGTTTACTAAATATATGCTTCTGGAGCCTTAATGAATATGTGATTTGCTCCATTTGGTAGACGTCCCATACTTTTTGGATCCATATATCGTATGTTGGGGGATCCGGTTTTGTTAACTGGGTGTTTGATTTGTTTTTATAAATATTTCCTTCACAATTGTTTCTGACTACAGTAAGTCATGGAGGACTTCTGCAGCTTTGGAGCTGAACTACACCTGGCTTTTCATGTTTTAATCAATTTAACAAGCTCATTTAAAACAGGAAAAGTCTGAATAACATGAAGAATGATGGACATAAAAAATGAGATGGTGCTTATTTAGCATGACTTCAAATATCCAAAGAATAGAATACAGGTAAATATAGTTATAACAGTATTCTCCCCTGGCATGTAACACACAGAGACTTTGACTAAACACAAGGAATGTACGTGTGTATATATATATTTATATATATATACACACACACACACATATATATATAAACTACTACAAATGTAAATAATATATTTAGTGTCTGAACTATACTCTTTTGGTCTAAAGTAGGAAGTTGAAGGAAAGAAAGCATCAACACAACAGTGTGTGTTTCCTTCCTTCTAATACGTCATTACGGTTTAGTTGACGTGCCCGTGAAGCACGTGTTCCCATGCGTGACGTCACCAAAGCGAACGCTGAGATCCGGTAGGGTGCTCATCTTGGGGCAGTCCTCGCGCTTGGTCCCGCCTCCCGGCCACCGGACTAGCGCGTGACCGACGCTGACCAATCACAGCTGAGACTGCTCACTGACGACAACAACAAACAAATGCATTAGACCGAAGCTGGAATTCAAATATTGTGTGTTTGACCTCCATTTAATTCAGTGTTTGAGTCCAGCAGCGACCCGATAACCTGCCGGCGACGGCACCGCGAGCTGTGCGCGCGAGCCTTCGTTGTGGAGCTAACGCTAACGCTAGCTAGCAGCTGCGATGGACGAGCTAACATGCTAGCACCATGTTCAAAAATGTGTTCGGCTCAGGGTTCCTGGTCCGCACAGCTCATGTGATTCTGACATGGGTCATCACCTTGATACTCTTCCTCCATGACACAGGTAAGCTAGCGGAGGCTTCAGCTAGCTAACAGGTGTGACGTCACCCTGTGTGCTGCTGTCATCCTGCAGGGTGACAGCAGCACACAGGGTGACGTCACAGAGACAGTCACAATCAAAACAAGTCATATCAATAATAAACAGTAACATCTACAATACTGAATTATATATAGACAGAATACATATAACTATTATGAACAGTGTATTAATATGGAACAGGTTGAAGTGTGTTGTGCTTATGTGGAATGATGCGCATCATATCTACTGATGTCACTGTGTGTGTGTGTGTGTGTGTGTGTGTGTGTGTGTGTTAGCTCTGAGGAAGCAGGAGGAGACCGGTCAGCTGGTCCAGCCCGTGCTCTTCGTGCTGCTGGTTCTGGTGTCAGTGTTGCTCTACTTCGCTGTGTCTCTGATGGACCCGGGCTTCATCCTGTCTGATGACACGGATCTACAGGTGTGTGTGTGTGTGTGTGTGTGTGTGTGTGTGTGTGTGTGTGTGTGTGTGTGTGTGTGTGTGAGTGAGTGACAGTGATCTACAGGTGAGTGCTGATACCTCCATGTTTGTGGAGATGTAATGACCAATAAGAACCCAAAAGGTTCTCATGGGTGCTGGACTGAACTGGGCCGGGCTTCTGTGACCAGTTGTTTTTGTGTTCCAGTTCACGCTGGGAGTGACGGAGGAGCAGCAGGACATGATCCCTCCATCCAGCAAGTCCATGAGGCAGCGCCGCTGTGGCCACTGTCTGCTGCAGGTACACACACACACACACACACACACACACACACACACACGTGAAGTTTTCTTTACTCTTTAGTTAATGGCTTTTACTTTTAATGTATATTAGTACACACAACAACTCTCCATGTGATACCGGCTGTAGAGCAGCAGCTGTCTTCATGTTTCACACCAACCAACAGGGTTAAAGGTTACGCGTTAATGTGTGTTTCATGTAACAAAGCGCTTTGCTCCAGCAGCAGCCCATGAGGTCAAAGCACTGCCAGACGTGTCGGCACTGCGTCCGGCGCTACGACCACCACTGCCCCTGGATCGAGAACTGTGTGGGCGAGAGGAACCACCGCTGGTTCCTGTTCTACCTGCTGGTCCAGCTGCTGGTGCTGCTGTGGGGGCTGCACATCGCCTGGTGAGTACCACGAGTACAACGCGAGTACCACGAGTACAACGCGAGTACCACGAGTACAACGCGTGTACAACGCGAGTACAACGCGAGTACCACGAGTACAACGTGTGTACCACGCGAGTACCACGCGTGTACAACGCGAGTACCACGAGTACAACGCGAGTACCACGCGAGTACCACGCGAGTACCACGCGAGTACCACGAGTACCACGCGAGTACCACGAGTACCACGCGAGTACCACGAGTACCACGCGTGTACAACGCGAGTACCACGCGTGTACCACGCGAGTACAACGCGAGTACCACGCGAGTACCACGAGTACAACGCGAGTACCACGCGTGTACCACGCGAGTACAACGCGAGTACCACGCGAGTACCACGCGAGTACCACGAGTACCACGCGAGTACCACGAGTACAACGCGAGTACCACGCGAGTACCACGCGAGTACCACGAGTACAACGCGAGTACCACGCGTGTACCACGCGAGTACAACGCGAGTACCACGCGAGTACCACGCGAGTACCACGAGTACCACGCGAGTACCACGAGTACAACGCGAGTACCACGCGAGTACCACGCGAGTACCACGAGTACAACGCGAGTACCACGCGTGTACCACGCGAGTACAACGCGAGTACCACGAGTACCACGCGAGTACCACGAGTACCACGCGAGTACCACGAGTACCACGCGTGTACAACGCGAGTACCACGCGTGTACCACGCGAGTACAACGCGAGTACCACGCGAGTACCACGAGTACAACGCGAGTACCACGCGTGTACCACGCGAGTACAACGCGAGTACAACGCGAGTACCACGAGTACCACGCGAGTACCACGAGTACAACGCGAGTACCACGCGAGTACCACGAGTACCACGCGAGTACCACGCGAGTACCACGCGAGTACCACGCGAGTACAACGCGAGTACCACGCGAGTACCACGAGTACAACGCGAGTACCACGCGTGTACAACGCGAGTACCACGAGTACAACGCGAGTACCACGAGTACCACGCGTGTACCACGAGTATAACGCGAGTACCACGAGTACAACGCGTGTACAACGCGAGTACCACGTGTACCACGCGAGTACAACGCGAGTACCACGCGAGTACCACGAGTACAACGCGAGTACCACGAGTACAACGCGTGTACAACGCGAGTACCACGAGTACAACGCGAGTACCACGAGTACAACGCGAGTACCACGAGTACAACGCGTGTACAACGCGAGTACCACGAGTACAACGCGTGTACAACGCGAGTACCACGAGTACAACGCGTGTACAACGCGTGTACAACGCGAGTACCACGAGTACAACGCGAGTACAACGCGAGTACCACGAGTACAACGCGTGTACAACGCGAGTACCACGTGTACCACGCGAGTACAACGCGAGTACCACGCGAGTACCACGAGTACAACGCGAGTACCACGAGTACAACGCGAGTACCACGAGTACAACGCGTGTACAACGCGAGTACCACGAGTACAACGCGAGTACCACGAGTACAACGCGAGTACCACGAGTACCACGCGAGTACCACGCGAGTACCACGCGTACAACGCGTGTACCACGCGAGTACCACGCGTACAACGCGTGTACAACGCGAGTACCACGAGTACAACGCGAGTACCACGAGTACAACTCCGCTGTGGCCGATCAGCATGCCTCAGATGGGTTGCAGGGTTCTTACGCTCATGGAAAACCTGGAAAAGTCATGGAGTTTTAAATGGTTATTTCCAGGCCTGGAAAATTCCTTGAAAAAAATAAAACCCCCAAAAGTTTAGTAAAAGTCATGTAAATGTGTTATATTCATGTGTTCATGACGTTCATTTACGCTGAGTTTGAAATAATGAATATGCTTTTAAAAGAAAGACTCAGAATATAAGCAGGCATACATACAGGCATCTATATAAATGTTTATTCTTTTAATCAAACTATCATTAAGGTTTCCTGCATGCTTTGTACTCTCTTGTTCTCTCGTTTCCTCAGGACGGGCTTCAGGTCGGCTCCCGGCTGGCAGCTGTGGCTGCGCACCAACGGCATGCTGCTGGCCGTGGCGGCGCTGCTGGCGCTGCTGGCGCTGGTCGTGCTGCTGCTGCTCGGCTCCCACCTGTACCTGGTGTCCCTGAACACAACCACCTGGGAGTTCATGTCGCGCCACCGCATCTCCTACCTGAAGCACTGCGGCGCAGACGAGAACCCCTTCGACCGCGGAGCCGTCAACAACCTGCTGGGCTTCTTCTGCGTGTGGGGCTCCGTGGTGTGGGAGCAGGTCTACTTCAGGGAGGGCAGCGACCAGGTCTAGGACGACCCGTGGTCCTGCTGAAGGGTCTCACTCAGAAGACCCATGGTCCTGCTGAAGGACCTCACTCAGAAGACCCATGGTCCTGCTGAAGGGTCTCACTCAGAAGACCCATGGTCCTGCTGAAGGACCTCACTCAGAAGACCCATGGTCCTGCTGAAGGACCTCACTCAGAAGACCCATGGTCCTGCTGAAGGACCTCACTCAGAAGACTCATGATCCTGCTGAAGGGTCTCACTCAGAAGACCCATGGTCCTGCTGAAGGGTCTCACTCAGAAGACTCCTGGTCCTGCTGAAGGACCTCACTCAGAAGACTCCTGGTCCTGCTGAAGGACCTCACTCAGAAGACTCCTGGTCCTGCTGAAGGGTCTCACTCAGAAGACTCCTGGTCCTGCTGAAGGGTCTCACTCAGAAGACTCATGATCCTGCTGAAGGACCTCACTCAGAAGACTCATGGTCCTGCTGAAGGACCTCACTCAGAAGACTCATGGTCCTGCTGAAGGGTCTCACTCAGAAGACTCATGGTCCTGCTGAAGGACCTCACTCAGAAGACCCATGGTCCTGCTGAAGGACCTCACTCAGAAGACCCATGGTCCTGCTGAAGGGTCTCACTCAGAAGACTCCTGGTCCCGCTGAAGGGTCTCACTCAGAAGACCCATGGTCCTGCTGAAGGGTCTCACTCAGAAGACTCCTGGTCCCGCTGAAGGACCTCACTCAGAAGACCCATGGTCCTGCTGAAGGACCTCACTCAGAAGACCCATGGTCCTGCTGAAGGGTCTCACTCAGAAGACTCATGGTCCTGCTGAAGGGTCTCACTCAGAAGACTCCTGGTCCTGCTGAAGGGTCTCACTCAGAAGACTCCTGGTCCCGCTGAAGGGTCTCACTCAGAAGACTCCTGGTCCCGCTGAAGGACCTCACTCAGAAGACTCCTGGTCCTGCTGAAGGGTCTCACTCAGAAGACTCCTGGTCCCGCTGAAGGGTCTCACTCAGAAGCTGCCGCTCAGGACTCTGGGACCAGACGCTTGGCTGCAGAGTGGGGAGATGAGTTCTGCTTGAGTGCAGTTTCTCTTTGTGAAGACACTTGTTGTCCCACAGCGTCTTGAGCATCTCCGTGTGGTTGGAGGCTTCCTGTCCCCTCTCAGCCCTGCAGCCCTCACTCTAACCGTTGTTTACAGCTCTTCAGTAGCACCTCTAACTGTACTGTCTGCTGTGAAGCTGCAGTCCCACCGGACCCTCAGACTCCACATTGTACACCGACTGTTAATCATTCTGAAGTTTACTGTCAAATATTGCATAAACATTTGATACAAAAGAATATATATATACACTTGTTGTAGGTGCATGTGTAGACAGTCCAGAGGTGTGGTTGCTACAGGGTAGGACGTTTACATCTTTTTTAGGTGGCAATCTTTGCCCCACTGACTGAAATCCAGGGGCATTTAAAAAAGAATTGGGGGCACTTTTTTTAATTTAAGGTTAAATTTAACATTTAACCTTATAAAAAATGATAAATATACTTATTTAGGTATACATAATAATAATAATAATAATAATAATAATAATAAGACTATTAGGCAGCAGTCTACAGATTCAAAGTGTTTTAGATTTTTTTTTAACAAAAACAAAGAATCTGACAATCATATTCAATGTTATTCTTATTTCTTTGTGCTTATTTATTGTTATTACATTTTTTTAAAACAACTATTAACAATTATAACTTTTCTTTCTTTCTTTTATAATTCAAAATGATATTTATTGATTCTTTTTGTTACCTTAATCACGTGTTGCTATGGTTTCTGTTCCCTGACTGCAGGCAGATCCTGATTGACAGGTTAAATGATTGCACATAGTTTTCCCTGTAAAGCTTCATTGGGTTTCATGTGATTGGTTGCTGTACTTGTCGTATTTCTTCTGCACAGGTTGCACAGGGTTTCAGCAGCTGGGAGATGAAGTGAGAGAACAATAAGTTAACGTTTTAGTTTTTCAAACCTTAGTCTATTTGAAATATGAAGTATTTATTTTGATTTTGGAATTTAATCCAACCTTGATGTACAGGAGGCTTTGACTGTCAATGGACAGAATTTTAAACCATTTTATATTGTATATCATTTTGTAACTATTTTGAAGCAGAAAATGTAGATTTTTGTATGACTATTTTAATGGAGAACGGCGTAGACAGCAGCTCAGAGTTAGAGCCGTGAGTGCAATACAGCGTTTCAGCAATACATGTGTAGTGACTGTGGCTCAGTGGTTAGCATGCCCATCTTTCAATCAGAGGATCGGTGGTTCGAGCCCCAGCTCTGCTAGTCCTTGACGATGCGTCTTTGAACAAGACACTTAACCCCGACTTGCTTCCTGTTGCCGTGTCTACGGTGTATAGAGCAAACGTGTAAGTCGCTTTAGCAAACGTGTAAGTCGCTTTAGATAAAAGCATCAGCTAAATGAAATGTGTTGGGTTCAATGGACAGCTGTAGTGTTGTTGGGTTCAATGGACAGCAGTAGTGTTGTTGGGTTCAATAGACAGCTGTAGTGTTGTTGGGTTCAATGGACAGCAGTAGTGTTGTTGGGTTCAATGGACAGCTGTAGTGTTGTTGGGTTCAATGGACAGCTGTAGTGTTGTTGGGTTCAATGGACAGCAGTAGTGTTGTTGGGTTCAATGGACAGCAGTAGTGTTGTTGGGTTCAATGGACAGCTGTAGTGTTGTTGGGTTCAATGGACAGCAGCAGTGGTGTTGTTGGGTTCAATGGACAGCAGTAGTAGTGTTGTTGGGTTCAATGGACAGCAGTAGTGGTGTTGGGTTCAATGGCCAGCAGCAGTAGTGGTGTTGGGTTCAATGGACAGCAGCAGTAGTGTTGTTGGGTTCAATGGCCAGCAGCAGTAGTGTTGTTGGGTTCAATGGCCAGCAGCAGTAGTGTTGTTGGGTTCAATGGACAGCAGCAGTAGTGTTGTTGGGTTCAATGGACAGCAGCAGTAGTGTTGTTGGGTTCAATGGACAGCAGCAGTAGTGTTGGGTTCAATGGCCAGCAGCAGTAGTGGTGTTGGGTTCAATGGACAGCAGCAGTAGTGTTGTTGGGTTCAATGGACAGCAGCAGTAGTGTTGTTGGGTTCAATGGACAGCAGCAGTAGTGTTGTTGGGTTCAATGGACAGCAGCAGTAGTGTTGTTGGGTTCAATGGACAGTAGCAGTAGTGTTGTTGGGTTCAATGGACAGCTGTAGTGTTGTTGGGTTCAATGGACAGCAGTAGTGTTGTTGGGTTCAATGGACAGCAGTAGTGTTGTTGGGTTCAATGGACAGCTGTAGTGTTGTTGGGTTCAATGGACAGCAGTAGTGTTGTTGGGTTCAATGGACAGCTGTAGTGTTGTTGGGTTCAATGGACAGCTGTAGTGTTGTTGGGTTCAATGGACAGCTGCAGTAGTGTTGTTGGGTTCAATGGACAGCAGCAGCAGTAGTGTTGTTGTGTTCAATGGACAGCAGCAGTAGTGTTGTTGGGTTCAATGGCCAGCTGCAGTAGTGTTGTTGGGTTCAATGGACAGCAGCAGCAGTAGTGTTGTTGTGTTCAATGGACAGCAGCAGTAGTGTTGTTGGGTTCAATGGCCAGCAGCAGTAGTGTTGTTGGGTTCAATGGACAGCAGTAGTGTTGGGTTCAATGGACAGCTGTAGTGTTGGGTTCAATGGACAGCAGCAGTAGTGTTGTTGTGTTCAATGGACAGCAGCAGTAGTGTTGTTGGGTTCAATGGACAGCATCAGTAGTGTTGTTGGGTTCAATGGACAGCAGCAGTAGTGTTGTTGGGTTCAATGGACAGCAGCAGTAGTGTTGGGTTCAATGGACAGCAGCAGTAGTGTTGGGTTCAATGGACAGCAGCAGTAGTGTTGTTGGGTTCAATGGACAGCTGTAGTGTTGTTGGGTTCAATGGACAGCAGCAGTAGTGTTGTTGGGTTCAATGGACAGCAGCAGTAGTGTTGTTGGGTTCAATGGACAGCTGTAGTGTTGTTGGGTTCAATGGACAGCTGTAGTGTTGTTGGGTTCAATGGACAGCTGTAGTGTTGTTGGGTTCAATGGACAGCAGTAGTGTTGTTGGGTTCAATGGCCAGCAGCAGTAGTGTTGTTGGGTTCAATGGCCAGCAGCAGTAGTGTTGTTGGGTTCAATGGACAGCAGCAGTAGTGTTGTTGGGTTCAATGGACAGCAGCAGTAGTGTTGTTGGGTTCAATGGACAGCAGCAGTAGTGTTGTTGGGGTCAATGGACAGCAGCTGCAGTGTTGTTGGGTTCAATGGCCAGCAGCAGTAGTGTTGTTGGGTTCAATGGACAGCAGCAGTAGTGGTGTTGGGTTCAATGGACAGCAGCAGTAGTGTTGTTGGGTTCAATGGACAGCAGCAGTAGTGTTGTTGGGGTCAATGGACAGTAGCAGTAGTGTTGTTGGGTTCAATGGACAGTAGCAGTAGTGTTGTTGGGTTCAATGGACAGTAGCAGTAGTGTTGTTGGGTTCAATGGACAGCAGTAGTGTTGTTGGGTTCAATGGACAGCTGTAGTGTTGTTGGGTTCAATGGACAGCAGTAGTGTTGTTGGGTTCAATGGACAGCTGTAGTGTTGTTGGGTTCAATGGACAGCAGCAGTAGTGTTGTTGGGTTCAATGGACAGCAGCAGTAGTGTTGTTGGGTTCAATGGACAGTAGCAGTAGTGTTGTTGGGTTCAATGGACAGTAGCAGTAGTGTTGTTGGGTTCAATGGACAGTAGCAGTAGTGTTGTTGGGTTCAATGGACAGCAGTAGTGTTGTTGGGTTCAATGGACAGCTGTAGTGTTGTTGGGTTCAATGGACAGCAGCAGTGGTGTTGTTGGGTTCAATGGACAGCAGCAGTAGTGTTGTTGGGTTCAATGGACAGCAGCAGTAGTGTTGTTGGGTTCAATGGACAGCAGCAGTAGTGTTGTTGGGTTCAATGGCCAGCAGCAGTAGTGTTGTTGGGTTCAATGGACAGCAGCAGTAGTGTTGTTGGGTTCAATGGACAGCAGCAGTAGTGTTGTTGGGTTCAATGGACAGCAGCAGTAGTGTTGTTGGGTTCAATGGACAGCAGCAGTAGTGTTGTTGGGTTCAATGGACAGCAGCAGTAGTGTTGTTGGGTTCAATGGACAGTAGCAGTAGTGTTGTTGGGTTCAATGGACAGCTGTAGTGTTGTTGGGTTCAATGGACAGCTGTAGTGTTGTTGGGTTCAATGGACAGCAGTAGTGTTGGGTTCAATGGACAGCAGTAGTGTTGGGTTCAATGGACAGCTGTAGTGTTGGGTTCAATGGACAGCTGTAGTGTTGGGTTCAATGGACAGCTGTAGTGTTGGGTTCAATGGACAGCAGCAGTGGTGTTGTTGGGTTCAATGGACAGCTGTAGTGTTGGGTTCAATGGACAGCAGTAGTGTTGGGTTCAATGGACAGCAGCAGTGGTGTTGTTGGGTTCAATGGACAGCTGTAGTGTTGGGTTCAATGGACAGCAGTAGTGTTGGGTTCAATGGTCAGCTGTAGTGTTGGGTTCAATGGACAGCAGCAGTGGTGTTGTTGGGTTCAATGGACAGCTGTAGTGTTGGGTTCAATGGACAGCAGTAGTGTTGGGTTCAATGGACAGCTGTAGTGTTGGGTTCAATGGCCAGCAGCAGTAGTGTTGTTGTGTTCAATGGCCAGCAGCAGTAGTGTTGTTGTGTTCAATGGCCAGCAGCAGTAGTGTTGTGTTCAATGGCCAGCAGCAGTAGTGTTGTTGTGTTCAATGGACAGCAGCAGTGGTGTTGTTGGGTTCAATGGACAGCAGCAGTGGTGTTGTTGGGTTCAATGGACAGCTGTAGTGTTGTTGGGTTCAATGGACAGCAGCAGTAGTGTTGTTGTGTTCAATGGCCAGCAGCAGTAGTGTTGTGTTCAATGGCCAGCAGCAGTAGTGTTGTGTTCAATGGCCAGCAGCAGTAGTGTTGTGTTCAATGGCCAGCAGCAGTAGTGTTGGGTTCAATGGACAGCAGCAGTAGTGTTGTTGGGTTCAATGGACAGCAGCAGTAGTGTTGTTGTGTTCAATGGACAGCAGCAGTGGTGTTGTTGGGTTCAATGGACAGCAGCAGTGGTGTTGTTGGGTTCAATGGACAGCTGTAGTGTTGTTGGGTTCAATGGACAGCAGCAGTAGTGTTGTTGTGTTCAATGGCCAGCAGCAGTAGTGTTGTGTTCAATGGCCAGCAGCAGTAGTGTTGTGTTCAATGGCCAGCAGCAGTAGTGTTGTGTTCAATGGCCAGCAGCAGTAGTGTTGTGTTCAATGACAGCAGTAGTGTTGTGTTCAATGACAGCAGTAGTGTTGGGTTCAATGACAGCAGTAGTGGTGTTGTGTTCAATGACAGCAGCAGCAGTGTTGTGTTCAATGGCCAGCAGCAGTGTTGTGTTCAATGACAGCAGCAGTAGTGTTGTGTTCAATGACAGCAGCAGCAGTGTTGTGTTCAATGACAGCAGCAGCAGTGTTGTGTTCAATGACAGCAGCAGTAGTGTTGTGTTCAATGACAGCAGTAGTGTTGGACATGCTGACTGCCTCCAGTTGGACTCAGTCAGACTGCTCTGGTTTTATGAATGAACATTGAATTCATGTTGTGTACTTCTGAATGATATGCAATACTGTCATGCAATGTTTTTACTACTTTATAATGACGTAAATAAATGTTCACGACGAGTTTCCTGGTCATTTAAAGTCCGGCAGATATCAATTTATTCATTCATATTTCCTTCATGCTTACACTTTACATATAGGCTGGTCTGTTCTATATGAACATAATCTTCATGATAGCGTAGTTTTAAACTAGTACATTGTATTGACAGCAATCTCTTTATAAGAACTTAGATGAACAGTTTGGCTGTTTCAGAGCGTTACATCCCAACAGATGACGTCTAACGGTTATAATAAATAGCAGAAGATACAGTTTGGCCTTCAGAGTCAGTTTTCTTCATTAAGATCACAAATATGTACAGTTTAGTTCTTGGACTCAGGGCTGGAAGAAAGTCCATTTGTAAAATGATTGCGTCATCGCTCCGAGCATGAAGAACCACCTGGCTGCAGTCTGGACCTGTTGGACCCGGCAGCGTCCAGCAGCCAGAGGGACCAGGTGGACCAGGTGGAGGAGAGCTCAGCTCCTGGGGAGTCACAGCGCTTTATAAAAGTAGGAACAGGAGCCGTCCAGTCTCTTTGGTCAACTCATGAAGGAGAAGTCAAAGTCAGCAAAGATGTGTTGCTGCTCGGCCGTGAGGACGCAGGGCGTCCGCGGCGGCGTCAGGACCGGCTGCAGGCGGGTGAACTCCTCGTCGAAGTTACTGACGTCCTTCAGCGCCCGGATGACCGGCAGGAAGGGAGGCTTCAGGCTCTTGGCCAGGAGGGCGGCCCAGTCCATCCTCTGTGGACAGACGGGGAGGAGTCACTACTGCATCCATCAAGATGTGTACAATAAACATTTACTCAACGGGCTCATCATGAGGTGCTTTAACTGCTGGGTTACCGCCTGGTGGCTATAAGCCTCCGCCAAGCGGGCTAGTTGCAATTTACATCGTAATATCCCTGCATATTCTCCCTTTAAGAGGCGCTGGATGGATGATGATAATAATAATAATAATAATAATAATAATAATGACCTGAAAGAATTTGTGTCTTTTGATCGCAGAGGCATCTTCCTCGCCTCCTCCCAGTCTCTTCTCAGGATTCTTCTGCAGCAGCTACAACACAGTGAAGGCCATGAGGAGTTAATGAACAGATCCTTCAGAGCCAGAGATGTTTTTAGCTCCTGTAGAGATCCAGAGTGGTTTGTTGAGCCCACCTTTTGAATGAGGGACACGGACTCAGGAGACAGGAAGCGAGGGTAGCGCACGTCGTCGTTGACGATGCTTTCAAACACCTCCTCCTCATCATCACCTGGGAAAGGAGACTGAGAACAGATCGGGGGTTATGTTACAGTACAGATCGACTGAGTTAATTAGAAGAAGATGAGGAGAGGAGATGAGGAGAGATCTTTCTCTCAGGAGTTGGTAGAAGAGTGTAGACTAGACTGTAAGAGCATGTTGGACTTCTGGCCGTCATATTCACTTCCTCCACTGGGAGGCGCTGTTGGTCCGTGAGCCTGGACCAGTACTGACCTCGCCCACCAGCATCTCGTAGACCAGGACCCCCAGGCCCCACCAGTCCACACTGCGGGTGTACGTGTTGTCGGTCAGGACCTCTGGAGCCAGGAACTCTGGCGTGCCGCAGAACGTAGTGGTCCGGTCTCCGTGGCCCATACCTGCGCACACACACACACACACACACACACACACACACACACACACACTGAAAGCATTGCCATGTTTCCCTTGTAAGAGTTCATAAGGACATGATGGTTTTACCTTCTTTGCACAAGCCAAAGTCGGCTATCCTGACGAAGCCGTCTGCATCCATCAGCAGGTTGTCCAGCTTCAGATCCCTGAGACGACACAGAGCGTCACAGCAGGCTGCCGTCATGCGGCCAGCAGGAATGCTGTTAGGAGAGGAGGACTCACCTGTACACGATCTGGTTCTGGTGGAGGAACTCCAGGCCGAGCAGCACGCAGGACGAGTAGAACCTGAGAGCAGAGAGCCATGAGAGGAAGAAGCATCCTGCGGCTTCATGCTTGAGGAGATGCTCACCGGGTCTGCTCCTCCGTGAAGACGCTGGTGTGGATGTGGGTCATGAGGTCTCCTCCGGGCGAGTAGGCCATCACAAAGCACACGTGGTCTGCAGTCTGGAAGCAGCCGTACAGGTTCACCAGGAAGGGATGCTGCGAGGTGTTG
Source organism: Myoxocephalus aenaeus (assembly GCA_038501785.1). Lineage (NCBI taxonomy): Eukaryota > Metazoa > Chordata > Actinopteri > Perciformes > Cottidae > Myoxocephalus > Myoxocephalus aenaeus. The sequence goes on from JBAMJR010000083.1 coordinate 790,490, forward strand.
ATCACTTCAAAGATCCTCTTCTCACACATGAGGCTGAACACACAGAGAGCTTCTATTGCGCCGTTCTACTCAGGACATCATTACTTTGACCAAACACCTTAACGATTGGCTATTTTTTGATTATTTAAGTACGAGACAGCAACACGTCTAGCTTTAGGTTATGACATTACGTGTGCTTGTAATAACCCATCAATCACAATAATCTGGGTTCAGAAGGACGACATGTCTGCAACATGCCGCTAGAAACCCAGCGGGTAGCTTAGAAAGCAGCACCAAGCAGCATTAAGCAGCACCAAGCGGCACTGAGCGGCACTGAGCGGCACTGAGCGGCACTGAGCGGCACTGAGCAGCACTGAGCAGCATTAAGCAGCATCAGGCAGCATCGAGCAGCATCGAGCAGCACTGAGCAGCATCGAGCAGCACTGTGCAGCATCGAGCAGCATTAAGCAGCACCGAGCAGCATTAAGCAGCACCAGGCAGCATCGAGCAGCATTAAGCAGCATTAAGCAGCACTGAGCAGCATTAAGCAGCACTGAGCAGCATTAAGCAGCATTAAGCAGCATTAAGCAGCATCAGGCAGCATTAAGCAGCATTAAGCAGCACCAGGCAGCATCAAGCAGCATCAAGCAGCACTAAGCAGCATTGAGCAGCATTAAGCAGCATTGAGCAGCACTGAGCAGCATTGAGCAGCATTAAGCAGCACTGAGCAGCATTAAGCAGCATCGGGCAGCATTAAGCAGCATTAAGCAGCACTAAGCAGCACTGAGCAGCATTAAGCAGCACTGAGCAGCACTGAGCAGCATTAAGCAGCACTGAGCAGCATTAAGCAGCACTGAGCAGCATTAAGCAGCACTGAGCAGCACTGAGCAGCATTAAGCAGCATCGAGCAGCACTGAGCAGCACTGAGCAGCACTGAGCAGCATTAAGCAGCACTGAGCAGCATTAAGCAGCATTAAGCAGCACTGAGCAGCATTAAGCAGCACTGAGCAGCATTAAGCAGCACTGAGCAGCACTGAGCAGCATCGGGCAGCATTAAGCAGCACTGAGCAGCATTAAGCAGCACTGAGCAGCATTAAGCAGCATCGGGCAGCATTAAGCAGCACTGAGCAGCATTAAGCAGCACTGAGCAGCATTAAGCAGCATCGGGCAGCATTAAGCAGCACTGAGCAGCATTAAGCAGCATCGGGCAGCATTAAGCAGCACTGAGCAGCATTAAGCAGCACTGAGCAGCATCGGGCAGCACTGAGCAGCACTGAGCAGCATCGAGCAGGGCAGAGTGAGACCGGCTGTCTGGATGACGGGGCCGCCCCGTAGAGCAAAGCTGGCTCACTTTTAAATGGGAAGATCACCGTGGTAACAGATGCTGCATGCTAACCTGCTAGCAGGTCAAAAGAACCACTTTGCTGTTCCAAGCCTTCAATGTCTCCTGTGGTTTACCACAATAGAATACCGTATAATAAACAATAGAATAAAGTATAATAAACACTAGAATAAAGTATATAATACGACATCATGGCAGCAGGAGTCACAAGCTTTCATCTCCAAGTCAGATGAACGGGTTTACTCTTCTGTTCCTCACTGTGTCATGAGAACAGACTTCATAAAACTATAGACTGTCATCTAGTAAAACCATTATCTCCACACTGATGAAGCTCCCTTTGAGTCGATAGACCTCATGAACTACTCCCTCCCCGGGACCACTGGGGCGCCAGGTAGCCAAGGAGAGCCACACTAAGTTGAACTGGCTCGGTGGTCCGGGCCCCCGGGGTGCGGGCCCCTGGTGCGCCCACACAGTCAAGCAGCAGGAAGGAGCCCGGCTCACCTGTCCACCTCGTCTCGCGTCACGATGTCTCCTTTCTTCAGGGCTTTGATGGCGAACAGTTTTCCGGACTTCTTGTTCTCTGCGAGCAGCACCTTTGATCCGTTACAGGAGGAACGGTGGAGGTTATGAAGATATGAAGATATGAAGCTGAATATGAGTCATAGTGCTTCTCCTGCTCTGAACTGCTGCAGGTGAACCAGGAAGAGGAGATGCGTACCTTACCAAAGTGGCCTCTCCCCAGAACCGAGACGCAGGTGAAGTCCTCCATGTGGAGTCCTTCCTCCCTGCTGCACCACAGGAAACACTCGTCAACACACGTTCACCTGGAGAACCCGTTCCTGTGGTTCTAAGAGAACCACTAAACACACGCTCATGAGCAGAACTTTAAGGCTGAGCAAACCAGAGCAGCGCACTGTGAGCTGAGTTCTACGACAGAGCGTCTTCCTGCAGCACAGGAACATGATGCCATCTGTGTATGAGAGCGTTTACAGGGCCGTGTGGGGTCCATCATCATCATCATCACCACCACCACCACACTCTGACACCTCATGATAACCCAACAAAGGCCCGACTCGTCTCCGTGCTACTGAGTGACTTACTGTGCAGGACGTGAGGGATGCTGCTGGTCCTCCTGGTGGAGACAACAGAGATGAAGTCAAGCAGCAGAAACACCAGGACTGGAACTAAAACACTACTTCAATCTAAGTATTATACAAACGTCATCTGGGAGTAGTCTGAGTCCTCCTGTCTTACCGGTGGAGAGTCCTTGGTGCTCTTTCTGGCGCGCTGTGGAGACCTGCCGGGTTGTTCCTCATCGAACTGTAGACTCACCACAGCCGGTTCTCTGAGGACCGGAGGAGTTAGTTAGTGAGCAGCGTCCATGTTCTGGACTTCATCCTCTTTGAGCAAAAACCTGAAGTAGCGCTGATAGCGGCAGTCATTCAGACGCTGTTGTGGGACTACGGATAATATTATATACAGTATATTATATTAAATATAATGAACCCAGACACCATGGAGTTTGATGTTCCCACGTATGTGGAGTTTCCACAACAAGTATAAAGCAGAACTAGAGGTTATTTCATGGTGGATGAAGGAAACGGTAACTGTTTTTACAGAGATAAGCCACGCCTCCTTTCTGCCGCGAAAATGTGAATAACGTGAATGACGCGAATTAACCACATAAAGTCCAGCGAGTAAAGTCAGGCGAAAAAGCGTTGTGAAAATTATCAGATCTTTTGGTGTGACCTCACCGTGCTGGAGGGGTGCTGGCCGGCGGGCTGTCGGCCAGCGGGCTCGTGGGCTCCAGGGCGCTGCAGGGCGGCAGGATGCTCATCATCAAGCGGCCCCATGTGGCGAAGTTCATGTTCATCTGGGCCGCTCGCAGGAAGTCCTTCCCTGTGAGGAGAGACGGGATGAAGGAGATCAAACCTGAAGACTTGAACCTTTTGGAAACCACCCTATTTTTGGCTCTTTCCTCTAAAATGTCATACCCAAACTAAAAAGGGTGCATCTCTGCAACCACTAGGGCTATTTGAATAATGTTGGTGTTATAGTAAAAGGTACACATGTGAGATGTTGTTCAGATGTGTAAATATCAGTCTATATGTTACTGGTTAAGAGTAAATGAAGATGACACACAGAACAAAATGAAAAGGTTTCAGGTCCGCCTATAAAAAAAAATCACTTTCAGGATGATTATTTCTTTGAAATGATGCAGCTGTAAGGTCCAACTCTAACCCAAATCATAGCACAATATGTGAACATTCACTAACCCAAACCATAGCACAATATGTGAACATTCACTAACCCAAATCATAACACAATATGTGAACATTCTCTAACCCAAATCATAGCACATGTGAACATTCTCTAACCCAAATCATAGCACAATATGTGAACATTCTCTAACCCAAATCATAGCACAATATGTGAACATTCACTAACCCAAATCATAACACAATATGTGAACATTCTCTCTGCAAAGGTTGACTTTGATAAAGTGAAGCCGAACAAAGTTAGAGAGGGTTTAGAACAGAGAACATTCAGGCGAGGACGCCAACATTTGCATTGGGACACCACATAATTCACTTTATTACTTATGGTGTTCAATACATCCAAATACAGCAGTTTGGGGCTTTTTTTCATAAAACAAGCTATGATTTACAGTTTTATATAACAATCGCTCAGTCTGCCCTCTAGGGATTGGTTTCTATGCAAGTGGTGAGAAAAGATGGATTCACCTTTTTATGTTTTCATTAGCAAACTCATTTTATTAGTTTATTTCTACAGCACATGTCGTACACAGTGTGCCTTACAGAAACTAAATAGAAAAGGACCATCCATTCATAAAATGGTAATAATCAGAGAGTAATATGATAAGATAATGTAAATACATTATAAAAACTCAATCACAGGAACATTTTAAACTGCTCCCACAGAAGGCGTTTAGCAAAGACTAACCGTCTTTAGGTTTTTAGAGCGAGTTGTTCATCAAGAATACTTCTCTTCTTAGTTTGGTTCTGGTTTAGAAGCAGAACCGTTTGTCTCAGCAGATTATTCATCTGCTGGAAACAAAGAGGGCCACATATATCACGATGATGTGGTCGTGAAAACACTTTAGCATCAGAGTTCTCGTCTTCTGAGAAGCTTCATTGCATATATTTTAGTGACTTTAGTGAAAGTACCGGACAGCAGAGAGCCAGTAAGCATTAACTGAACATCACTGATCCAAAGTGTCGATGATTTAAGACTTCAAACTGTTTCCTGGAGAGTTTAAGGATCACATCGTGACATTACAGTCAGTTTATTTCTAGATGGCATGTTTTCATGGCATAGTTTAGAATAAATAGTTTGGATTCTTTTCACTAATAAGCAAACTAATGCACAAATAAACATCACTTTTATGGTTTAGTGTTTGGCTCAAAGCGTTTAGTATTGATTGATTGGTTGGTTGATTGATTGATTGGTTGGTTGTTATATGATGTCACTGGGTTTCCAGAGGCCTGTCTCACGAAGCTGGATTTCGTCTTAGCGAAGTAACTTCTGGATTAACCCTGGGTTTTCCGTCTCACGAAGCTGGTTCACTTCTTAGCGGGGTACGTTGCCCCGGTAACTTACGCTGAACGCCTAACCTGCTCCGGAGCAGGTTAAGTTCCCGGATAAGATCTCAGGGTCTATAAGACCGCCTACTGGCCAATCATTGTCTTGGAAAAACGGCCTGCCCATTTCTACAGAATCCCGTTGAGGAAGGAGCACGGATAGTAAGAGCAGCGCTCCAGAGAGCGTCTCTTCATCTGTTGCCTCCTCATGGCCGACATGAGAAGTGGCAAAAGATGTCTTCCTCTTTAATGCACGATCAGCACCAACAGATTGCTTGTAAGTGTATGACAGTTTGAATTTACTGTTACCTCTATCACGGATGGCATTGGTCTAGGTAGCAGCGTGACCCTGAGGGTCTCACTATCCACTGTGGGGGGAAACCCCAACCCAACCCACATGTTACTCAAGTTACTTTCACAATAGAAGGATAATTGTATAATATTGTTCACATCATACATGTAGCCTGGAAGATATTATAATAAACTTACTGACCGCTTTGAACTATGTTCTTATATTTGGTTTTAACTTGCTCCCATGTTCTTTTAGCTCCACTGGGGTTGCAACTGAAATGAGGTTACATTGTTAAAACGAAAAGATAATAAAAATAGGCACATACATTTGAGACAGTGATTTAATATTACAATCCCAGTAATTTATGCATTGACGGAGTCGGCGATTTTTTGCCACGATTCCTTGCGGCTTCTGGCTGCTGCAGCAGTGTTGCTTTTTGCTTGTATTCTTTCTCTATATTTTTCGTACATTCTTAAGATTATGGTTTGCTCCTCTGTTGTAAAATACGTTGCTCTCGGCGGCTTCTCCATGGTGCACAATTGGTGTAACGGAGTTAACTCCGCCCCTTTTATGTGCACGAGCACAGATCTAGATGAGACGCTTCTGGGTTCACTTAACGAGTTGATAACCGGCTTCGTGAGACCAATAAGAGACCGGACATCTGGTTAAGTGCAGCTGGATAACTGAGGGAAACCCCGGGTATGTTAATCCAGCTTCGTGAGACAGGCCTCTGGACTCTTTACCTTTACGTTGTTGTCGTTGTGTGACTTCTCCTCATGACACCGTAAAGTCTCACAACTAACGATCCTTAAGAAACACATAAATAACATCCAGAAACATCTGATGCAATATGAATAAATGCTGTTACCTTTTTCTTTGGGGAAAATCCTCCTCTGCCTCTGGAGTTTGGAGCGCCGCTCAATGACAGGATTAATGAACCTCACCTGGAAGTAAACAGCTGTTATGATTCATGTCAGACATCAGTGATGCAGTCACACCAATATGAACTCATTAACCTGCTGCTCGCTCCAATGATGGAAACATCAGAAGCACACTGATTAGAACTTTAGTTTCTTATGTTATTATTGTTTCACCATAACAATTCAAGCTTGAATTCAAAAGTGACATCAACTCTGGAATGAGAACGGCAGTTCTCTAAGGAGCTAATGGGAAGTTATGTATTTTATCAAGAATATGACATTTATGTTTTGACGTATGTAAATCCAAACATTCTAGTACACACAGTGTCACACACACTCTCTCACACACACACACACACAGTGTCACACACACACCTCGATGAAGAGCAGGCCCTGTGGCTCCAGCTGCAGACACATGCCGTGTCTCTGGTTGTCCAGGAACTCCTCCAGCAGCAGGAACTTCACTCCACTCAGCGCACGCCAGTCCCTCCAGTACACACAGATCTCCAGCTCCCTGGACTATATCACACATATTCACACACACTTAGTCCCTCCAGTGCAGTAAAAAAAATATTTAGGCCATTATTTTAGGAAGGTGAGGACATTCAGTCCCAGCGCTCCATCAGTCAGAGACTCAGTCAGTCTTCATGTTTCTGTCATGTGGATAACGTGTGACTCAGTCAGTCTTCATGTTTCTGTCATGTCAAGTTCTTACCTTGGTAACCTCTGCCCGCCCAACTACCTGCCCCCTCGACCTCATCCCATCTTCCATTCTCCAGTCTATTGCTCCTGACCTTCTTCCCTTTCTCACACATCTTATCAACACCTCCCTCTCAACTGGCTGTTTCCCTGACTATCTGAAGGAGGAAGAGTCAACCCTTCCCTTTCTTTACAAAACTCTGGAGCGAGCTATCTTTAACCAAGTATCCTCCTTTCTCCACCAGAACAACCTTCTGGACCCTCACCAGTCTGGATTCAAGGCCTCAACAGAGACCAGAACAACCTTCTGGACCCTCACCAGTCTGGATTCAAGGCCTCAACAGAGACCAGAACAACCTTCTGGACCCTCACCAGTCTGGATTCAAGGCCTCAACAGAGACCAGAACAACCTTCTGGACCCTCACCAGTCTGGATTCAAGGCCTCAACAGAGACCAGAACAACCTTCTGGACCCTCACCAGTCTGGATTCAAGGCCTCAACAGAGACTGCCCTCCTTGCTGTCTCTGAGCAGCTCCACACCGCTAGAGCAGCCTCTCTCTCCTCTGTCCTTATCCTTCTAGACCTTTCTGCTGCCTTTGACACAATGAACCACCAGATCCTCATCTCCTCCCTCCAGGACCTGGGTATCTCAGGCACTGCGCTCTCCCTCTTCTCATCCTACCTCAACAACCGCACCTACCGGGTAGGTAGGCTCCAGTAGTGGAGCCCTGAGGGACTCCACTACTGGAGTCCCTCAGGGCTCCGTCCTGGGTCCTCTCCTCTTCTCTCTGTATACCAACTCTCTCGGCTCTGTCATTCGCTCGCATGGCTTTTCCTACCATAGCTATGCCGATGACACCCAACTGATCCTCTCGTTTCCCCAGTCAGAAACACAGGTAGCAGCAAGAATCTCTGCCTGTCTGACTGACATCTCTCAGTGGATGTCCACACACCACCTGAAAATTAACCCTGACAAAACTGAACTACTTTTCCTTCCAGGAAAAGGCTCTCCCACCCACGACCTGACTATTACCTTCAACAACTCAGTGTTGGCACCGACCCCGCCTGCCAGGAATCTCGGTGTGACACTCGACAGTCAACTCTCCCTGACTGCCAACATCACCGCAACTCATCCAGAATGCAGCAGCTCGACTGGTCTTTAACCTCCCGAAATTCACCCACACGACTCCGCTCCTCCGCTCCCTTCACTGGTTACCGGTGGTCGCCCGTACCGTGCTACGAACAGATCGGGTCCAGTCTACATCCAGGACATGGTAAAACCGTACACCCCAGCTCGTTCGCTCCGCTCGGCTTCTGCCAATCGGCTTGTAGCTCCGTCACTGAGAGCTAAACACTCAACAAAGTCAGACTGTTTGTGTCCTGGCTCCTGAATGGTGGAACGAGCTCCCCATTGACATCAGGACAGCAGAAAGTCTCTACATCTTCCGTCGCAAACTAAAAACACATCTTTTTCGACTACACCTTGAATAAGGAAGGTAGCACCGTAGTAGCACTTTAGTAGCATTTAAATGTCTCTTACTGATAGCACTTTGTAATTTAACTTTATTGAAATTGTACTTTCTTGATTCTTGTTGTTCTGAGTTTGTACTCATGGTGGAATTGCACTTATTGTAAATCGCTTTGGATAAAAGCGTCAGCTAAATGAAATGTAATGTAATGTGTATAACGTGTGACAGATGCAGGTGAGGCTCAGTCAGTCTTCATGTTTCTGTCATGTTTCAGATGCAGGTGTGGCTCAGCAGTAATGCGGTGCACTGACCCGGTCCAGCTCGATGCTGAAGCTCTGGCCCCAGGCCTCTTTGCCCAGCGGGCGCCAGTGAGTGTGACCCACGACCCGGTTGTCCACCTTCAGCACGGCACTTATCTCCGCTGAGACACACAGAAACAAACAGCTGTGAGGAAGTCATGAATACAGAGGTAGACAACATCAGCTGTGAGGAAGTCATGAAGACAGAGGTAGACAACATCAGCTGTGAGGAAGTCATGAAGACAGAGGTAGACAACATCAGCTGTGAGGAAGTCATGAAGACAGAGGTAGACAACATCAGCTGTGAGGAAGTCATGAAGACAGAGGTAGACAACATCAGCTGTGAGGAAGTCATGAAGACAGAGGTAGACAACATCAGCTGTGAGGAAGTCATGAAGACAGAGGTAGACAACATCAGCTGTGAGGAAGTCATGAAGACAGAGGTAGACAACATCAGCTGCCATGAAAACACAGCATGGACAGATGCCTCCAGTAAGAAATGATATTCACAGTACAACCAGCATAATTTTTTTAGAATTAAAAGTTATAGCTATTTTATAATTGTATTGTTTTTCACAAAGACACTACATGTATTATAATTATTTTTCCCTATTAGCTTAATTTCTCATTGCACAGCTCCTGTGTTCCTCGGTTGCTCTGCTTCCAGCCTGCAGCATGGCAGCATGGCTGCTGGTTAAGAGCTCATCCAATCACATTTCACCTCTGTTTCTCTATGGAATCGAGAGCTGATTAAACTATATTACGAGGCCTTCTAGCATTATGGAATGTGTGTTCGCCACAGGGCCCGCGTGACCATTAACGTGCGCTGTGATTGGTCAGTGGTACTGCAGCAGTAGGTGGCGGTAATGCACCTTTTGTTGGATAAATCCGCATTAAAGAAGAACAAGAACAAGAACAACAAGAAGCAGCAGTGAGGAACTACCTTGCCAATTCCACTTTTTTTTGGAAAATTTTTCTTCCTCCAAAGTGGGGCGTGACAAAACATTTTTTGAGAACCACTGGACTAAAGGGAAGTAGAATGGCCAAACCAAAGAGTTGCAGTGTTACTTACAGGACAGGTCCTCAGCCTTGAAGGTCTTGGCACTGGCACTGCGTCCTGACAGGCCGGCTCTCGCCTTCGCAGACCTTCCATCGGAGAGGCTGAGCGCGGCGGCCGGGACGCCGGCCACGCGGCCGCGGCCCGGAACCAGCTCCAACAGGTCCTGGCAGCCCATCAGACAGACCTCCAGCCGGCCTGCAGGGAAGCCTTCCAGTTTCAATGCAGTCTTGAGAAAACATTAGCTTAAGTTGAATGGAAAACATTAATATGCTTGAGGAAGACACCGTTCTTGTTCTGATATCATGAAACAATGACATGAGAAGCTGTTCAGTGGAGGAAGAGGTACTCCAACCTCTTATACAAGTCAAAGTACCAGCACCAGAATGGATGAATGGATGCCGCCGTTAGCACCTTCACTACCTTCAGCCGTCATGTTGAGCCATGTGGAGGCAATATATATGCTCTGAATTACTTAGAGAACCGTTAAGTCATAGAACAGGACTATTATTGACCGTACCTAAGGTAACACAAGTACTCATCCTGCAGAAAGATGAGGCCCTTTTGACTGACAGAGGATCATTATAGAAGAAATTATTATTATTTCATAAATACGGATGCATCGATACATACATTGTACTGTTGGTGGCTGTGGTGAAGCTAGTTGAACTACTTTATATATTCATGTATAATAAGAACGCTCCCCAACATGGTGCCTATTCAGTCCAATGAGAACTGCTGGACTGGCGCAGAACTATTGTCCTTCTAGTCACATGACATCTATTGTCCTTCTAGTCACATGACATCTATTGTCCTTCTAGTCACATGACATCTATTGTCCTTCTAGTCACATGACATCTATTGTCCTTATTTGATTAATAAAGTTAACTTTGTGCTCTCCTGCTTGCACATAGAGGCTGCTGCCATGTACGCCGTTGCTTTTGGACATTACACAAGAAGCTATCATATTTCTTAATCTGGAAAATTACTAAAGTTGTTATATAAATGTAGTGGCGTAAAAAATACAATGTTTCTCTCTGAAATGTATTGATGTAAAAAGTGATACAATAGTAAATTGTATCTCAAGATTTGACTTAAGTAGACTATTTGAGTACTTAAGGGTAAATATACTGTGTTACTTTCCACCAATGAAGTTATTTAATGAAGAAATAAAATAAATAGCTATTGGAATATATGAATAGCAACCTGTTAGACTTGCTGGTTTGAAGAAAAAGGAGGAGGAGGAGGAAGAGGACGGCGTGCTGGACGGCGTCCTGCAGGAGGGCGGGGTTCCCAGCAGTAGCTCCTCCTTGATGGCAGCACGTTTGGGATGGTCCAGAGGCAGCTCACTGAAGCGCCTCTCCAGGGAGAGACTTAACAAATCCACCTTCTGAGACGACTCTTGCATGCGTGCCTGAGCCTGAGGATAAAAAGGGAATGGTCATTTCCATGATATTAACTCGGCCTGCTAATGATATTGGAAAATGGGACCATCTCTGCAGATCTTACGTTGGTAACATAAGTGGTTACTTTAGATCAGTGATTCAAACTACAATTCTGGAATCATTTGGGATCAAGCGAGGAGCTGTGCTACTCCTGAATAGTATAGATCTGACCAAAACAGATAACTTCATAATATGTTTTATGATGGGCTACCAGTATGGCACTGTCATATAAATATACCTTGTTTAAATGCAAAACTGTGAACATCTCCAAGTATTGGCACTATTTCTCCAGAGGATCAGGCTAAAGTCCATGCAGCTGCTTCAGGAGGAGCTTCACCTCCGTGTGTTACAAGCAGTTCCTCTTCACTGTCCCATCAAAGCACATGACTCATCTTCTTCTGTCTTTGTGCTTTCTCTTATTGCAGGTTTACATGGATCGTGGCTATATCTGGGCCTTTCTTGGGTTTAGTTTGGCGTAACTAAACCCAAACAAGGTCCAGATAGCCAGCAGGTTAATCTGGTAGCCAGAAAAGGAAGGGAGCCCCTCAACCCACCTCTGCTAGAACGCGGCGGTCCTGGATCTTGCGCCCACTCAGCTGCTTCACCACGTTTTTGGCTCCTTCTGCTACTGCCGATTCAATCTTCATGTGGTGCACGAGGTGAGCGACCCGCAGCTCCTGAGCACTGAGCACCTCAGGGTGCCCTGAGACAGAGACAGCACCTTAAAGACCTGGTCTCTGAACGACTCGACGTTTTAGAAGCAATGTTGTCAAATGACTTGGTAATGCACACAGAATCCTTTACGTACATAAATAAATATCTTTGTTTTCACAAAGCCCTGTGAAATTATGAATTTCAAGCAAACTTGAACTAAAAACTCATTTATTAATTCTTGCCGGATTTGAGAACGTAAAATCATTCTTCACCTTGGCAGCAGTTGTTTGACTTAACACTCAAACTTTAACTCAAAATGAATTTGATTATTTTGTGTGATACATTGAGACATGATTTTTTTCATATGGTCAACATGCGTCTTATTGTGAAAGTTAAGACAAGGTTAAGTTGACTCAGTCAATGTGAGCCTCATGGAGCTCATGCTGAGTCTGAGGTTCATCCTGCTGCAGATGAAAGGGTGAGGTTCACGTCATCCTGCTGCAGATGAAGGGGTGATCTTTACCGTGCGAGCTCTCCTGCTCCCCGTCTCTGGCCTGGCTGACTTTGATGATCTGCATGCGCAGGAGCTCAATCTTAGTGCGGCTGTCCTGCAGCATCTGCTGGGCCGAGGTCATCATCTTCCGGTCCTGGAGATAAACCGATGCATGTTGTTCAACACAGAGGAATCATGACACAGCAAGACGTGACGCAAACCAGGTACACTGGGCCCTAACTCCTGTCTCCTGCTTCCTACCTCCTGCCATGGCCCTGCTGATGCCCCCCCCTCCCTCCTTCTGCTTCATGGATCGTGGATATCTTGATCGTGTTCCATGCCTACTACTCATATGAATAATTTCATATTCATTGAATGTGCTGTAACTCCGTTACGTTGTTCATTCTGGTCACATGACATCTATTGCTTCTGTCCATCAGGAGAGGGATCCTCCTCTGTTGCTCTCCTGAAGGTTCTTCCTGTTTTCCCTGTGAAAGGGTTTTTACTATCTTTATTTGGGGAGTTGTTCCTGATCCGATGTGAGGTCCTGGGACAGGATGTTATGTTACAGACTGTAAAGCCCTCTGAGGATAACTTGTATTTGTGATGTTGGGCTATATAAAATAAACTGAATTGAATGGACCGTGTATGGTCAATGTGACCAATTGTGGCCAAATAGTAATACAGACAGTCAGCGATGTCTGTATTGTGAATTCCTGCATAAATCCTTATGCTGCGTTCACACCGGCGCAGCTTTTACAGCTTCAGTTTACTCGCGCGAGTGACACAAGGGTGTTCACACCAAACGAGAAAAATCGCGCCGCGAAGGGGCCGTGGCTTATCTCCGTTGCTTGTCTCTGTGAAAGGAGCTTTCATTTCCGCCAGACCACTAGTTCTGCTTTATACTTGTTGTGGAAGTCCCAAAAACGTCAGAACATCAAACGCCCTCGTGTTTGAGTTCATAATATTATCCGTAGCCGCACACAGCTCGGTGAATTTCACCGACTCCTCCAGGAACTGCCCTGGTTTTATCTCCGTAAAACGGATACCGTTTCCTTCATCCACCATGAAATAACCACTAGTTCTGCTTTATACTTGTTGTGTAAACTCCACATGTGTCGGAACATCAAACTCCATGGTGTCTGGGTTCATAATATTATCCGTAGTCCCACAACAGCGTCTGAATGAAGCCGCTGCCAGCGCTACTTCAGGCGGAGCAGCAACAGTTTGATTCAGCAATGGCAAGACGAGTGATGAGGGGCGGAGCTTCTCAACGCTGATTGGCTGACGCAACTTTGTGCCCCGCGTCCTTCGTTCTGTTCGCCCCGCCTCAAACGCGTCTATCGCGCCGCAGCGAGTTTGTGCATTGACTTTGCATGTAATCTGGTCGCGCGTCAAATTCGCGCCGCGTCCGGTGTGAACGGAGCATTAGTGTGTATAAAGTAGCACATCACTTGAAGTACTCAGCCAAGAACAAATCCATCTCGACTTCCTGCGTTTGAATGTTTTTGTCGTCTCATCTTTCCTCTACTTCTAATGGTACAAAACCACTGAGCTCTAGTGGACAATTCAAACAACAATTACTGAAGTCAATTAACAGAATCTTACAGTGTCATTGGTGAGGGATGCTGTTATCTGTAATTAATTTGCATGATGCAACACAACCAGTGACAGGAGAGTTTTGCATCAATACACTTTACACACTGACAGTCTTTACAGCGTCTGTGGTCCAGAGTCCTCACTCTGCATTGTTCATGAATGAACCAAGAACATGTTCTCATGATAGATCATGTCTTCTTTGTTGGCTCGTCATGTGAACCGCGAGGCCTCTTTTGTACCTCCTATAGATCACTTTGGGCTTTATCCATTCTTTAGTTCCAACCAGCACCAAGCTTTCCCTCCATAAAGGAGTTCCTTCAGGCCACAGGAGGATTTACATTACTTTTGCATTTCCCTCCGTGTCTGTGTGTGTGTGTGTGTGTGTGTGTGTGTGTGTGTGTCTGCACCTTGACTGAGCTGTTGTTGTAAGTCTGGATTATGTTCTCAGCGCCCTGCTTGACTTTGGTCTCCATGGTGAGCTGTTTCTTCAGGGTTCTGACCCGACTGGCCACCGGGGACGCGACCTCTTCCCACGGACAAGACTCTGTGGACAGGTGGTCGTCCTCCTCCACGCAGCCTGCAGAGAAACAACCACACGGCGGGTCAGGCTTCAGGAGGCTTGGGACACTATTCTCCTTCATTGGTGCTGATTCGTTTGAGAGGGTCTGCATCTTTCAGTATTCAGAGGGCAAGCTGTGCAGCTGTGCAGCTCAATGCAACATCTGGAAAGCAATGGAGTGTTTTCTGCTGCCGGGTTTGGAATATTGGGTGAAGAGACCCGTCAGCATGCGCCACCCGTCAGCATGCGCCACCCATCAGCATGCGCCACCCATCAGCATGTGTCAGCATGGGCCACCCATCAGCATGTGTCAGCATGGGCCACCCATCAGCATGTGTCAGCATGTGTCAGCATGGGCCACCCGTCAGCATGCGCCACCCGTCGTCACCCGTCAGCATGCGCCACCCCGTCAGCATGTGCCAGCATGCGCCACCCGTCAGCATGCGCAACCCCTCGTCACCCGTCAGCATGCGCCACCCGCCAGCATGCGCCAGCATGCGCCACCCGTCAGCATGCGCCACCCGTCGTCACCCGTCAGCATGCGCCACCCCGTCAGCATGTGCCAGCATGCGCCACCCGTCAGCATGCGCAACCCCTCGTCACCCGTCAGCATGCGCCACCCGCCAGCATGCGCCAGCATGCGCCAGCATGCGCCACCCGTCAGCACGCGCCACCCGTCAGCATGCACCAGCATGCGCCACGCGCCACCCGTCGCCACCCGTCAGCATGCGGCACCCGTCGTCACCCGTCGTCACCCGTCAGCCCTCGTCAGCATGCGCCACCCCTCGTCACCCGTCAGCATGCGTCACCCGTCAGCATGCGTCACCCCTCGTCACCCTTCAGCACGCGCCACCCGTCAGCATGCGCCACCCGTCAGCATGCACCAGCATGCGCCACGCGTCACCCGTCGCCACCCGTCAGCATGCGTCACGCGTCACCCGGCGTCACCCGTCAGCATGCGCCACCCGTCGTCACCCGTCAGCCCTCGTCAGCCGTCAGCATGCGCCACCCCTCGTCACCCGTCAGGATGCGCCACCCGTCAGCATGCGCCACCCGTCAGCATGCGCCACCCGTCAGCATGCGCCACCCGTCAGCACCCGCCACCCATCAGCATGTGTCAGCATGCGCCACGCGTCAGCATGTGTCAGCATGTGTCAGCATGGGCCACCCGTCAGCATGCGCCACCCGTCAGCATGCGCCAGCATGCGCCACCCGTCAGCATGCGCCACCCGTCGCCACCCGTCAGCATGCGCCACCCGTCAGCACGCGCCACCCGTCAGCATGCACCAGCATGCGCCACGCGTCACCCGTCGCCACCCGTCAGCATGCGTCACGCGTCACCCGTCAGCATGCGCCACCCGTCGTCACCCGTCAGCCCTCGTCAGCCGTCAGCATGCGCCACCCCTCGTCACCCGTCAGGATGCGCCACCCGTCAGCATGCGCCACCCGTCAGCATGCGTCACGCGTCACCCGTCAGCATGCGCCACCCGTCGTCACCCGTCAGCCCTCGTCAGCATGCGCCACCCCTCGTCACCCGTCAGGATGCGCCACCCGTCAGCATGCGCCACCCGTCAGCATGCGCCACCCGTCAGCACGCGCCACCCGTCAGCACCCGTTGCCACCCATCAGCATGTGTCAGCATGCGCCACGCGTCAGCATGCGTCACCATGGGCCACCCATCAGCATGTGTCAGCATGGGCCACCCGTCAGCATGCGCCACCCGTCAGCATGTGTCACCATGGGCCACCCATCAGCATGTGTCACCATGGGCCACCCATCAGCATGTGTCACCATGGGCCACCCGTCAGCATGCGCCACCCGTCAGCATGCGCCACCCGTCAGCACCCGCCACCCATCAGCATGTGTCAGCATGCGCCACGCGTCAGCATGTGTCAGCATGTGTCAGCATGGGCCACCCGTCAGCATGCGCCACCCGTCAGCATGCGCCAGCATGCGCCACCCGTCAGCATGCGCCACCCGTCGCCACCCGTCAGCATGCGCCACCCGTCAGCACGCGCCACCCGTCAGCATGCACCAGCATGCGCCACGCGTCACCCGTCGCCACCCGTCAGCATGCGTCACGCGTCACCCGTCAGCATGCGCCACCCGTCGTCACCCGTCAGCCCTCGTCAGCCGTCAGCATGCGCCACCCCTCGTCACCCGTCAGGATGCGCCACCCGTCAGCATGCGCCACCCGTCAGCATGCGCCACCCGTCAGCATGCGTCACGCGTCACCCGTCAGCATGCGCCACCCGTCGTCACCCGTCAGGATGCGCCACCCGTCAGCATGCGCCACCCGTCAGCATGCGCCACCCGTCAGCACGCGCCACCCGTCAGCATGCGCCACCCGTCAGCACGTGCCACCCGTCAGCACCCGTTGCCACCCATCAGCATGTGTCAGCATGCGCCACGCGTCAGCATGCGCCACCCGTCAGCATGTGTCACCATGGGCCACCCATCAGCATGTGTCAGCATGGGCCACCCGTCAGCATGCGCCACCCGTCAGCATGTGTCACCATGGGCCACCCATCAGCATGTGTCAGCATGGGCCACCCGTCAGCATGCGCCACCCGTCAGGATACGCCACCCGTCGTCAGGATACGCCACCCGTCGTCAGGATGCGGCACCCGTCGTCAGGATGCGGCACCCGTCGTCAGGATGCGGCACCCGTCGTCAGCATGTGTCAGCATGCGCCACCCGTCAGCATGCGCCACCCGTCAGCATGTGTCAGCATGCGCCACGCGTCAGCATGCGCCACCCGTCGTCACCCGTCAGGATGCGCCACCCGCCAGCATGCGCCACCCGTCAGCATGCGCCAGCATGCGCCACCCGTCAGCATGCGCCAGCATGCGCCACCCGTCAGCATGCGCCAGCATGCGCCACCCGTCAGCATGCGCCAGCATGCGCCACCCGTCAGCATGTGCCAGCATGCGCCACCCGTCAGCATGCGTCACCCGTCAGCATGCGCCAGCATGCGTCACCCGTCAGCATGCGCCAGCATGCGTCACCCGTCAGCATGCGCCAGCATGCGTCACCCGTCAGCATGCGCCAGCATGCGTCACCCGTCAGCATGCGCCAGCATGCGTCACCCGTCAGCATGCGTTACCTGTGGTGCCGTCCCTCTCGGTGGCCATGGACCGGGCGTTGAGC
The DNA here is from genome assembly GCA_038501785.1 of Myoxocephalus aenaeus. Lineage (NCBI taxonomy): Eukaryota > Metazoa > Chordata > Actinopteri > Perciformes > Cottidae > Myoxocephalus > Myoxocephalus aenaeus. The sequence continues at coordinate 808,049 of JBAMJR010000083.1, forward strand.
TCCTGCAGCTCCCAGTGCAGCTTCTCCAGCTTGCGGCTCGAGGCTTTGAGCTGGCCCTCCACGTCGGCAGCGTTTTTGCGGTTGGTGACAGCTCTCCGGAGTCTCTCAGCAGCCTCCTTGATCTTCAGCTCTCGCTGGATCTCCTGCCGGAGGAGAGTACGAGCATCTTCCAACCGCTGCTGGAACTCTGGGTCCAGAATGTCCCCCTCATCCAGAGCCCTCTGAAGGACACCACAGCGTCAATGTCTGGCAGGTTCATACACATCCTGACCAATGCATTGATCCATGACTTTAAACCAAATGTCCATGACCAACATTTAGTGAAATCTGGGTGTAAACAGTAAAAAGTGAGTAAATGTAGTATTTAAACTAACAATGAGAATACAAAGCATACAGTAAACCTTAAATGACTCAAATGAATGAGACAATAGTTTGATTAAAAGAATAAACATTTATATAGATGCCTGTATGTATGCCTGCTTATATTCTGAGTCTTTCTTTTAAAAGCATATTAATTATTTAAACTCAGCGTAAATGAACGTCATGAACACATGAATATAACACATTTACATGACTTTTACTAAACTTTTGGGATTTTATTTGTTTCAAGGACTTTTCCAGGCCTGGAAATAACCATTTTAAAACTCCATGACTGTTCCAGGTTTTCCATGAGCGTAAGAACCCTGGTCTGATCACTGCGGTTGGTATTGTGATACCTCGTTATGTATCACAGGTTATATGTACATTATGAAACATGCTAGCATAACTCATAATAGGGTCAAGCGGTTTCTCCCATGTCTTTGAACGCATTCCTTCAACAACATTTATCAATACAGAGGGATGTCATGTAGTTTGCACTAAATGTCCCTTCAAGATAGACTCCATGCTTTTCACTAAATGTGAAATATAGAGAACATTTAAACGTAGACAGCTGCAACATTACAGGTTGCGCCGACACATGAACAGCCATCTTTACTCCCATGTAAAGAGGACAGTTATATCAGACAGAAAACTGCCGTTTAACTTTTCAGATGAAAAAACACAGGTTGTTCCGACTGGTTGATGCAAGCAAAGAAGAAAGGAGAGGAACAAGTTGATGAAGGAGAAGGGTTCCAGGAAGACCAGTCCATGATCCCAACACAGGGATGGATCCCAACACAGTGACGATACATGTGCTCTCTACTCCAGTGGTGCTGGATCAAGATTAGCACTAAAACTTTATATGGTTTTCATGAACAGTTAACCTCCGCCAGTCTGTTCTGAAAAGTAATTCTTGTTAGTTTGTTCTTATTGAACTGGTTGTGGTCCAAAGAGCAGCATGTTTGACACCTTGCACCAGCTTTAATGTCCTCGCCCTCAATCTACCTCATCCCCTCTACCTTAACATGTTACATTCCATAAGCTTTAGCTAAACAAACTCATGTTGAATCATCAAACCTCGGCTCAGTGATTGTTATAGGCAGAGCAGAATAACAGCTGTTGAGGGCTGCTTTGTGCTGGGTTTCCTGTTTCTATGTCTTCCCACGCTATCGTCTCCTGGAGGACACGCCTCCCACAGGACACGCCTCCCACAGGACACGCCTCATGGAGGACACGCCTCCCACAGGACACGCCTCATGGAGGACACGCATCATGGAGGACACGCCTCCCACAGGACACGCCTCATGGAGGACACGCATCATGGAGGACACGCATCATGGAGGACACGCCTCCTGGAAGACAGGCATCCTGGAAGACACGCCTCCCTCCCAGAGGACACGCCTCCTGCTGGCAAAACAAGTCGGTCTGGCTCCTGAAGAAACTGTGACGTCATAGTGACGAATGGATGACACAGTTCTACATGCATGTGGAAGGCTGCCCTAAAGACACTGGTTACAATGTTACATTTCATTTAGTCACATTACAAAAGGTCTTCTTTTCATAGGAAGTCGAATTATAGACAAAAACTCTGCATTCCTTTACCCAGACCAACAAATAGCTGAGCTACCCTTATTGACATGAAGCGATATCAAAGTCACTCCTCCTCTTTTCTTTATGAAACATTCATGTTCACCAAGAGGAACTGGAGGAGGAAACCAGACCAACAGGAAAATCCAGTGCGCATGTCTGTGGAGCGCCGAGAGTTAACGTAACTTCAGCTATTAATGTCGCCACGTCACGGCTGCATGATAACTACACTTCATTTAACGATTACATGAATAACTCAATAACCTGAGGCCATTACTTTACCTGCAGCGTCAAGCCGGACATGGTGGCGGTCACCGGCCGCAGCGCGGCGGGCTCTTCCGGCCAGAGAGTCGGGGCAGCGGCTCCGGGAGGACCGGGAAACGACGCGTCCGCTCCGGTACAGCTCACCTGCTGCTCCGGTACAGCTCACCTGCTGCTCCGGTACAGCTCACCTGCTGCTCGGTACAGCTCACCTGCTGCTCCGGTACAGCTCACCTGCTGCTCGGTACAGCTCACCTGCTGCTCCGGTACAGCTCACCTGCTGCTCGGTACAGCTCACCTGCTGCTCGGTACAGCTCACCTGCTGCTCGGTACAGCTCACCTGCTGCTCCGGTACAGCTCACCTGCTGCTCGGTACAGCTCACCGTGAGTTCACCTGGTGGAGCTGCTCCGGTCACAGAAACAAACCTCAATACAAGTTTGAATTGACTTAACCTGCGGCTCGACGCGAGACTGACGTCAGTCGACAGCTTCTGGGTTGGTCGGAAGACACGCTGCAAGAACCAATCACATCCGGGTATTCAATGCACCTGCACAGGTGACCCCATGACGCGTTCACGTGCTCGCCGGTCCTCTGAGCTCCTGCAGCTGAGAGCTCTGCAGTCATTAGTGAACACAGATCCTCTGTAGGGAAAGGAAAGCCGGGGAAATGGTTTCAATGAGTTGTTGTTATTGACTTCACATGAGTTCAGTTTGTACATAACGTGTTGCTGAGCCTGTGGTGAACTTAAATACATCAAAACAGTAACAGGTTTATTTTCTGTGAGATGAGCTTTGAAGGAAACTAACGGGTCATTACATTCAATATTAAACTAACGGGTCATTACATTCAATATTAAACTAACGGGTCATTACATTCAATATTAAACTAACGGGTCATAACAGAGCCATTATAACTTGGAGAGCCCTTAAGTGTTCAGATGCTCTCCATCAGCTGGTCTTTACTGCATGAACTGTATGAAGCTGGTCTGTGGCTCCAGAGGACAGGTGCCTCCTCCTCTGCTCTTCAGCTTTGGTGCCTCCATGTTTCTATGCCAGGAGGAAGGTGATTAACCAGCAGGCTGGAAACTGTTGGCCTCAGTGATGCACATGACCACAGAGCAGCTCATTCACCTGTAACTATTGAACATTGTGCACTTCGCATCAAATGGCTTCAGTACGGGTTTACCCTCTGGAGGCTCCGCCTCGACACCTGAGGAAAATAAATCATGCACTCAACACCTGTACACCTGCACACCTGAACGCCTGCACACCTGCACACCTGTACACTTGTACACTTGTACACTTGTACACCTCCTTGCTGGTGACCTGCCGGCCTCTCTGCCATGGGAGGATGGAGACCCCTCTGTTCCCAGAAACGCCTGCAGATTAAACACGGACCTCCGTGCTGGACATCTGGCCCCCATTTCTGACTGTGCGGACAAGGGTGTGCCATAAGACGAGGATGAGGTGAGGGTCTACCTCATCCCCCCTACCCCCCTCTATTTCATCCCCTCTACCTCCCTCTACCTCATCCCCTCTACCTCATAATTTCTACCTCTACCTCCATCTACCTCATCCCCTCTGCCTCATCCTCTCTACCTCATCCCCTCTACCTCATCATTTATACCTTATCCCCTCTACCTCATCCCCTCTACACCATCCCCTCTGCCTCATCCTCTCTTCCTCAACCCCTCTACCTCATCATTTATACCTCATCCCCTCTACCTCATCCTCTCTACCTCATAATTTCTACCTCATCCATCTGCCTCATCCTCTCTACCTCATCATTTCTACCTCATCATTTCTACCTTATCCCCTCTGCCTCATCATTTCTACATCATCCCCTCTGCCTCATCCTCTCTACCTCATCCCCTCTACCTCATCCTCTCTACCTTATCCCCTCTACCTCATCCCCTCTACCTCATGATTTCTACCTTATCCCCTCTATCCCCTTTGTACACACAATCATTGAGGAGGGAGTCAGGACTCATGCTCACACACCTGATTGCTAATAAGCCAGTTCTTCAGGCCGTGTTTAAAAGAGGGATATGTTCTGCTAGTGCGGATATGCAGAGGCAGAGCATTCCAGAGGTGTCCTGCTTTCACTGAGAGTGCAGACTGGCTAAAGGAACTTTTCCTAAAGGGGATGATACAGTCACCTCTCTCCACAGATCTGGTTTGTCTACCACTCTGCGTGTTTCGTTTGATAAATTCACCAAGTGGGGGAGGAGCCATATCATGAAGAACTTTAAAAACAAGACACATATAGGAGAATTTAGTGATGTTATCCCAGCTCAGGAGATTGTGTTTACTTAGAATTGCACAGTGGTGATAACTCCTGGGCTTTTTATCAAGTATTTTAAGAGCCTGCTTAAGGATTTGAATTGATTTTAGAGTTGTGCTGGTGGCTTGAGCCCAGCTGGTTAGGCAATAAGTCAAATATGGGATGATCATTGCATTAAAGTACAGCTTTGCAGTATCTATGATTAGATTGTTTCTTATGTACTTGAAATTAAACAAATGAAATCTGACAACTTTTGCCACGTTTTTTACCTGCTTCTTAAAAGAAAGGTTTGAGTCGAGGTAAATACCTAGGTATTTATATTCAGGCACTATCTGGAGCCTCTCTTCAGAGACATAGACATCCGGCTCAGGTGAGTTACATGCTGTCTTTGTGAAAAACATACAGACCCACTTTTTCACGTTTAGGTGTAAACAGGAATCTGAGAGCCATTTAGAGACATTGACCATTGTATCGGTGAGTTTAAGTGCAGCCTGTTCTTTACTTTTTGCATGGACATAAATCACTGTGTCATCAGCGTACATTTGAATATCACATCCCTTACAGACACTGGGGAGGTCATTTATATACAAACTGAATAATAATGGCCCCAAAATCGAACCCTGAGGGACACCCACTTCATATCCTAGCGCTGGCGATACAGCCTCACCCACTCTAACACACTGGGTTCTTCCCTCAAGGTAGGACTTCATCAGTGCTAGCGATTCAGCTGAGAAGTTGAAATGTGACATTTTCTTAATCAGGATATTGTGGTTAACAGTGTCGAAAGCCTTCCTGAGGTCAAGAAATACTGCTCCTACTACTCCCCCTTTATCTATCTCATCCTCTCTACGTTATCCCCTCTACCTCATCCTCTCTATCTCATCATTTCTACCCCATCTATCTTATAGTTTCTACGTCAACCTCTCTACCTCATCCTCTCTACCTCGTCCTCTCTACCTCATCCCCTCTATCTCATCCACCATACCTCATAATTTCTACCTCATCCACTCTACCTCATCCCCTCTATCTCATCCACTATACCTCATAATTTCTACCTCATCCACTCTACCTCATAATTTCTACCTCATCCCCTCTACCTTATCCCCTCTACCTCATCATTTCTACCTCATCCTCTCTACCTTATCCCCTCTACCTTATCCTCTCTACCTCATCATTTCTACCTCATCATTTCTACCTCATCATTTCTACCTCATCCCCTCTACCTCATCATTTCTACCTCATCCCATCTGCCTCATCCTCTCTACCTTATCCCCTCTACCTCATCTCCTCTACCTCATAATTTATACCTTATCCCTCTACCTCACCCCCTCTGCCTCATCCCCTCTACCTCATCATTTCTACCTCATCCTCTCTACCTTATCTCCTCTACCTCGTCCCCTCTACCTTATCCCCTCTACCTCATTTCTACCTCATCCCCTCTACCTCATCATTTCTACCTCATCCTCTCTACCTTATCCCCTCTACCTCATCTCCTCTACCTCATCATCTCTACCTTATCCCCTCTACCTCATCCCCTCTACCTCATCCCCTCTACCTCATAATTTCTACCTTATCCCCTCTACCTCATCCCCTCTACCTCATAAATTCTACTTTATCCACTCTACCTCATCCCCTCTATCTCATCATTTATACCTCATCCCCTCTATCTCATCCTCTCTACCTTATCCCCTCTACCACATCCTCTCTATCTCATCCTCTCTACCTTATCCCCTCTACCTCATCATCTCTACCTCATCCCCTCTACCTCAACCCTTTATCTCATCCTCTCTACCTCATCCCCTCTACCTCATCCTCTCTACCTCAACTTCTCTATCTCATCCTCTCTACCTTATCCCCTCTACCTCATCCTCTCTACCTCATCATTTCTACTGTATCCCCTCTACCTCATCCCCTCTATCTCATAATTTCTACCCCATCCCATCCATCTTATCATTTCTACCTCAACCTCTCTACCTCATCCCATCCTCTCTACCTCGTCCTCTCTATCTCATCCCCTCATATCTCATCCACTATACCTCATAATTTCTACCTCATCCACTCTACCTCATCATTTCTACCTCATCATTTCTACCTCATCCTCTCTAACTCATCCTCTCTACCTCATCCCCTCTATCTCATCCTCTCTACCTCATCCCCTATATCTCATAATTTCTACCTCATCCTCTCTACCTTATCCCCTCTACCTCATAATTTCTACCGTATCCCCTCTACCTCATAATTTCTACCTTATCCTCTCTACCTCATCCCTGTATCTCATAATTTCTACCGTATCCCCTCTACCTCATAATTTCTACCTTATCCTCTCTACCTCATCCCTGTATCTCATTATTTCTACCGTATCCCCTCTACCTCATAATTTCTACCTTATCATCTCTACCTCATAATTTCTACCTCATCCTCTCTACCTCATCCCCTCTACCTGATCCCCTCTACCTCATCATTTCTACCTCATCTCCTCTACCTCATCATTTCTACCATATCCCTCTACCTCATCCCCTCTACCTCATCCCCATTACCTCATCATTTCTACCTCATCCTCTCTACCTCATCCCCTCTACCTCATCCCCTGCTCCCTACCCTTCACCTGCTGACCCCTGCTCCCTACCCTTCACCTGCTAACCCCTGCTCCATATCCTTCACCTGCTAACCCCTGCTCCCTACCCTTCACCTGCTAACCCCTGCTCCCTACCCTTCACCTGCTAACCCCTGCTCCATATCCTTCACCTGCTAACCCCTGCTCCATATCCTTCACCTGCTAACCCCTGCTCCCTACCCTTCACCTGCTAACCCCTGCTCCCTACCCTTCACCTGCTAACCCCTGCTCCATACCCGTCACCTGCTAACCCCTGCTCCATACCCTTCACCTGCTAACCCCTGCTCCATACCCGTCACCTGCTAACCCCTGCTCCATACCCGTCACCTGCTAACCCCTGCTCCATACCCGTCACCTGCTAACCCCTGCTCCATACCCTTCACCTGCTAACCCCTGCTCCATACCCTTCACCTGCTAACCCCTGCTCCATACCCGTCACCTGCTAACCCCTGCTCCATACCCTTCACCTGCTAACCCCTGCTCCATATCCTTCACCTGCTAACCCCTGCTCCCTACCCTTCACCTGCTAACCCCTGCTCCATACCCTTCACCTGCTAACCCCTGCTCCATATCCTTCACCTGCTAACCCCTGCTCCATACCCTTCACCTGCTAACCCCTGCTCCCTACCCTTCACCTGCTAACCCCTGCTCCCTACCCTTCACCTGCTAACCCCTGCTCCCTACCCTTCACCTGCTAACCCCTGCTCCATACCCTTCACCTGCTAACCCCTGCTCCATACCCTTCACCTGCTAACCCCTGCTCCATACCCTTCACCTGCTAACCCCTGCTCCATATCCTTCACCTGCTAACCCCTGCTCCCTACCCTTCACCTGATAACCCCTGCTCCCTACCCTTCACCTGCTAACCCCTGCTCCCTACCCTTCACCTGATAACCCCTGCTCCATACCCTTCACCTGCTAACCCCTGCTCCCTACCCTTCACCTGCTAACCCCTGCTCCCTACCCTTCACCTGATAACCCCTGCTCCCTACCCTTCACCTGCTAACCCCTGCTCCCTACCCTTCACCTGATAACCCCTGCTCCATATCCTTCACCTGTTAACCCCTGCTCCATATCCTTCACCTGCTAACCCCTGCTCCCTACCCTTCACCTGATAACCCCTGCTCCCTACCCTTCACCTGCTAACCCCTGCTCCCTACCCTTCACCTGATAACCCCTGCTCCATATCCTTCACCTGCTAACCCCTGCTCCATACCCTTCACCTGTTAACCCCTGCTCCATATCCTTCACCTGCTAACCCCTGCTCCCTACCCTTCACCTGCTAACCCCTGCTCCATACCCTTCACCTGCTAACCCCTGCACCTATCCTCCACTATGACTCATTCCACACAGCCTGTTTGTTTGCTTTGTCTTTCGATTTTTTGTTTTGTTCTGTCTCATGTCCCCAGTGTAAAGCGTCTTTGAGTATCTAGTGTAGCGCTATATAAGGTTGAATTATTATTATTATTATTATTATTATTATTAAAGTGAACTAGCGCGTCCATTGGACAGCGACAGATTGGAATTGAACGCACTGCCTGTATCTTTAAGGTGCAGTGTCGTCCTCCCGCCACAGGAGGCAGTGCAGCGCTATACGTGTGTTCTCCGACAGAGCGCCACAGAGAGAAACAAGCGTGCGAAGCTGCGCTCATCCCTCCTTGTCGTGGGCTCCAAGACACGCACTCTATGTAAGGTGGAAGTAACTTTATCCTCCAGAGAAGAGTTAGAAACCACTCGGAATACACATCTGGTCAAAGGTGTCGCGACGAACCAGAACCATGTCGGCCTCCACGGCGAAAGTCAACAGAAAGGAGAATTCAAATCACGACGGAGCGGACGAGACCTCTGGTAACGTTAAGGAATGGCGGTTATCCTGCACAACGCCATTTTCATTTGTTTTTCGTCATTTCATTATTTCCAGTGTAGTTCGTTGTGTTGGGTCGAATGGACCGTGTTCGTGGTCGAGCAGCTTCATGTTTCTGCCCTCCAGATAACGCTCCACATGGGGAGGTGGTGCAGGACGCGGCTGCGAGCTAGCGAGCTAGCATAGGCTAACGGTTAGCCAGCGTGAGCGGTTAGCTAGCTATTAGCTTCCATTAGCACCTGATCCCACGCAGCAGGCCGGTGTTGGCGTTGCATGCGCGGCATTAAGCGAGACGGGCTCTCGTGTTGCTGGCGGCTCTGGTGGTGTTGTAGCTTTGTAGCTAGCTCTGTGGGGTGTTGTAGCTAGCTCTGTGTTGTAGCTCTGGTGGTGTTGTAGCTAGCTCTGTGTTGTAGCTCTGGTGGGTGTTGTAGCTATCTTTGTGTTGTAGCTCTGGTGTTGTATAGCTAGCTCTGTGTTGTAGCTCTGGTGGTGTTGTAGCTCTGTGGGGTGTTGTAGCTCTGGTGGTGTTGTAGCTCTGTGGGGTGTTGTAGCTAGCTCTGGTGGTGTTGTATAGCTAGCTCTGTGTTGTAGCTCTGGTGTTGTATAGCTAGCTCTGTGTTGTAGCTCTGTGGGGTGTTGTAGCTAGCTCTGGTGGTGTTGTATAGCTAGCTCTGTGTTGTAGCTCTGGTGTTGTATAGCTAGCTCTGTGTTGTAGCTCTGCCGGGTAGAGGAGCTGCAGAAGGACCGAGTAGCGGAGCTGCTCCTCGCACTCTGCAGCGCCCACATTATTATCCCACGTTATGATCAAGTGCAACATCCACTTGACGGTGACGGCAGCTCGGGCTCCATTAGTCCCGAACACTGCTGGGTTACAACGTCAACAAGCTGCTCCTCACCTCACGTGCGCAGAGAGCAGGCTGGAGCACACAGCCTCATTCAAACCAGGCCGCCTTTAGCAGCAACAGGAAGCTCCAGAGGGAGAGGGTCTGCTGACACACACACTAACACTGTACACACACCGATCGCGTTCATGTGGCTGGAGAATCAGGCTTTTTAAATTCAGTTTATTTTGTATAGCTTAAAATTGATTTAATACAAGTTGTTGGAAAGTGTACTCTTTATTTTTCTAAATCTGATGCCTCAAGTTAAACGTGTTTCTTTTCCTTTCAGAAAAAGAGCAACAGGAAGCAATCGAACACATCGACGAAGTACAGAATGAAATTGACAGGTGAGTGACTCTTGTTCATGTGGAATGAAAGATGGCCGCACAGAGAAACTTTTCTTAACATTTTCTTTTTCTTCTCCAGACTGAACGAACAAGCAAGTGAAGAAATTTTAAAAGTAGAGCAGAAGTACAACAAATTACGCCAGCCCTTCTTTCAAAAGCGATCAGAACTCATAGCCAAAATCCCCAACTTCTGGGTCACAACATTCGTCAACCATCCACAAGGTAAAGGACATTTAGATATGTGTAACTGGAATCATCTCCACTGTCCCTGTATTACACTTCTCTAGTTGTCTGTGGCACAGAACGTGAGCTAACGGAGTCTCTTGTAGTTTCAGCCCTTCTGGGGGAGGAGGACGAGGAGGCGCTTCACTACTTGTCGAGGGTGGAGGTCACTGAGTTTGAGGACATCAAATCTGGATATAGAATAGATTTTGTGAGTTTCCAGCTTCACTTTGTGTTTGTAGATTCTAAACGGCATTAATGGCGTCACTGATACTGATGTTTTCTTTTCTGCAGTATTTTGACGAGAACCCGTATTTTGAGAACAAAGCCCTCTCCAAAGAGTTTAACGTAAACGAGAGCGGAGATCCGGTTTCCAAATCCACTGAAATCAAATGGAAGGCTGGAAAGGTTTGTTTGCATTTGACTTGTATGTGATGCAAACAAATAAGTATTTCACTGTAGTGCTACACCTGGGCTGACTTGATGATTTCCATGTTTTTGCATGTGTTACCATTGTGATTCTCCTGTCGGTGTTGTAACCCATCGTTGCCCTCAGGACCTGACGAAGCGCACGGGCCCGACGCCAAACAAAGCCGGGAAGAAGCGGCAGCACGAGGAGCCGGAGAGCTTCTTCACCTGGTTCACCGACCACTCCGACGCAGGAGCGGACGAGCTGGGAGAAGTGATCAAGGACGACATCTGGCCCAACCCGCTGCAGTACTACCTGGTAGGCGTCTGGCTTTCTTCTAGCCGTAGAGCGCGAGAAGTCCAGGTCCATCAAACAGCCTGGTGGTTTCTAATTTGAGCATGTTTTTACAACTCTGGAAAGTTATTACAGTGACACTTAGTTTATTTATATATATATATATATATATATATATATTTATTTATTTATTTATTTAGAGTAAAATGTAGAAATGCAAAGTATTCCACTATTAGTTAATTGTCGGTTAGGCCATACTGGGCTGATACTGGCCTGCAGAGGACGGCTGTAAGTTAGTAGGTTCATTTACATCGTTTGTCCACACGTTTATTATTTAAATGATGGCCCTAGAACCACATTTAAAGAATGTTTCTTCACCGTTTGGTACATTTAGAGTTCCTGTGCTGTACTGGTCTGGTTCTCTGGTACCGTGTTGGCTGTAGAGTACTGGTCTGGTGGTTAATGTCTGAATGGTCCCAAGGTCCCCGACATGGAGGATGAGGACGGAGACGGCGATGATGACGACGACGATGAAGAGGAGGGTCTGGAGGATATTGACGAGGGGGAGGAGGAGGATGGTGACGACGATGATGAGGATGGCGATGGAGAAGATGGAGAGGTACGCATACTGTAGATCATATCTCTGGTTATATGATGACGGGACTGAGACTAGAACCAGAGTCACACTGTTTCTTCTTCCAGGAGGACGGGGAGGAAGATTAAACGCTTCAGCCGACACGTTCCAGTCCTGTGATGTGATCGTCCCACGAGAGCAACATATTTTGTTTGTTTTGTAGGGGTGGGGGGGGGGCTAGCAAAACAAAACAATCTTTTCCCTGTGTGTTGTCAGCCCGTCTGTCCTCTTCCTCTGCAGCCATGTCCTGTCATAACCATAATGCCATGTCTAAAGACCAGCTGCATCGGGGGTGAAGACTTCATCTCCCAAAGACATTCTAAAATAACACCCGTAGCATTCTGCACGTCACCCTGCGTAGATCTGAAATGCGTACCATAGCAATTTCTATGTACAATATGTTGAAGTTGTGAGTTCAATAAAACTGAAACACGGTGCAGTGATAAGTTAGTCAAAGCATCCTGAGCCACCATATGGATATGTGTATATCTACCATATATCTTTATATGTAGATGTATAGAGATGTCTGTATGCATACATGTAGACGTGTTTAGACACGCGTAGATGTACAGATGCAATATGGGGAGGATGCTCAGGCTTTTACACGTTTAATTTCCCTGTGTGACTTGTACTGATGGAACTGATTGAACGCACCAGCTTCTCTGTAAATGTTTTGGTTCCATGCATCTTGGTGAGGCGGTAGATCATTGTACAGTTTAATGGGGCAGCGGGGCTTTGACACCAAATCTGGACTTCTGTTAAACAAATTCTACCCACAACAAGGTTTGAAATGTACATTTTTTTTATAGAAACAACCTAAAAGATCTAATTTTGAGCTTGACCTAACATTTTGAGGAAACATTTGTGTAGTCCTCTGTGGAGTCTGCAGTGATTCTCCTGTTCCACTGGAAACCTGTTCACATTAAATTAAGTGTACCAGTTGCTTTGTTACAACAAATAAATGTATACATGATGTCTGGAGTGGTTTGATTACTGGCTTTGTTGTTCACATGCTTGCACAGCTGACTACACTTTAGTGTTTAAACGGGTCGTGCTGCAGAGCCTCCAGGTCCAGGTCCTCCGAAGGCTCCTCCAGGTCCTCCGAAGGCTCCTCCAGGTCCAGGTCCTCCTAAGGCTCCTCCAGGTCCAGGTCCTCCTAAGGCTCCTCCAGGTCCAGGTCCTCCTAAGGCTCCTCCAGGTCCAGGTCCTCCTAAGGCTCCTCCAGGTCCTCCTAAGGCTCCTCCAGGTCCTCCTAAGGCTCCTCCAGGTCCTCCGAAGGCTCCTCCAGGTCCAGGTCCTCCTAAGGCTCCTCCAGGTCCTCCTAAGGCTCCTCCAGGTCCAGGTCCTCCTAAGGCTCCTCCAGGTCCTCCTAAGGCTCCTCCAGGTCCAGGTCCTCCGAAGGCTCCTCCAGGTCCAGGTCCTCCGAAGGCTCCTCCAGGTCCAGGTCCTCCTAAGGCTCCTCCAGGTCCAGGTCTCTAGCACGAGCTCTATAGCTTCTAGTTCAGCAGCACGTCTCCTGAGTCCTACAGTTGTTGATGACCTACTGGTCAATCTTCAAGGGCGTTCTGAAGAGCCTGATCAGCTGTGAAGTACGTCATGATGGGAGAAACAGTAAATGTATTACTATCAACCACACCAGGTGTGTGTGGATTAAATCTTAGACTAAGGGTCAGTTCCAATCTCCACCCTTACGGACTCACGGACTTTGAGGCGCGCTCCCACGAAGTCCTTGAGGGTTTAGGGGGAGATTGGGACTGACCCTAACAGTCAACACGTATTACCACTACACAGACACAGAGGGTCAATTCCAATCTCCCCCTAAACCCTCAAGCCCTGAACCCTCAGGACTCACTGACGTCAGCTGCTAAGTGGCTGAGTGTGAGAGGCTGTGAGGGCTTGATGGTGTGAATATGAATGACAGCACTTTGCTGCAACATATCACGTGACTACATACAACATAGTGTATTTATTTTATACTTTTTATTCACTGATTTGAACGTCTTCCTCACGAGATGAGAAGTCATTTTAGATGATATATTTACTTGTTTTTGTCAAAACGAAATGTTTGATGAATGTAAACAAAATATTTATAAATATATTTTCTGATTGCTTTCCTCTGATTTCATGTGTTTTTATGTCCCATCTTTAATCCGTAATGTTATAGTGTATTTTATCGGGCTGAACGCCCACGTGTCTCTTTGTTTACCTTTTCTTTTTTTTTTACGTCTTCATGCTTCCATTGGGAACTGCGTGTTTAGCGTCACATTGCTATGAACTGTGGGTAATTCCCTTAGGCAAAGTCAGCATCTAATGCTGACTTACGGAAAGGGCTCAAAATGTCTGCCAGAGAGCCTCGAGCACTCTACGTTGTGACAATGGGACAGAACTAAACCCTCACGGACTTCGCGGGAGCGCGCCTCAAAATCCGTGAGTCCGTGAGGGTGGAGACTGGGACGGGCCCAGAGGGTTTTCTACAAGACTTTGCTGTGAAATCTAAGAGCCAATCAGCTCTGACGTGGGACAGCCAGGCGTTTCCCATCATGCACTGGGCCACGCAGTCGATGGAGAGCTACTGCTGCCGCCTCGCTCTCGTGAGATTAGCGTTGACCGCATGACGTCAAGGCAAGGCGCGATCAATCAGATTCAACTTTATTGTCATTGCACATAGTACAAGCTAGTTTGCTTCTGTCCAGAGTGCAAAAGAGAAGCAGTTAAGGTGCCGTGCAATGTGGTGGATAATATAATGAAGACAGTATAAACATATATATATACATTCTATCTATTTATAGATCATATATACACACATACATACATATGGGAAGGTATGTATTGGTATGATATTGGTATGATATCATATTATATAAGGTATTGGTATCATACCAATCGGACACTAATCTAACCGGCATGCATTGCGCGCCGATCGCATCTGCGCATGCCTGTCATCTGAACGTGGTTGATGGTAATAAAGCTTATTTATTAAAACACATTTTAAAGTCTTTCACAGGCAGACGTAAAGAACAAAGACACACACACACGTATATTATCAAACACTGAATCAATCCGAACGATGTCTGTAAACTACAGATCTAACCGGAAGTAACTGGTCGTGACTTCCGGTGTATGTCTTCTCGAACGAGCTTCCGTAACCAAGGTGACGCTAGCTTTGAGGAAACGTTCAGGAACACAGCTAGCGGACCGAGCTAGCGTTAGCTGTGCTAGCTCGTTACTATTCTGTAGCTGGTCCGGAAGCAGTGGACGCTACTTCCGGTCGGTCCTGTCCCCAGTCAGGTCCCTAGCATGTTTACTGATGAGGTCCTGGACCCGGTGGGGACCCGGTCCGTGTGGAGGAGCGCGCAGCAGGCGGCGCAGGAGTCGGTATGTTGACCAACATGGCGGCTTTCCCGCCTTGCGGCTGTTGGAGGGCTTAAGGCTCCTGGTATCTGTAGTTCCCGAACATTGAACGCGTCGCAGAAACGACGTGGTACCGCATAGCGCACCTGGCGTTAGCTCAGTGTCACGTTCAGGTGTTGCGCGGAAATCTAACAACCGGAAGGGAACCCAGCATTAAAGGCTGAGATGTCCCCAAAGAACAACTGGTGCTTTAGACAAAGACCTTCTGAATATGAGAAGTCAAATGCCTTCATTTGACTTATTAATACTTGTAAACCCCATATTTGTTCAAGAATAATACAGAATCTGTTACACTCACCTAAAACCTACAGTTTATACTGTTAAAATATGGCCTCGATACACAATGCATCAACGGCACGTCCTGCAGGCTCAGCGTTGTGACTGCAGTTACAGTAGATGTGCATTGATGACTAGAAGGCCTTCTGCTGGTCTTCAGAGAGCCTGTCAGACCAGAGCGCTGCGCAGCGCCGAGGCCGAGGTCCAGACGCCGTCGAGGACCGCCGGCCGGACCCAAACGGACCCCCGGCACCCGGCCCGGGACCAGCTCCTCCGGCAGAGCCACGACCGGCTGGACCGGCCCGGCCTGAAGGCCTTCCTGCAGCGGGTGGAGGACACGGTCATCAGAGCGCTGGTCCGAAACGCCAGGAGTCACGCCTTCGACGAGTTCCAGGTCAACTGGCAGGACCGGAGTGAGCTGGTGGGTCATCGCACAGACCGGGTCCTGACCTCTGGGGTCCAGTTGCTCCTGATGACTCTGTGTTTACGTGTGTTGGATGAGACGTGTCCATGTTCAGAATCAGTTCATATCTGCAGGTTTCATGCCTGCATTGCCTTCAACATCCCAGCGCCCTGCAGAGCGGCCTGCATGTAACCTGCGTGTCCTGGAGCTGCACCGGTTCAGTTATTGCTTGTGCCTACGGTCGGTAGGTCAGCCTTTCACCTCATCTCTCTCTATTCTCACACACACACACACACACACACACGTAAATGCATGTATTTTGCGGGCAGGATTGACGATGGCGACTGGAGTGCTGAGCGGTCGTGTGTGTGTACGTGGAACCTGGACCGCCGCGGTCTGGATCCCAAACAAGCGGACGTGGTCATGGACGTTCCCACGGCAGTCACCGCTCTGTGCTGCCACCCCGCCCACCCCGCCCTCATCGCAGGTACGACCCCTGAGGACCCTCTTACCTTCTAAAGGTACGCTCCTCTAAGTGTGTGTGTGTGTGTGTGTCTGTGCAGGGGGTCTTTTCAGTGGAGAGGTGGTGGTCTGGGACACCAGTCGGACTCAGGACCCTGTGCTGGTCCAAACTGGGATGTCAGCAGACGGCCACAGAGAGCCAGTTTATCAGGTGAGTGACACTACTGGTTTCCAACTTTGCTAAAGACTCAAACTAAAGTATCAGCTTCAGTCCAAAACTACTGAGAGCCGTACTGTAAACGGTCCTCTGAATTATAAGAGAGTGTGTGTGTGTGTGTGTGTGTGTGCAGGTTGCCTGGGTGCCCCTGCAGAAGAAAGGGGAGTTTGGGGTGCTCAGTGCTTGTTCAGGAGGACGGGTGCTGCTGTGGACGGTGGACCTGGACCTGGTCCGCCTGGTCCTGCATGCGGCCTACGCCTTGCTGCAGCAGCAGGTTCCTCACAGCGGCTCCACGGTGAGGATGAACCTCAGAATACATCCAGACGCAACACAGGCCACATACTGTACTGGTTAACAACCAGTTGAATGACTACAAACAAAGCTCACATAACAGTTATTCCAGTTTCTAATTATTTCCAAACCACTCCTGTGTGCTGCATTGTGGGTAATGTAGTTTTGCGGTGCCCACAGGCCCGCGGCAGCAGCACTGTGGGCGTCACCTCCCTGGCCCTGTCCCCCTGGGACCCGGACACCTTCTTGGTGGGCTCTGAGGGCGGCCTGCTGCTGCGCTGCTCCTTCTCCTCCCAGACGCCGGCGGCGGCGCCCTCTGAAGGCCACGGCGTGCCGCTGCGGGCGCCGGCCGTGTTCCCGTTCAGGCCCCGCAGCGGCCCGGTCCACTCCGTCCACTGCTCCCCGTTCCACAGGTCAGCGCTCGCTCCTGACCGCGTGGCTTCCAGCCGTGGGTTCAGATGATTCAGTCTGGTCTCCTTAGGAACCTGTTCCTGAGCGCCGGCGCCGGCGGGACGGCCCACCTGCACTCGCTGCTGCAGGCCGAGCCGCTGCTGTCGCTCCGGGTCGCTGACGCCTCCGTGTTCCAGGTGCAGTGGTCTCCCTCCAGACCGCTGGTGTTCGCAGCCGCCACCGGACAAGGTGTGTGTGTCTGTCTGTGTGTGTGTGTGTCTGTGTGTGTGTGTGTGTGTGTGTGTGTCTGTCTGTGTGTGTCTGTCTGTCTGTCTGTCTGTGTTCTAGAGCAGAGGTCCTCAACCTTTTGTTTCAGACAATATCTTCACTTCTTCTACTCTGTAACTTAAACCTTTAGTCCAGTCTACTGGTTGTTTATTTATTTTGTCACGTAGTTGGGCTTAGCCAACAACGTGACGTCGTGGTCATAAGAGACCCAGATATTGATGAGATGATGTGAATGAAATGGTTTAAGGAAGAGGACGCTCTATATGCAGCAGCTTGATGCAGCTGAGATGAGGTGGAGCTGGGCCTGAAGGTGGAGGTCAGAACAGACGTGAGAGGAGCAGTACAGCTTCCTCTGTCCAGTGTTTCATACATATTGATAAAGCAGGGCATGTAAATGCAGCCTCTGCTCCAAGGAGATCATTACAGTAAACAAGGCTCACATTTAGCAGATGTAAAGCATACATGTGTATGTTTTTAGTGTTAGTTCATTTTATTTTTTATTTTTTTAATGAACAGCTCAGGGATGTTCAAGGAGTTTATTATTATTATTATCATGTGTCCCTCTTGTGTTTATTATTATTATTATTATCATGTGTGTCCCTCTTGTGTTTATTATTATTATTATTATCATGTGTGTCCCTGTGTTTATTATTATTATTATCATCATCATCATCATCATCATCATGCGTGTCCCTCTTGTGTTTATTATTATTATTATCATCATCATCATCATCATCATCACGTGTGACCTGTTTGTGCTTTCTGAACATGTTTTGGACTGTCACTTCTATTTTTGAATAAAGGGTTGGAAATTAATGCTTTTTAAAAAATCCAATTAAAAAATAATCAACCGATTAATCGACTATTAAAATAATCGTTAGTTGCAGCCCTAATGTGCACAACATGTGTTTGGAGCCATGCACCAGTATCTGTCCCTCTTGTTTATTATTATTATCATGCGTGTCCCTCTTGTGTTTATCATTATTATTATGTGTGTCCCTCTTGTGTTTATTATTATTATTATTATCATGTGTCCCTCTTGTGTTTATTATTATTATCATGTGTGTCCCTGTGTTTATTATTATTATTATCATCATCATCATCATCATCATCACGTGTGTCCTTGTGGTCCCAGGTGAGGTGCAGATCTTCGACCTGGGCCGCCGGTCCCAGAGACCAGCAGCCACCATCCAGCAGGCCGGAGCCCAGCAGGCCGGAGCCCAGCAGGCCGCCACCTGTCTGGCCTTCAACCGGCACAGCGCCGGCCTCCTGGCCGTGGGGAACAGCGGCGGCGGCGTCTGCGTCTGGCAGCTGAGCCACAGCCTGACGGCTCAGAGCCCCAGAGAGAGCGGCCAGCTGGAGCTGATAGCCAATCGGGGGGCAGCGTGAGACCCGCTGATTCGTGTCAATAAAAACCTCAGAACTATTCCATGTGAAGTGAAATGACAACAGGAGACGTGTCCAGTTCTAACCAGTAGCGTTTATTAGAGCACTGCAGTTCTTCTAGTCGCTTCTAAATGCATCGAAAGCTAAAACATTCAAATGTAGACGGATCACTAAGCTACCATGAGAAGCACACAGAGTTTAGAGCGAGATAAATAAGTACAGTTGTTATTAGTGAGCGGTCATGCGTGTCGGCGCTGAAGGGCGTGGAACGCGTCCCGGTCGGTCCTGGAGGGCGAGGATCAGTTGACGAAGAGCGAGCGCGTGAACTCCACGAAGTCGAAGGCCGACGGCAGCTCTCGGCCCTTTGGGTCCAGGTAGGGCTTCATGTGCGAGAGGCAGTAGTCCGCCTGCTCCTTGCTCAGGTTCTGAAAGAGAGAGGCGGTTAGACCAGCACACAGACCCGACCCGGCAGGAGGAGGAGCGCGGCCCACCTGGTAGAGCTCCTCCTTAGTGACGAAGGGCTTGTTCTCCGCGCTCAGCGCCCGGAAGGCGCTCTCGATCTCCTCGCTGGACTTCACGTTCTCCGTCTCGCGGCTGATCATGAAGGCCATGTACTCCTGCAGCGACACGTTGCCATCCCTGAGGAGAGACCCTAGGTTAGACACCGCCACGCTGCACCCCACACGCTGCACCCCACACCGCCACGCATCAATGAAGCTCTGACGCACCTGTTGGGATCCACGGTGTCCAGTATGGCCTCGAACTCCGGGTCCGGCTCTCCCTCCTCCACCATGGGAAGGTCGTAGCCGAGCGAGCGCAGACACGACTTGAACTCCTGGTGGTTCAGACGGCCCGACTTCTCTTTGTCGAAGTGCCTGTGAACGTAGAAGAAGTGGAAGTAGAGCACAGGGTTCACACACACATGCTGACCAGTGGGTTTCAGGACTTCTCCATGACTTTAAACCAAATGTCCATGACAAACATTTAGTGAAATCTGGGTGTAAACAGTAAAAAGTGAGTAAATGTAGTATTTAAACTAACAATGAGAATACAAAGCATACAGTAAACCTTAAATGACTCAAATGAATGAGACAATAGTTTGATTAAAAGAATAAACATTTATATAGATGCCTGTATGGATGCCTGCTTATATTCTGAGTCTTTCTTTTAAAAGCATATTCATTATTTCAAACTCAGCGTAAATGAACACATGAATATAACACATTTACAGGAGTGAGGCACTCAGGGTTCTTATGGTCATGGAGAACCTGGAACAGTCCTGATGACGGCAGGTCAAAGGTCAAAGCCACTTACTTGAACATCATGCTGAACTCCTTCAGCGCCTCCTCCGTCACTCCAGTGGTGTTCCTGAGAGAGAGAGGAACACGAGTGAGGCTCTCCTCCCACTGAAGTCCAGATCAACAGAGTCCACGTGGAGTACCCATCCATCCACCTACCTGGCCTGGATCTGCTGCTCCAGGTTGTGCTGCATCCTCATCCCCAGCTGGTCCAGCTGGTCCCACTGCTGGGCCAGACCCACGGTGCTGTGCTCCGTGTACTTGTTGTCCAGGATCAGGGCTTCCTCCATGGCTGCTCCCAGGTCCTCTATCTTCTTCAGCTGGCTGCGCATGGCCCGGATCTCCTGGTGCTTACGCTACACACACACACACACACACACACACACACACACACACACACACACACACACACACACACACACACACACACACACACACACACACACACACACACACACACACACATTACAGCTCAGAGTTCAGTAACAGGGCCTTGGTCTTGGACAACAGAGTGGTGTTTACCTTGGTGGCCTCCAGCTGGGACTCCAGGGTTCCAGACTCCTCCACCATACAGGACCTGACAACAGAAGCTGCTGTGAGACGGAGCGGCCATCAGCCAACACTCAAACAAACACAATGGAGAGGAAAGGAGACTAACCCGTCCAGAAGATACGTCCTGATGAGCAGGAGGACGCAGCCGAGAGGAGAGAAACAAACCGGTTAACAGACTACCGTGGACATGAGGACACACCGGCTTGCCGGTACTAAAGTACCACATGAGTCCAGCAGTAGCTGGTCTCCTGCAGTACTAAAGTACCACATGAGTCCAGCAGTAGCTGGTCTCCAGCAGTACTAAAGTACCACATGAGTCCAGCAGTAGCTGGTCTCCAGCAGTACTAAAGTACCACATGAGTCCAGCAGTAGCTGGTCTCCAGCAGTACTAAAGTACCACATGAGTCCAGCAGTAGCTGGTCTCCAGCAGTACTAAAGTACCACATGAGTCCAGCAGTAGCTGGTCTCCAGCAGTACTAAAGTACCACATGAGTCCAGCAGTACTAAAGTACCACATGAGTCCAGCAGTACTAAAGTACCACATGAGTCCAGCAGTAGCTGGTCTCCAGCAGTACTAAAGTACCACATGAGTCCAGCAGTACTAAAGTACCACATGAGTCCAGCAGTACTAAAGTACCACATGAGTCCAGCAGTACTAAAGTACCACATGAGTCCTGCAGTACTAAAGTACCACATGAGTCCTGCAGTACTAAAGTACCACATGAGTCCAGCAGTAGCTGGTCTCCTGCAGTACTAAAGTACCACATGAGTCCAGCAGTACTAAAGTACCACATGAGTCCAGCAGTAGCTGGTCTCCAGCAGTACTAAAGTACCACATGAGTCCAGCAGTACCTGGTCTCCTGCAGCCACTGGTGGAACGCATTAGCGTGTTGAGCGAACTCCTGCCGCAGCTTGTCGTTCTCTTCCTGCCTCCTCTGCTCCTTCTGCAGCTCCAGCTCTCGCTCCTGAGGAAGAGGTCAACCAATCAGGAGGCTTCATTCAACTCATCCAACCAGTGAGGTGACCAAGTGTTCATGTCTTCATTCAACTCATCCAACCAGTGAGGTGACCAAGTGTTCATGTCTTCATTTACATGTAAACATGTACTAGTGGGCAAAACACACGGGCGATAAACTAAAAGGTGATGTTTCCTCTTCACGTCTTCATCTAGTTGTAGTAACGCATGTAGAGCGCAGCGCTCTGGAGCTCACTGATGAACACATGAATAAACAGTAAGCAGCCGTCAATCATCAAACTCTTAAAACAGCCGCGTATCAGATCCCAGGTCAGGGAGACGAGGACCAGACCAGTGCAGACCGCATGGACCCAGACCGCATGGACCCAGACCGCATGGACCCAGACCGCATGGACCCAGACCGCATGGACCCAGACCGCATGGACCCAGACCGCATGGACCCAGACCACATGGACCCAGACCACATGGACCCAGACCGCATGGACCCAGACCGCATGGACCCAGACCGCATGGACCCAGACCGCATGGACCCAGACCGCATGGACCCAGACCGCATGGACCCAGACCGCATGGACCCAGACCGCATGGACCCAGACCGCATGGACCCAGACCGCATGGACCCAGACCACATGGACCCAGACCACATGGACCCAGACCGCATGGACCCAGACCGCATGGACCCAGACCACATGGACCCAGACCGCATGGACCCAGACCGCATGGACCCAGACCGCATGGACCCAGACCGCATGGACCCAGACCGCATGGACCCAGACCGCACCGGATTGGCTGCTGACACCAGAACTTTGTGCGTGGACTTCACCATAAATACATTTTATTCTAAAAGACATGACGTTGTTTTTCTGGACTTCATAAAGAGGTTTTGAAACCCGGTGTTGACAAAGTGATGACAAAGCTGAGTAAAGAGGAGGAAACCCCGTTAGTTTGGTTCTCCTTTCCCTCAGCGTCCTGATCCCGTTCAGCCAGTCAAGAGTCCACCGAGTGCAGGACTGGTTCTCCTTCCTTTAAGGGACTGGATCAGGATCAGGACTGGTTCTCCTTCCTTTAAGGGACTGGATCAGGATCAGGACTGGTTCTCCTTCCTTTAAGGGACTGGATCAGGATCAGGACTGGTTCTCCTTCCTTTAAGGGACTGGATCAGGATCAGGACTGGGAGGTAAGAAGCCAACGTGTTGCATCCCTGAACCCTGAGGACTGAAGCTACTTGGTTTGGTCTGCAGAAGTAGAAGTGATGAACTAGAAGTTAGCTGTGTGTGTGTGTGTGTGTGTGTGTGTGTGTGTGTGTGTGTGTGGAAGTGAGACCTTGATGATCTTCTGCAGGTTCCTCCAGGTCTCCTCCAGGGCCTCCATGGTGAACCAGGTGTAGGGGTTGGACAGCACCTGGTAGCTCTTGATCTGCTGGTCCAGCTCGGCCAGCTGGTTGAAGTCGGTCTGAGCCGAGCTCAGCGAGGACCTGAAGGCCTCGTGGGCCTCCCGCAGCGCCCGGATCTCCTCCAGGGAGTTGCACCTCACGGGGTCCGTCAGGTCCTCCTCTGCGTTCTCAAACCAGCTGTTAAAGGCCGACGCCTTCTTGGCGAAGGTCAGGAACAAGTCCTCGACCTGAGGAGGAGACGGGATCGTTAACCCTTTCAGCCCAGCCTCTTTTCCACAAAGACAGAAAAGAGTCTCGTTTTTAGAAACGGCTCCACAGGGTTGTTCAACTGGAACCCTCGTTTAAAAAATTAAAGTAACCGTTAAGTTTAAATATTTACGTAAACGCCGTAACGTTTCACTAAGTCCTTAATAAGTATCCCTTACAAAGTGCGGAGGCTGATGAACATGTCAATACCCAGCATGCCCAAATCAGACAATGTTTTATCATAAAAGAAGTCATTCTTCCATTTTTGAACCGAACGACACAGTTTTTTGACAAACTCCTTCCTGACATGCCACTGCTTCGTTTTATTGTGATCTGTGTTGCACATTCTGATTCTTTAGGTCCTAATCTTTCCATAAAGGTGTGTTATTAGGATGTGGTCTGAACCAAACCGTCTGAAAAACTCTGGACCGCTTGAGGAGGCATTTTGGGGAATCTGGCTCATATCATGCTGGATGTTCATAGTTAGGATCAAAATGTGAAATAAAAGTCATTTTCTTTTCAATTTTTTTTTTTTTTCCGCAAACAAATTCTGAAAGAAATCATATAAAACAAGTATTAGAACTCTTTTGGGGTTCCTATGACTACTGGAACACGGGGAAAGAGGTGCAGACCCCATGAGGGTTAAGACCTCCAGCAGAGGGCGCTCTCTGGCCTCTACCTTTCTGAAGTGCTCCTGAGCCTCCAGAAGCTTCTTCTTGCGAGCGCCCGAGTTGGACAGCAGCTGGTTCCAGCGCTTCATCAGGGCGGCGTGCCGCGCCTCGATGGCTTTGGACTGGACGTGCTGGGCGGCCAGCAGCTGGTCCTGCAGGGCCGTGATGTTGGTGATGCCCTCCTGCTGGAAGGCCTGCAGGCCGGCGTCAAAGGTCTCCTGCAGGACACGGAGGAACAGACGTCAACGGAGAGAGAGACACGGAGGAGGGGAAGGTAGAAAAGTGCTGCAAGATGGAGGACCTGCTTGGTGAGCAGAGTCTGCACAGAGGACAGGTCTCTGCCGTAGTCGTCCGTCTTCAGGCTGTTCTCCTTCTCACCTAAAGAGAAAGAAGCAGATGAACACAGCGCTAATGTGAGGACACACCATGTGCATTATCTAATGCACATGGTTCAAACACCTAGTACTGAGCTTTACAGGTTCATATTTACACAACAAACTACTGTCAACAACACATGACTGCATTACAAGTCCATGAAACAAAGCTGGGTGACGATACATCTGAAAACCTGCTTCTCTTTCATAACGGCAATAAATGACCCGCTCTAAAGAATCCTGAATGAAGGCGATGTTCAGCAGGAATGAACAGAATGTCTTCTTCTGGCTCAGAAGTCTCAGTAGTAAATATTGACAACAGGACTATTTTCATCAACACCAGTCTAAAATGATATTAATGTTGACAGCAGAACTCTTTAGAGCGTCGTGGTTTCATCGTTCTGTTCCAGCAGCTCGTACAACTCGTACCGATCCAGGACTCCACCACGTCGGCCTTCCAGTTGAACTGCAGGAAGGCAGAGTTCTCGTCCAGCTTGGCCTTCCTCTGGGCGGCGGCCCGCTCCAGCTCGGACACTTTTCCTCTCAGAGCCGCCATCTTGGCGCTGATGCTGTCCACGTGGTGGTTGTTCTGTGGAGACACACGGAGGGCTGTAAACCTGCACCGACCCAGCGCTCTGCCGCCCCGCCGCTCGCCGCTCTACCTTCTTGATGAGCTCCTCCCCGTTGGAGCACACGTCGTTCACGCGGTCCCTGTGCACCGTGAAGTCCGTCTCAAACGCCTCGTGCTTCTTCAGCAAGCCCTGAGGAACAAAGGGTTATTGACATTCAGTAGACGTCCACATTATGACGACATTGCATAACGGGTTCTTAACTGCAGAGCACCTGCACAGCAGCCAGCGTGTCTCCGTAGTCCTCGCTGCCCACCAGATTCAACTTCTCATTAATCCAAGCCTCTTCCTCTTCCACGTTGGCCACAAACTGCTGGTACTCCAGAGACTCCTCCAGCCTCTGACCCCTGGAGCGCACACACACACACACACACACACACACACACACACCTGGTCACACACCTGGTCTGGTGTCTCCTGCAGCAGCAGGAGCAGCTCAGGTAGCTCACCTGGCTCCAGACAGGTCCTTCAGCTCCTTCCAGTGGTGGACGAACTGAGCCAGTCTCTGCTGGATCTCCTCCTGGCCGATGGTGTTGTCATCAGACAGCTTCTTCCCCGTGTCCAGCACCGACTGCAGGAACAAGGCTCTGTCAGCGCATGCCAACGCTGCCACACTTCACAATGTAGAGAGAATACGACCAAACAGCCAGAATAATCATATATACGTCTGGACAAAGCTCTAGGACTCAAACAACATGACCCTGTGATCTGTGACTGAGGACATGAGCCTCAAAGGCTGCGATACACAAGCTGAGGCCTGTTTAAAGAGAAGAGAAGCTCTACCTGGATGGCCTGTTTAAAGAGAAGAGAAGCTCTACCTGGATGGCCTGTTTAAAGGGAAGAGAAGCTCTACCTGGATGGCCTGTTTAAAGAGAAGAGAAGCTCTACCTGGATGGCCTGTTTAAAGAGAAGAGAAGCTCTACCTGGATGGCCTGTTTAAAGGGAAGAGAAGCTCTACCTGGATGGCCTGTTTAAAGGGAAGAGGAGCTCTACCTGGATGGCCTGTTTAAAGAGAAGCTCTACCTGGATGGCCTGTTTAAAGAGGAGCTCTACCTGGATGGCCTGTTTAAAGAGAAGCTCTACCTGGATGGCCTGTTTAAAGAGAAGAGAAGCTCTACCTGGATGGCCTGTTTAAAGAGAAGAGGAGCTCTACCTGGATGGCCTGTTTAAAGGGAAGAGAAGCTCTACCTGGATGGCCTGTTTAAAGAGAAGAGAAGCTCTACCTGGATGGCCTGTTTAAAGAGAAGGGAAGCTCTACCTGGATGGCCTGTTTAAAGAGAAGAGAAGCTCTACCTGGATGGCCTGTTTAAAGAGAAGAGAAGCTCTACCTGGATGGCCTGTTTAAAGAGAAGAGAAGCTCTACCTGGATGGCCTGTTTAAAGGGAAGAGAAGCTCTACCTGGATGGCCTGTTTAAAGGGAAGAGGAGCTCTACCTGGATGGCCTGTTTAAAGAGAAGCTCTACCTGGATGGCCTGTTTAAAGAGGAGCTCTACCTGGATGGCCTGTTTAAAGAGAAGCTCTACCTGGATGGCCTGTTTAAAGAGAAGAGAAGCTCTACCTGGATGGCCTGTTTAAAGAGAAGAGGAGCTCTACCTGGATGGCCTGTTTAAAGGGAAGAGAAGCTCTACCTGGATGGCCTGTTTAAAGAGAAGAGAAGCTCTACCTGGATGGCCTGTTTAAAGAGAAGGGAAGCTCTACCTGGATGGCCTGTTTAAAGAGAAGCTCTACCTGGATGGCCTGTTTAAAGAGAAGAGAAGCTCTACCTGGATGGCCTGTTTAAAGAGAAGGGAAGCTCTACCTGGATGGCCTGTTTAAAGAGAAGCTCTACCTGGATGGCCTGTTTAAAGAGAAGCTCTACCTGGATGGCCTGTTTAAAGAGAAGAGAAGCTCTACCTGGATGGCCTGTTTAAAGGGAAGCTCTACCTGGATGGCCTGTTTAAAGAGAAGAGAAGCTCTACCTGGATGGCCTGTTTAAAGGGAAGAGAAGCTCTACCTGGATGGCCTGTTTAAAGAGAAGCTCTACCTGGATGGCCTGTTTAAAGAGAAGAGAAGCTCTACCTGGATGGCCTGTTTAAAGAGAAGAGAAGCTCTACCTGGATGGCCTGTTTAAAGGGAAGAGAAGCTCTACCTGGATGGCCTGTTTAAAGAGAAGAGAAGCTCTACCTGGATGGCCTGTTTAAAGGGAAGAGAAGCTCTACCTGGATGGCCTGTTTAAAGAGAAGCTCTACCTGGATGGCCTGTTTAAAGAGAAGAGAAGCTCTACCTGGATGGCCTGTTTAAAGAGAAGAGAAGCTCTACCTGGATGGCCTGTTTAAAGAGAAGAGAAGCTCTACCTGGATGGCCTGTTTAAAGAGAAGAGAAGCTCTACCTGGATGGCCTGTTTAAAGGGAAGAGAAGCTCTACCTGGATGGCCTGTTTAAAGAGAAGAGAAGCTCTACCTGGATGGCCTGTTTAAAGAGAAGAGAAGCTCTACCTGGATGGCCTGTTTAAAGAGAAGCTCTACCTGGATGGCCTGTTTAAAGAGAAGAGAAGCTCTACCTGGATGGCCTGTTTAAAGAGAAGAGAAGCTCTACCTGGATGGCCTGTTTAAAGGGAAGCTCTACCTGGATGGCCTGTTTAAAGGGAAGCTCTACCTGGATGGCCTGTTTAAAGGGAAGAGAAGCTCTACCTGGATGGCCTGTTTAAAGGGAAGCTCTACCTGGATGGCCTGTTTAAAGAGAAGAGAAGCTCTGCCTTGATGGCCTGTTTAAAGAGAAGCTCTACCTGGATGGCCTGTTTAAAGAGAAGAGAAGCTCTACCTGGATGGCCTGTTTAAAGAGAAGCTCTACCTGGATGGCCTGTTTAAAGAGAAGAGAAGCTCTACCTGGATGGCCTGTTTAAAGAGAAGCTCTACCTGGATGGCCTGTTTAAAGAGAAGGGAAGCTCTACCTGGATGGCCTGTTTAAAGAGAAGGGAAGCTCTACCTGGATGGCCTGTTTAAAGAGAAGCTCTACCTGGATGGCCTGTTTAAAGGGAAGAGAAGCTCTACCTGGATGGCCTGTTTAAAGGGAAGCTCTACCTGGATGGCCTGTTTAAAGAGAAGCTCTACCTGGATGGCCTGTTTAAAGAGAAGAGAAGCTCTACCTGGATGGCCTGTTTAAAGAGAAGCTCTACCTGGATGGCCTGTTTAAAGAGAAGCTCTACCTGGATGGCCTGTTTAAAGAGAAGCTCTACCTGGATGGCCTGTTTAAAGGGAAGCTCTACCTGGATGGCCTGTTTAAAGAGAAGAGAAGCTCTACCTGGATGGCCTGTTTAAAGGGAAGCTCTACCTGGATGGCCTGTTTAAAGAGAAGCTCTACCTGGATGGCCTGTTTAAAGAGAAGAGAAGCTCTACCTGGATGGCCTGTTTAAAGAGAAGAGAAGCTCTACCTGGATGGCCTGTTTAAAGAGAAGAGAAGCTCTACCTGGATGGCCTGTTTAAAGGGAAGCTCTACCTGGACGGCCTGTTTAAAGAGAAGCTCTACCTGGATGGCCTGTTTAAAGGGAAGAGAAGCTCTACCTGGATGGCCTGTTTAAAGGGAAGAGAAGCTCTACCTGGATGGCCTGTTTAAAGGGAAGCTCTACCTGGATGGCCTGTTTAAAGAGAAGCTCTACCTGGATGGCCTGTTTAAAGGGAAGAGAAGCTCTACCTGGATGGCCTGTTTAAAGGGAAGAGAAGCTCTACCTGGATGGCCGGCTCGTGCGCTCCCAGCTCCGCCTCCAGCCTCTTGTGCTTCTTCCTCAGGTTCTGCACTCCCGTCAAATCACGTCCGTAATCCTCCGAACTCACGAGCAGCTTCTTCTCCCTGTGAGGAAGTTCAACGTCTAAGTTACCATTCAGGGACAAACTGGAACACCAGTCAACTTCATTCATGTTCAGTAATAAATAGTAATAAACTGGGTGTTGTAACGACCAGAATGACCTTCTGTATGAGGCTCAGAATGTCTGCCTTCATATTTATAAACCTAAGAAATTGGGAAAAATATAATTTCGTCACCTTCCTAAAATAATGGCCTACGTCATTTCTTCAGGTTTTTCAGAAAACACAAAATAAAAACGGCACACTCTTGACATTTATACTAGTTATACTACTAGCTACACTACTAGCTATATTAGTTATACTACTAGCTACACTAGTTATACTACTAGCTATATTACTAGCTATATTAGTTATACTACTAGCTACACTAGTTATACTACTAGCTATATTACTAGCTACACTACTAGCTATATTAGTTACACTATTAGTTATACTACTAGCTATATTAGTTATACTACTAGTTATACTAGTTATACTACTAGCTACACTACTAGCTATATTAGTTATACTACTAGCTACACTAGTTATACTACTAGCTATATTACTAGCTACACTACTAGCTATATTAGTTACACTATTAGTTATACTACTAGCTATATTAGTTACACTATTAGTTATACTACTAGCTATATTAGTTATACTACTAGTTATACTATTAGCTATATTAGTTATACTACTAGTTATACTATTAGCTATATTAGTTATACTACTAGTTATACTAGTTATACTACTAGCTACACTACTAGCTATATTAGTTATACTACTAGCTACACTAGTTATACTACTAGCTATATTACTAGCTACACTACTAGCTATATTAGTTACACTATTAGTTATACTACTAGCTATATTAGTTATACTACTAGTTATACTAGTTATACTACTAGCTACACTAGTTATACTACTAGCTATATTACTAGCTACACTACTAGCTATATTAGTTACACTATTAGTTATACTACTAGCTATATTAGTTATACTACTAGTTATACTAGTTATACTACTAGCTACACTACTAGCTATATTAGTTATACTACTAGCTACACTAGTTATACTACTAGCTATATTACTAGCTACACTACTAGCTATATTAGTTACACTATTAGTTATACTACTAGCTATATTAGTTATACTACTAGTTATACTATTAGCTATATTAGTTATACTACTAGTTATACTATTAGCTATATTAGTTATACTACTAGCTATATTAGTTATACTACTAGCTATATTAGTTATACTACTAGTTATACTATTAGCTATATTAGTTATACTACTAGCTATATTAGTTATACTACTAGTTATACTACTAGCTATATTAGTTATACTACTAGCTATACTACTAGCTATATTAGTTATACTACTAGCTATATTAGTTATACTACTAGTTATACTACTAGCTATATTAGTTATACTACTAGCTATATTAGTTATACTACTAGCTATATTAGTTATACTACTAGCTATATTAGTTATACTACAGGGGTAGAATCACGAGGAGATGAGTTAGGCAACAACAACCTTCTTTAGGAAGGTGACGATTTGGAGTTATTGTGGTTTTATATATTGTGGTTTTATATTTATATATTGTGGTTTTATATTTATGATTGATGGTTAATACAGACTGTGAATCCTTTGTGTGCAGAGGAAAGGAATTATAAACGCCCAGAATACTTTGTTAGATCAACGTATACAACTACAGGTGGACTATTGCATGCAATGTTTCTTAAGTTGTTAATAATGATAATAATGCGACTCCACAACATACTTGATCCAGGACTCCTCGTCGTCCAGGTCCCTGAAGAACTGGTGCAGGCGGTGGGACTCGTTGAGCTTGGCGCGGCGCCCGGCGGCCATGCTCTTGATCTTGGTGAAGCGGCCGTTGACGGCGTCGCGCTTGTCCTTCACCTGCGTCGTGTCCACGGTGTTGCTGGTCATCAGGCTGTCGGCCTGGCCGTTCAGGTCCTTCAGGCGGTCCTGCAGGGGGAGAGGTGGTCAGAGCCGCTCGTCCGTGCCGGACCTACGAGGGGGTTGTTACCGACCTCGTGGGCAGAGATGTCCGCCTCCAGCAGCTGGTGCTTCTTCAGCAGGTTGTTCACCGACGCCAGGTCTTTGCCGTAATCCTCGGAGGCCAGCAGAGCGTCCACCTGGGAGGAAGACACTGTGAGACGGGCCTCTGCATCGAGTGTTGTATCCATGCTGCGGCAGCAGACTCACCTCAGACAGCCAGAAGTCAAAGTCTTTGATGCCCGTGTTGAAGTTCTGCTGCTTGTTGGCTTCTTTGAGCTTTTGGCTCTTCTCTGCTGACTTGTTGACGAGGAACTGCCACTGCTCGTCCAGAGCGCCGAGGCGCGCCTGCAACAGAGCGGTCGTTAGCTTCCAGAAGCACAACGTGGTTTACGCGCTGCTGGAGTCATGTTGGTGTGGTGATGTTTGTTCAGATAGAGATACCAGTATGCGTGTTACTGCTTAGAGTACATGAAGACGACACAGCAAGCTAAAGGTTTCAGGTTCGCCAAATAAAAGAAGAAGAAGCACTTTCAGGATGACTTTCTGTGTAACGATGCAGCTGCAGGTTCAAACCCACCAGAGCACAATGTGTGAAGGTGGACGTCCATAAAGTGAGAGGCGTCATATGGATTTTGATATCTGGTAATTCATTTAGTTTGTGTTTGGAGCATCTCATATTTTGACGTGCAACATCAGTATAGTCTTTCAGGATTAGTGCATCGTTTCAATGTGTTTCGCTAAGTCTTCTCCCAGCCGACATCAAGATGATGTTCTCACAGCTCATGAAATGAATCCTTTGACGTTTGTTTAATTCTGCTGCTTACCCATATAGTATAGGGTCTGCTGAAGGTATTAATAGCCCGTCTGTATAGCAGC
The DNA here is from genome assembly GCA_038501785.1 of Myoxocephalus aenaeus. Lineage (NCBI taxonomy): Eukaryota > Metazoa > Chordata > Actinopteri > Perciformes > Cottidae > Myoxocephalus > Myoxocephalus aenaeus. The sequence goes on from JBAMJR010000083.1 coordinate 839,794, forward strand.
TGATGAGCTCACCTTGACGGCGTCCTCGCTGCCGGCGCAGGCTCCCCTCTGGATCAGCGTGTTTCCCGTGTCGATGACGCCTCGGATCCGGTCTGCGTTGGCGTGCAGCTCGGCCTCAAAGGCCTGGTGCTTCTGATGCTTACTCTGACGGCACACGGACACGGCAGCGTGAGAAATATTCACAACTCTCCTTCACTGAGATACACAGCTATCATCTAAACTCTCCTTCACTGAGATACACAGCTATCATCTAAACTCTCCTTCACTGAGATACACAGCTATCATCTAGCGTTCCTTCATACTTACATTCTGCACAGGAGCTGAAACCAGTGTGATTAACCTTTACCTAGAGCAGCGGTTCTCAAACTGTCACTTTTTTTTGTCACTAATCCCTCTAGTGGGACGCGGAGGTATTACAGGTGGGGCGCGCCCCTCTAGTGGGACGTGGAGGTATTACAGGTGGGGCGCGCCCCTCTAGTGTGACGTGGAGGTATTACAGGTGGGGCGCGCCCCTCTAGTGGGACGTGGAGGTATTACAGGTGGGGCGCGCCCCTCTAGTGGGACGTGGAGGTATTACAGGTGGGGCGCGCCCCTCTAGTGGGACGTGGAGGTATTACAGGTGGGGCGCGGGGGAAATGCAGAATATCTTTTTAAATGCCTGTACCTTTGTGGAAATGCTTACGCCGTTAACAGGTTACGTTTGTGCGACGGCTAAGATTCTTGTGACAGATCTCCTTTCAAAACAGAACACAGATCTCAGCTCAACATTGAGCATTAACTGAGAGTATAAAGCCTGCAACCTAGTTTATAAAAGATGTGTAGAGGAAAGCAGCTCACTGCAGACACTAATACTGATTAACTTCATGCTCACATATCTCACTCATTCTGTTTTGCACAGGTTGCACGTTAATGTTGTTTTAAAAGGATATGCATTGTAAAACAGAATAATTAAAGCCACAAAAAGCTTTTTTGTGCCAAATATTAGTTCCATTTTGCATTGTTTTGTCTGTTGGAGCGATCTGGATTACTTGAAAGTGATTTACATTTTCTTTATTCTATTATTTATAAAAGCCCAGAGGAGGAGTCACCAAAAGTTATATCAATACAAATTCAGCATGGAACATTTTGTCAGTTTAGTTTGGGCGTGAACACTTCTCTTCCTCCAAAGTGGGGCGTAAAGGTTTGAGAACCACTGAACTAGCTTAGCATAAACACTGGCCTAGCTTAGCATAAACACTGGCCTAGCTTAGCATAAACACTGGCCTAGCTTAGCATAAACACTGGCCTAGAGCTTTATCAGCGGCACAAAGCTTCTAGGACGTCAACAGGACAACGACATGACGGACGAGGTGTCGCACATCGACAGACACACACGGCAGACAGTGAAGAACACAACATGAACGTGGAGAGGAAGGCAGCTCACTGTGAAACCTACTGAGGGAGAGTCACTTCAAAGTTACTCCATGTTTGCATCTTTCTACTCGTCAGCTGGTCGTAGTGAATAATGTCTTCAACATCAAACACACGGCCCGTTGGGCACAGAGACAACCATTTAGAATGAACCATTTAGAATGAACCATTTAGAATGAACCATTTAGAATGAACCATTTAGAATGAACCATTTAGAATGAACCATTTAGAATGAACCATTTAGAATGAGAGCGCTTGACACTAACCTCAGCAATGACAATAAAGGAATATCTAATGATTCAGTCTCAATTTCATTTCAAGGTCCAATTTGATTATTTTGACTATAAAGTCAAACATGTGAAGCAACTTTAAAGAGAACCCCCTCAAAAACTGAAAATACAGAAGAAGCCACACCCAACAACTAGGAGCCTTCGATGACAAAACAAACCTAGAAATAAATTAAATAAGGAATTAAGCCTTTAAATGAACAAAATGAAAACAGGTGGAAGCTCAACAGTGCTGATGAGGGACAGACTCGAGATGTTCTACATCACGGCTACACACAGACACATGAGACAACCTGGTGTTAGTCAGCTGATCACTCAAACTTACCAGCAGCTTGGACAGCTATAGAAAACAAGACAGTGGGAGAAAGATTCAGTCTCACTTCAGACAGACAGGGAGGGATATGACGGTTACACAAGTTAGCTGAGGACAGCTAGCATAATGAGCAATGTGTGTACCGTAAAAGTCGGGTTACAAGCCGGTCCTACCGCCGGTCAGTGTCCCCGCTGCTGCTAGCGCTGCTGCTAGCGCTGCTGCTAGCTTGCTACAGCGGGGACACTGACCGGCGGTAGGAGCGGCTTGTAACCCGACTTTTACGGTATTTACACTCAGAGCCAGTCTGAGGGAGTCCAGTGCTTCCAGACCGGCTGTGCTGCTTTGACTCACATCCGTCTGTGCTGGAGCTACAGGTGTGTACCTGGAGCTACAGGTGTGTACCTGGATGTTGGTGGGGTCCTTGTAGGACTCGTCGGTGGCGGTCTGCAGCTTCTCGCTGATCCAGGCCTCGATCTCGTCCACGTCTCTGCTGAACTGCTGCAGCGTCTGGGACTCACCCAGCTTGGACCGCTTCTCGATCATCTGAGCCTTCAGCCGGCGCCACCTGTAAGCATCAACACCTGAAGTTATGAACTAAAGCACACGCATGTGCAATCTAACAACGTCTAGAGAATCACATGAAGGAAGTTAAAGGCCAGTAGCAATGTAACGTCAACCACTGTTCTCAAGCTCATGGTGCATGGGCTGTGGTCGAGGAAGTGTGTTATAGGTGAGAGTCAAAACCAAAGGCCATCACATGAGGAAGTCCCTTCCTACCTGTCGAGGACTTCGTTGCGGCGGTTGAAGATCTCGGGTTTGGCGTAATGATCGGCTCCAACCAGCTGGTCAGCAAAGGACTGCAGAGCAGCGATCTTCTCCTCCTGCAGCGGGACATGCAGTCATTTAAAGAACAGCAGCACCAATCGGCACCGAGCTCTCCCCGAGCGACAGAACCCTCCCTGACCTGCACGTTGATGGCCTTGTCGAAGTCCTCGTGCTTCTTGATGAGCGCCTCCACGCTGTCCAGGGAGTCGCCCTTGTCATCGCTAGCCAGGAAGGCTTCACGGGCCGCCATCCAGTTCTCCGCCTGCTCACAGTCCCTGTTGAAGAGCTGCAGAGAGACGAGGACGTCAGTCAGCAGGGACCGCAGTGCGACGGCTTCTAACAGGCTGGACGCTCCAGTACCTGCAGCTCCAGGCACTGGTCCAGCATCATGCGCCGCTGCACCCAGGCCTTCTCCAGGTCGGCGCGCTCACAGTCCAGAGCCTCCAGCTTCTGCTGGATCTCAGGGCTGGCATAGTGGCCTCGCACGAGCAGCTGCTGCCCGAACTGCTCAAAGGCCTGGAAGGTTCCGGCACGGGCGTCGATCTCTGTGCGGTGCTCCTGGACAACGGGACAGAACAGACGTGTTGATGGACAAACACCGCAGTCACAGTGACGTCCTTTAGCTGCAGACGCAGCTCAGTACCTGGTGTCTCTCCAGAAGCGCCTCGGCTCCCGTCACGTCTTTGGCCAGCTCCTCCGAGGACACCAGCCCTCGGATGCCGTTGATCCAGGACATCAGATCTCTGAGCGCAGAGGAACAAAACCACATTACCTGCATCTCTCCCAACAGCAGCACCGTTTTATTCAGTTCTTCTCTGAACAGCGGCCCCTCCTCACCTGAAGTCCGACAGGAAGCGCTGCAGGTCGTGGGAGTTGCCCAGCTTGTCTTTGCGCTGGTCCGCCCGTCCCACCAGGCTGCTCCAGGCCGTGTTCAGCTCGGTGCACTTCTCCTGGATGTCGTCCACCGCCTCCGGGTGGGACTGGATCAGACGCTCCGCCGTCTCCCCGAGAGAGTTCACCTGTAGGGGAGGAGGGCGTGAGAAAGGACTCGAGGGAAGCAGCTCTGCAGCTCATAAGTGAGGAGGAGGCGGACCTTGTCCCCCAGGGCGGCCAGGTCCCGCTCAAAGCCTTCGTGTTTGCGCTGCAGCGCCTGGACGCTCGCCAGGTCGTGGCCGTAGTTGTCCGTGTTGAGAGCCTGGTTCTTCTCCTCGATCCACTCCTTAGTCTCATCAGCATCCCTGAGGAGGCACACACACGCTGGTCACACTGTGTGTGTGTGTGTGTGTGTGTGTGTGTGGCTCATTGTTTCAATGTATTTACTGGGAAGCAAATGAAATGAATGTTTCCGTCAGTACTGATCAGGATGAAGTGTCTCAATGTAAAGTGTTTTACTTTAAACTTTATTCCTGAGGCAGATACAACACAATGCTGGCCTCTAGCTGCTTGTTTGAGGAATTAAACTTTAACTTATACACTTTGGATGAAAAGTTGTAATTCCATTACATTTATTTTGTACATCCCAAAATCACAAATATGCCTCCTCTTTACGCTACAGAAACATAAAGAAACCATTATTACGGTTTCTGTAACTTCTCTTTATTAGCGATAAAGCTAAAGTTCCTTCTTCCCCTTGTTTGAACTGTCTGCTCTGGTGACTCAAAGTTGACCGCTCCCTACGAGCGGTTCTCTAGGTTCTCCTACCTGTGGAACCGCTGCACCTCGTGGGCGCTGCCCAGCATGTTGCTCCGGTCCTCAGCCAGCTGCTGCAGCGAGCGCCAGCGGTTGTTCAGCTCCTATCAGAAAACCACCAGGATGAAACCGCCTCAGCCTCAATTAGCCTCAGCCTGGCTAGCTCTAGTGTTGACACTTAACACTAGAACTAGCCTCAGCCCGGCTAGCTCATTAGCATTTTACTGCTTCATCGGATAAACTTGGATGCTAAAGTAAACATTTAACTCACATATAACCATGCAAATACTACATGTTAGAAGTGTGATCATTTACAGGACAGGATGCATGTGAGGAACATTGCACAACATACGGACAAAGGAATTAACTAAAAAGACGCTAAAGACATGTCTTATGTAGACGAGAACAGGAGGAACCCAAACAGAAGACTCCAGTCCGTCTCGGAGAACCGGAAGAGACAGAACGCCAACAAGGAACCCATGACGGTAGCAGGAGAGGAGACATTCAGAGTTCACCTTACCTTGATGGTATTAAAGTTAGCCGTTGTTTGAACAGCCAAGCGTACGTTCTAGAGTCAAGGTGAACGACACGTGGCAGAAAGGAGGAGAGAAACAGAGAAACACCAAACCAGTCAGGAGTGTTTACACCAAGACATTCCACCAACCAGTGAGCACCGACCTCATCAAGGTCTCATCATATCCAATGAGGACATTGACACCAGACCAGTGAGACGTCTGTACTGGTTGCAGTAGATTCCAGCACCAGTATCACACCAGTATCACACATCACCCAGTGCTGAACAGCCAGTTACAGGGTCACCTCTTTGCAGCTGATGCATTTAGTCTAAGAATACATAACAGCTGAATGTTAGAGTGTTTAATACGTGAGATGAAGCTTACCTTCCATGGAGATGCAGTCTTGGAATCGGCTTCATCCTGTTTAATGAAATGTATGCGTCAAACTAGAGTCTTATTTCTAGTTGTGTAATTTGAAATGTTTCTTAAATATCAAGCAAAATGGAGGTAAAGAGCAGAAATGGTCCAACCTTGCCAGGAGCCGAACCCAGGAGCTCCTGCTGCTGCTGCAACAGAAACACATGTCATTAGTACAGGTCCCACATGTCATTAGTACAGGTCCCACATGTCATTAGTACAGGTCCCACATGTCATTAGTACAGGTCCCACATGTCATTAGTACAGGTCCCACATGTCATTAGTACAGGTCCCACATGTCATAAGTACAGGTCCCACATGTCATTAGTACAGGTCCCACATGTCATTAGTACAGGTCCCACATGTCATTAGTACAGGTCCCACATGTCATTAGTACAGGTCCCACATGTCATTAGTACAGGTCCCACATGTCATTAGTACAGGTCCCACATGTCATTAGTACAGGTCCCACATGTCATTAGTACAGGTCCCACATGTCATTAGTACAGGTCCCACATGTCATTAGTACAGGTCCCACATGTCATTAGTACAGGTCCCACATGTCATTAGTACAGGTCCCACATGTCATTAGTACAGGTCCCACATGTCATTAGTACAGGTCCCACATGTCATTAGTACAGGTCCCACATGTCATTAGTACAGGTCCCACATGTCATAAGTACAGGTCCCACATGTCATTAGTACAGGTCCCACATGTCATTAGTACAGGTCCCACATGTCATAAGTACAGGTCCCACATGTCATTAGTACAGGTCCCACATGTCATAAGTACAGGTCCCACATGTCATAAGTACAGGTCCCACATGTCATAAGTACAGGTCCCACATGTCATAAGTACAGGTCCCACATGTCATTAGTACAGGTCCCACATGTCATAAGTACAGGTCCCACATGTCATTAGTACAGGTCCCACATGTCATTAGTACAGGTCCCACATGTCATTAGTACAGGTCCCACATGTCATAAGTACAGGTCCCACATGTCATAAGTACAGGTCCCACATGTCATAAGTACAGGTCCCACATGTCATAAGTACAGGTCCCACATGGAGGACAGCGTGGAGCCAGAAGAAGAGCTACCTGAGCCTGGACCATGGGCGCCTCCTCCGCCATCAGGCCTTCAGATTCCAGCTCTGACGCCACTTTGTTGATGTCCCTCAGACGAGACTCGTTGGCCTTCAGGTCCTGGACCGAACAAAAGAACCAGAGCACTTAGTTAGGCGGGACGTCTACAAACCCTCAGAGGCCATGGGTGCATTAACTTATGAGCCAGACACTCTTTTTTCTCTTCTCCCGAAAATGAGAATTGTGTTTTTTCTAAACTAAAACTGTTATCTCCTCATCCAGTTCTGATTTAATTCATTTAAATTGCTAAAGTACCGTAACCCTTGTGAGAAGAGGCGTGTGGTTTTACATTAAAAAAAGATAGTTACGTTTGAATAATTCCGTTAACATGACCAAGTGATTATAACGTTTCACTAAAACCTTGATAAGTCCTCTTACAACGTCTCAAAGACACATCCAGTAACTGTACGGGTCTGTGGGAGTCTAATACATCAATCTAGACCATCTGACCAGTATAAGCGTCTCCAAATTGCGAAACCATATGTTTTTTTAGCTTCTTTTGGGCGTTCAGAGATCCTGCGATCTCATTGGTACCGAACAATACAATAAAAAAATAATAATAATCGAGGAGTCATTTTTGGGGAATCTGGCTCAGACTCTTGACTTTTGAACATATTTATGCTGAAAATATTTATTTATTTTAAAAGGCAAGGAGTTGTGAATTGGTTAGAGATCAAGGACAACAGGGTCTGGTATTCATATCGTGGTCATACGAGCTGCAGAACTCTAGGGTGGAACTGCGTAAGCAGAAATATTAACATGAATTGATGAGTCAAGATCAGGTTATACTAATCAATAACAGACCTAACATGATTTCATCCTATAATGACATCAGAATCCAGTGATCAATGAGTGTTACAGAGAGCTAAGGGACCCACAACCAGGACGATGCTCTCCATGAGCGCTGGAGGAGTCAGAAGCTGAGCTACAGGACTCATGAGGAAGAAACGGTTAGAAAACCCGAGCGGACTTTACCTTCTGGAAGTCGTCGAACTTCTTCTGCAGCACCTCCACCTGCTCCAGGTCGGAGCCCACCTCCTCGTTGGTGAGCGCGCTCTCCTTCTCGTTGATCCACTGCTGCAGCTCGTTGGCCTCGCGGAACAACATGAACTTCTTGCAGCTCTTCTCCAGCATGTCCTTACGCTTCTCTCCAAACTCCAACAGAGTCCCATACCTTGGAAAGGGCAGCCACAGAATTCCATCAAATCAATGCATTTGCCCGCAAAAGCCTATAAAAATACTAAATAAATAAATGTAATAACGAGAATCTGCTCTTTTGAGGAATTTGTATTATTTGCTAGTGACCACTCTATTTCTCTGCAAAAAACTGTTCTCAAAATCAAAATCTCTTGTGTTTTGATAATGTAGAGGTTGTTCAAGTCACGCCATCTCTTCCAATGTGTGGATTTGCTCAATTTAATCTATTTTTTTTTATACTGTTGCTCTAACAGAACGAGCGATTTGGAAATATCTGAGACTGACCTGTTATTCATGAAATGAGTTATCCAAAAAAATAATGAGAACAATCTAGTGACAATGAAAACTCTGTCTGCAGTCCTGACCTCCTTAAACTGTCTTTAAACTGAGACACGAGCACAAAGGAAAGCGAGCTGCGGCGCTCCATCTCACACACAAATGAGGTGTTCAAAGCAATGCAGTCATTTTGGTAACGTACTGATTCATCACAATAATTAATCAGAATCAAGTACGTTTATAATGAGCTTTTCATTTCATTGTTTGTCTTTATTCATTTATTAACCTATCATTTATTTTTGTATTTAGCTTTTGTAATCTACTCCTCAAATGATTTGAAGTAGATTCAAATGAAAAGTTGGACCAGCAGAAGTCAGGACTCGAGGATCAGAGCCCAACATGTGCAGAACAACGGCGTACGACAAACAATCACACATGAACATCCAAAGGCAGGCCTGGGATGAGGGGTGTGAAAGGATCTTCTATCCTGAATAGAAGAGTTGCCAGGAGTCCACACACTGTCACAACAAGGCGGTTGGGAGGGAGGGATGTAAAGCTGCGATCACGAGAACACGCAGAGGGACGTGGATCCTACTCACAGCTCTTCCACCTGCTTCATGCGCACAGACACGCTGCAGGCCTCCTTGGTGACCAGCCTGCTCAAGGCAAGGCAGCGAGGCAAGTTAGGGGTTAAACACAGCAGAGGAGACAAGAGAAAGAAGCCAGGGACGTCATTATGTTCAAATGATGTGATGAAAGTAAGGAAAGGTGAAAGAGCAGAGAAAAGACACTCAAGAGGAACTGTTAACAACTGCAGTCGGAAAGGAGATTTGTTAGTAAGCTCCATTTGGTTGTAAACTGTATACAAAGGTATGGAGTGGGTTTCTTACTGATTCTCTATCTGGTCTTGGCGCAGTGCAATGCTGCCGTGTTCGTCCAGCAGGTTCTCTCTGGACGAGGACTGGGTCGGGTCCAGCTTCTTCACGTAGGCAGCGGGGACGAAGCCCTGCCGGTCGTTCACCTCCACCTTCCACCAGTCCTGCAGCAGAGAGGGACTCATGTCAGAGGATGTCCAGGAGAGACTTTGTGATGGAATCCATCATTTAGCAAATAGAGGAGGGGCCATGTGAAACCCAGCCGTGAAAATAAAGTCACTAATAAATACGTTTAGCTCGAGGTTAGCAACGACTTCTCAGCTCCTCACAAACTAAATGTTGATGCCTGACTGAGAACTTTGCAACCTTGCTGGTGCTGTTGAGTACACCTTGTCGGTGCTGTTGAGTGTACCTTGTCGGTGCTGTTGAGTACACCTTGTCGGTGCTGTTGAGTACACCTTGTCGGTGCTGTTGAGTGCACCTTGTCGGTGCTGTTGAGTGTACCTTGTCGGTGCTGTTGAGTGTACCTTGTTGGTGCTGTTGAGCAGGGTGAGGATGTCACCCTTCTTCATGGTAACTTCTCGGGGACTCTTCTCCTGGTAGTCGTACAGGGCCAGCACCAGCTCCTTCCCGGTCTCATCATCCGTCGGTGCCACTTGTTGCTGCTCAGTTAAACAAACATTCAGAGTCTTTCATTTCTGTTCTGCTTTAACTGAAGAAAGTTTGATTGACTGAGAAGGCCCACAGTATATTAAAGAGAAGGGATGTTTACCCTGCAGGACTGGGCCTGCTCCTTCAGAGCATGGATGCTGCTGCCGTAGGCACTCAGGTCCGACATCAGGGCCTCGTGCTTCTTCAGCAGAGCCTGAGGAAGACAAACCAGTCAGCATTGAAACATGCACATGTGATATTGATGATATTTTGTGACAGCTCCTGTGTTCCCGTACCTCGGCCGAGTCTTCGTCCTTGCCGTAGTCCGGGCTCCCCACGATGGGCTCCTTCTCCCTCATCCAGGACTCGGCCTCGTTGGCGTCAGCAAAGTACTGCTGGGCTTGCAGAGAGTCCTCCAGATCCTGTCTCCTCTGGGAGGCCTTGGCCTTCAGCGTGTCCCAGCGTCCGTGGAGTTCAGTCAGCTTCACTTTCACGTCCTCTCCAGCAAAGTGTCCTGGGAACGTTTAGCATTATGAATGTTGGGACTCTCCTTCACTCGCTTACGGTCACATTCAACTGGTAGGAGACCTTAAAACAAGCTGCTTTTAAATGAATACCTTCCTCCACCATGGCCTCTCCTTTCTGGCTAACAGCCTTGATGCGAGGCTCGTGACCGGTGATCTCGGCCTGCAGCGCCTGGTGCTTCTTCAGCAGGTTCTGGACACCAATCAGGTCTTTGCCTGAGGAAAACACACCAAGAGAGACATTTGGTATCACTCATCTGAAATATCTGAAAATGGTCATTTTACAGAGATAAGCAGTGCACTTGGAGGATGCTTCAGTTGAAGCATCCTCCAAGTGCACTGCTCATCTCTGTAAAATGACCATTTGAAGGAGACCTATCATTTTATAATACGAGTTAACACAGCTAACGGCTTTTACCTCTGTTCGTAGAGGCAGCAATGGGCTCTTTCTCCCGGATCCAAGTCTCCTCGTCCTCCACGTCTCTGAACAGCTGCTGGAGCCGCAGAGAGTCGGACAGCTTCTGCTTGCGAGCGGCCATCGGCTCACGCAGAGCTTCGTAGCGCCCGAGTAACGCTTCCTGCTTCTTGCGGATGTTGTCGGCATCAAAGTGTCCCGCCTCTTGGAACTGGCGAGCCTGGATTGTTATGCCATCGATGCGATCCTGGGAGAGAATTATTCATACATTAGCTATTTAACTACTATGAACTAAAACCAGACTAGCATCAGGTGTGGCTTCATAACTGAACTAAACGAGACTAGCATCAGGTGTGGCTTCATAACTGAACTAAACCAGACTAGTATCAGGTGTAGCTTCATAACTGAACTAAACGAGACTAGCATCAGGTGTGGCTTCATAACTGAACTAAAACCAGACTAGCATCAGGTGTGGCTTCATAACTGAACTAAACCAGACTAGCATCAGGTGTGGCTTCATAACTGAACTAAACCAGACTAGTATCAGGTGTGGCTTCATAACTATGAACTAAAACCAGACTAGTATCAGGTGTAGCTTCATAACTGAACTAAACCAGACTAGTATCAGGTGTAGCTTCATAACTGAACTAAAACCAGACTAGCATCAGGTGTGGCTTCATAACTGAACTAAACCAGACTAGTATCAGGTGTAGCTTCATAACTATGAACTAAAACCAGACTAGCATCAGGTGTGGCTTCATAACTGAACTAAACCAGACTAGTATCAGGTGTAGCTTCATAACTGAACTAAACCAGACTAGTATCAGGTGTAGCTTCATAACTGAACTAAAACCAGACTAGCATCAGGTGTAGCTTCATAACTGAACTAAACCAGACGAGTATCAGGTGTAGCTTCATAACTGAACTAAAACCAGACTAGCATCAGGTGTAGCTTCATAACTGAACTAAACCAGACTAGCATCAGGTGTAGCTTCATAACTGAACTAAAACCAGACTAGCATCAGGTGTAGCTTCATAACTGAACTAAACCAGACTAGTATCAGGTGTAGCTTCATAACTGAACTAAAACCAGACTAGCATCAGGTGTAGCTTCATAACTGAACTAAACCAGACGAGTATCAGGTGTAGCTTCATAACTATGAACTAAAACCAGACTAGCATCAGGTGTAGCTTCATAACTGAACTAAACCAGACTAGTATCAGGTGTAGCTTCATAACTGAACTAAAACCAGACTAGCATCAGGTGTAGCTTCATAACTGAACTAAACCAGACGAGTATCAGGTGTAGCTTCATAACTATGAACTAAAACCAGACTAGTATCAGGTGTAGCTTCATAACTATGAACTAAAACCAGACTAGCATCAGGTGTAGCTTCATAACTATGAACTAAAACCAGACTAGCATCAGGTGTGGCTTCATAACTGAACTAAACCAGACTAGTATCAGGTGTAGCTTCATAACTGAACTAAAACCAGACTAGCATCAGGTGTAGCTTCATAACTGAACTAAACCAGACTAGCATCAGGTGTAGCTTCATAACTATGAACTAAAACCAGACTAGCATCAGGTGTAGCTTCATAACTATGAACTAAACCAGACGAGTATCAGGTGTAGCTTCATAACTATGAACTAAACCAGACTAGCATCAGGTGTAGCTTCATAACTATGAACTAAAACCAGACTAGCATCAGGTGTAGCTTCATAACTATGAACTAAAACCAGACTAGCATCAGGTGTGGCTTCATAACTGAACTAAACCAGACTAGTATCAGGTGTAGCTTCATAACTGAACTAAAACCAGACTAGCATCAGGTGTAGCTTCATAACTATGAACTAAAACCAGACTAGCATCAGGTGTGGCTTCATAACTGAACTAAAACCAGACTAGTATCAGGTGTGGCTTCATAACTGAACTAAAACCAGACTAGCATCAGGTGTAGCTTCATAACTGAACTAAACCAGACGAGTATCAGGTGTAGCTTCATAACTATGAACTAAACCAGACTAGCATCAGGTGTAGCTTCATAACTATGAACTAAAACCAGACTAGCATCAGGTGTAGCTTCATAACTATGAACTAAAACCAGACTAGCATCAGGTGTGGCTTCATAACTGAACTAAAACCAGACTAGTATCAGGTGTAGCTTCATAACTATGAACTAAAACCAGACTAGCATCAGGTGTAGCTTCATAACTATGAACTAAAACCAGACTAGCATCAGGTGTGGCTTCATAACTGAACTAAACCAGACTAGTATCAGGTGTAGCTTCATAACTGAACTAAAACCAGACTAGCATCAGGTGTAGCTTCATAACTATGAACTAAAACCAGACTAGCATCAGGTGTGGCTTCATAACTGAACTAAAACCAGACTAGCATCAGGTGTAGCTTCATAACTGAACTAAACCAGACTAGTATCAGGTGTAGCTTCATAACTGAACTAAAACCAGACTAGCATCAGGTGTAGCTTCATAACTATGAACTAAAACCAGACTAGCATCAGGTGTGGCTTCATAACTGAACTAAAACCAGACTAGCATCAGGTGTAGCTTCATAACTATGAACTAAACCAGACTAGCATCAGGTGTAGCTTCATAACTATGAACTAAAACCAGACTAGCATCAGGTGTGGCTTCATAACTGAACTAAAACCAGACTAGCATCAGGTGTAGCTTCATAACTATGAACTAAACCAGACTAGCATCAGGTGTAGCTTCATAACTATGAACTAAACCAGACTAGCATCAGGTGTAGCTTCATAACTATGAACTAAAACCAGACTAGCATCAGGTGTAGCTTCATAACTGAACTAAAACCAGACTAGTATCAGGTGTGGCTTCATAACTGAACTAAACCAGACTAGCATCAGGTGTGGCTTCATAACTGAACTAAAACCAGACTAGTATCAGGTGTAGCTTCATAACTATGAACTAAAACCAGACTAGCATCAGGTGTGGCTTCATAACTGAACTAAACCAGACTAGCATCAGGTGTGGCTTCATAACTGAACTAAACCAGACTAGCATCAGGTGTGGCTTCATAACTGAACTAAACCAGACTAGCATCAGGTGTAGCTTCATAACTGAACTAAACCAGACTAGCATCAGGTGTGGCTTCCTAACTGAACTAAACCAGACTAGCATCAGGTGTAGCTTCATAACTGAACTAAACCAGACTAGCATCAGGTGTGGCTTCCTAACTGAACTAAACCAGACTAGCATCAGGTGTGGCTTCCTAACTGAACTAAACCAGACTAGCATCAGGTGTGGCTTCCTAACTGAACTAAACCAGACTAGTATCAGGTGTAGCTTCCTAACTGAACTAAACCAGACTAGCATCAGGTGTAGCTTCATAACTATGAACTAAAACCAGACTAGCATCAGGTGTGGCTTCATAACTGAACTAAACCAGACTAGTATCAGGTGTAGCTTCATAACTATGAACTAAAACCAGACTAGCATCAGGTGTGGCTTCATAACTGAACTAAACCAGACTAGCATCAGGTGTGGCTTCATAACTATGAACTAAAACCAGACTAGCATCAGGTGTGGCTTCATAACTGAACTAAAACCAGACTAGCATCAGGTGTGGCTTCATAACTATGAACTAAAACCAGACTAGTATCAGGTGTGGCTTCATAACTGAACTAAACCAGACTAGCATCAGGTGTGGCTTCCTAACTGAACTAAACCAGACTAGCATCAGGTGTGGCTTCCTAACTGAACTAAACCAGACTAGCATCAGGTGTGGCTTCCTAACTGAACTAAACCAGACTAGCATCAGGTGTGGCTTCATAACTGAACTAAACCAGACTAGCATCAGGTGTGGCTTCCTAACTGAACTAAACCAGACTAGCATCAGGTGTGGCTTCCTAACTGAACTAAACCAGACTAGCATCAGGTGTGGCTTCCTAACTGAACTAAACCAGACTAGCATCAGGTGTGGCTTCATAACTGAACTAAACCAGACTAGCATCAGGTGTGGCTTCATAACTGAACTAAAACCAGACTAGCATCAGGTGTGGCTTCATAACTATGAACTAAAACCAGACTAGCATCAGGTGTAGCTTCATAACTGAACTAAAACCAGACTAGCATCAGGTGTAGCTTCATAACTATGAACTAAAACCAGACTAGCATCAGGTGTAGCTTCATAACTATGAACTAAAACCAGACTAGCATCAGGTGTGGCTTCATAACTGAACTAAAACCAGACTAGCATCAGGTGTAGCTTCATAACTGAACTAAACCAGACTAGCATCAGGTGTGGCTTCATAAATGAACTAAAACCAGACTAGCATCAGGTGTAGCTTCATAACTGAACTAAACCAGACTAGCATCAGGTGTGGCTTCATAAATGAACTAAACCAGACTAGCATCAGGTGTGGCTTGATAACTGAACTAAACCAGACTAGCATCAGGTGTGGCTTCCTAACTGAACTAAACCAGACTAGCATCAGGTGTGGCTTCCCAACTGAACTAAACCAGACTAGCATCAGGTGTGGCTTCCTAACTGAACTAAAACAAGCCCAGATCAGGTACCTGGTGAGCAGCCACGTCGGCCTCCAGCAGCGCGTGCTTCTTCTGCAGGTTCTGAACACTCGTCAGGTCTTTCCCGTAGTCGTCTGAAGCCAGGTGGCCCTCCACCTCGTACAGCCACAGCTCGATGTCCTCCACGTTCCTGTTGAACTGCTGCTGCTGGTTGGCCTCACGCAGCTTGATGCCTGAAGAACAATCAAACTCATCAAGGGTTCTCATACCATGACGGGGAGCCGCATGCAGAGATGTCATCATACGACATGTTTTATACCAAAAGGAAATATCAGAGTTTCATGGTTATTTAGCTAATAAACTAAAAGATGTATCATCATCTTCATCATCAAATAAGCAATACAAATACACAATTAAAATGACTAGGGAATTAGGAAAGATTGATTAAATCATGTATAACAAGTTGCATAGAGCTTTACTCTAATATCTATTTATGTTGCTGTGAAAACATCTGGATTTGTTCAAGGTTTATTCAGATTACAACGTCATGATGTACTTTCACCCAACTACATTATGGTGCGTTCAAGATCCATTCAGTTAATAAATACAAGTGGAACCTCCGTACCAGAGCCATACAGCAGACATTGATGCAGACGGAGTCACAGAAATACATCTGACTTGTATTGCATCAGTAATAATCAATATGACAGAGTGATGAACATAAAGCGGTGCTGCTACTGACCAACAGGCCATGAGCCAATAAGTAAGATGAAGATATGTTAGTTTATGAGAGAGTTCATGTGTTTTAGGCACGATGAGACACGGCAGAGAAAACTAAAATGGCTCCAACATGGCAACAATTTGGATTTAAAGGCGAATTTAAGTTGATTTCTTCTTCTTCCATTAGAGTTCACTAGTGCACCGCTGCCTGTTCAGAGCAGACAGCAGCTTTCTGGAGAACCTCTGCGATGTACAACTTCACATTCAGCACTGTGCTTCCTGAGCAAAGCACCCAGCGAGTGAGGTAGATCAGCTGGAAATATAGGAAGACATCACACCGATAGACAGAGGTTCCTTTAGTTAGGTTGGCGGTTGGTAAAGCAGCTTAAAGGTGCATTACTGCCATCAAGTGGACTGGAGTCAGGTCACTGACCGTCACGCTCAACTCGGGAGCAGCTGCTGAATCGAGTGCGACACCTAGTGGTAACATTCAGTATATCAGCACCTTTTAACTGCCCTCAAGCTAAATCAATTCATTCCTTTCTGAGATTTTAACGTTTATTATGTTTTTATGACTCGTAGTTGATTGATTCTACTTGCTTGATGCAGATGTCTGGTTCCATACATGTTGTTCTTGCATGCTGGTTGTTTGACTGAATGTTTCCTCAGCTCTCATGAAAGACATCTCAGTGAAACATAATGTCTTTCCCACAGTGGCATAGTGTACTGCCATATGTAATCGTTAGAGGTCCCATTTGACAATCATAAATGTGTACTTGGATGAAATCAAACCTGGTTTCAGTACCTTTAAGCTCAGTGGCCTCCAGCAGCTTCTTCCACTGGGAGCTGACCTCCTCCATGCGCTCAGCCACCTCAGTGGAGGCGTAATGCTTCCCATCCAGCAGCTCCTGGCCAGACTTCTGCAGGGCGTCGATGCGGCTCTGGTTAGCCGACAGCTCGGCCTCAAACGCCTGGTGCTTCTGCACCTTGCCCTGCAGGTTGGAGGGGTCCTGCATGGAGGTCAGAGACAGTGAGCATAACGTGGGGTGTGCAGAACATGTTAAAATGGGGGACACATCTCTTGATGAACCACCTTGTAGGCCTCGTCCGTGGCCGTCTTCATCTTCTCGTTGATCCAGCTCTTGAGCTCATCAGAGTCCCTGAAGAACTGCTGCAGGTGGAAGGAGTCCTCCAAGGCGGCGCGGCGGGACTGAGCGCGCTCATGCAGGGCGTTGCGTCGACTGAGCAGCTACAGGCGTGAAGAGGAAGAGAAGACGTGTTGCTTTGGAGGTCGCATGGAGAGACACAATCCTGCCAGCAGCTTTAGCATCACGTGTGAGGTGGTGTATGTGAGGTGGTGTAAGGGGTGAGGTAAGGGGTGGTGTAAGGGGTGAGGTGGTGTATGTGAGGTGGTGTATGTGAGGTGGTGTATGTGAGGTGGTGTAAGGGGTGAGGTAAGGGGTGAGGTGGTGTATGTGAGGTGGTGTAAGGGGTGAGGTAAGGGGTGAGGTGGTGTATGTGAGGTGGTGTATGTGAGGTGGTGTATGTGAGGTGAGGTGGTGTAAGGGGTGAGGTAAGGGGTGGTGTAAGGGGTGAGGTGGTGTATGTGAGGTGGTGTAAGGGGTGAGGTAAGGGGTGAGGTGGTGTATGTGAGGTGGTGTATGTGAGGTGGTGTATGTGAGGTGGTGTAAGGGGTGAGGTGGTGTATGTGAGGTGGTGTAAGGGGTGAGGTGGTGTATGTGAGGTGGTGTAAGGGGTGAGGTAAGGGGTGAGGTGGTGTATGTGAGGTGGTGTAAGGGGTGAGGTGGTGTATGTGAGGTGAGGTGGTGTAAGGGGTGAGGTAAGGGGTGAGGTAAGGGGTGAGGTGGTGTAAGGGGTGAGGTAAGGGGTGAGGTGGTACTCACAGCGTCTCTGCGGGTGGCCACGTCCTCTTTGGCGTAGTGGTTGTTCTGGATTAGTTTGGTAGCAAACTCATCCAGAGCCTGGAGACAACAGACACATTGTGAATCCACCTCTGAGTTCATGTCTAACTGCATCTCCATGGAGCAGCAACAGTCTTGTAATAATAGCATGAGCAGCTTACAGTGATCTTCTCTTCCTGGGCACTGAGGGACTTCTCAAAGTCCTCGTGTTTCTTCAGCAGGGCCTCAACACTGTCCAGGGAGTCTCCAAGGTCTTCATTGAGGAGGAACGCCTGAATAATCCACATGCAACATTAAGAAGGGCTCATCACATAAACCAGACAATATTCACATTTTCAACAAAAAGGACCCTCCTCCCTCGGACCTGAAATGGACCCAACTCTGGTGTTACCTCTTGTTTGCTCATCCAGTTGTCAACTTGCTCGGTGTCTCTGTAGAAGAGCTGCAGGTCCATGCACTGCTCATACTGCTGCCTGCGGACCTCCCACAGCTCCAGCAGAGACTCCTTCTCCTCAGCGAGGACGCCCAGCTGCACACAACACATCATTATTCTACGCGTGCTGGGATAGACGGGTGTGAACGGTCGGCATCGTGTCAGAGTCCCACCTTCTCCTTGACCTCTTCAGAAGCGTAGTGTCCGGTGTTGAGCAGCGCCTGGCCAGATTCATCCGTGGATCTGAAGCTGTCTTCATGAGCATCAATCTCTCCCTGGGACACACAAGACAAGCTTACATGCTGCTTTTCACATTGGAGATGCTAAGCTAAATCGGCGGTCCATCTCTGCGATCCGTGAGCCGCTACCTTGTGCTCCTGGTGGCGGTCCAGCAGCGCCTCGGCTCCGGCCACGTCGTTGGCCAGCTCGTCAGCGTTGATCAGGGCTTTCATCTCCGTCACCCAGCTGGTCAGGTCCCTGAAGTCAGCCGTGAAGCGCTGCAGCCTGGAGAGAGATCAGGGTGAGCGCTGGAGAGGAACGTCTAGCAGAGAGGGCTGACCAGTGCATAACGGGGGAATACATCCATCCATTTATCATAAAGTTTACTTTCTTAATTCCTGATTTAATTCAGTGATTTTAACTCAAATAAATATTAAATAGTTTGCTATTTGGGACTGAAGATCAGATATATTCAATGAAACAGTATTTTAATACTTTATTCAATTATCTTAAATGTATATATTACCCCACTGTAGAGCTCATAGTACCATATTACCCCACTAGAGCTCATAGTACCATATTACCCCACTAGAGAGTTTATAGTACCATATTACCCCACTAGAGAGCTCATAGTACCATATTACCCCACTAGAGAGCTCATAGTACCATATTACCCCACTAGAGAGCTCATAGTACCATATTACCCCACTAGAGCTCATAGTACCATATTACCCCACTAGAGCTCATAGTACCATATTACCCCACTAGAGAGCTCATAGTACCATATTACCCCACTAGAGAGCTCATAGTACCATATTACCCCACTAGAGCTCATAGTACCATATTACCCCACTAGAGAGCTCATAGTACCATATTACCCCACTAGAGAGCTTATAGTACCATATTACCCCACTAGAGAGCTCATAGTACCATATTACCCCACTAGAGCTCATAGTACCATATTACCCCACTAGAGCTCATAGTACCATATTACCCCACTAGAGAGTTTATAGTACCATATTACCCCACTAGAGCTCATAGTACCATATTACCCCACTAGAGCTCATAGTACCATATTACCCCACTAGAGCTCATAGTACCATATTACCCCACTAGAGAGCTCATAGTACCATATTACCCCACTAGAGAGCTCATAGTACCATATTACCCCACTAGAGCTCATAGTACCATATTACCCCACTAGAGAGTTTATAGTACCATATTACCCCACTAGAGAGTTTATAGTACCATATTACCCCACTAGAGCTCATAGTACCATATTACCCCACTAGAGAGCTTATAGTACCATATTACCCCACTAGAGAGCTTATAGTACCATATTACCCCACTAGAGCTCATAGTACCATATTACCCCACTAGAGCTCATAGTACCATATTACCCCACTAGAGAGCTCATAGTACCATATTACCCCACTAGAGAGCTCATAGTACCATATTACCCCACTAGAGAGCTCATAGTACCATATTACCCCACTAGAGCTCATAGTACCATATTACCCCACTAGAGCTCATAGTACCATATTACCCCACTAGAGCTCATAGTACCATATTACCCCACTAGAGAGCTCATAGTACCATATTACCCCACTAGAGAGCTTATAGTACCATATTACCCCACTAGAGCTCATAGTACCATATTACCCCACTAGAGCTCATAGTACCATATTACCCCACTAGAGAGCTCATAGTACCATATTACCCCACTAGAGAGCTCATAGTACCATATTACCCCACTAGAGAGCTCATAGTACCATATTACCCCACTAGAGCTCATAGTACCATATTACCCCACTAGAGCTCATAGTACCATATTACCCCACTAGAGAGCTCATAGTACCATATTACCCCACTAGAGCTCATAGTACCATATTACCCCACTAGAGAGCTCATAGTACCATATTACCCCACTAGAGCTCATAGTACCATATTACCCCACTAGAGCTCATAGTACCATATTACCCCACTAGAGAGTTTATAGTACCATATTACCCCACTAGAGAGTTTATAGTACCATATTACCCCACTAGAGAGCTCATAGTACCATATTACCCCACTAGAGCTCATAGTACCATATTACCCCACTAGAGCTCATAGTACCATATTACCCCACTAGAGAGCTCATAGTACCATATTACCCCACTAGAGCTCATAGTACCATATTACCCCACTAGAGAGCTTATAGTACCATATTACCCCACTAGAGCTCATAGTACCATATTACCCCACTAGAGAGCTTATAGTACCATATTACCCCACTAGAGCTCATAGTACCATATTACCCCACTAGAGAGCTTATAGTACCATATTACCCCACTAGAGCTCATAGTACCATATTACCCCACTAGAGAGCTTATAGTACCATATTACCCCACTAGAGCTCATAGTACCATATTACCCCACTAGAGAGTTTATAGTACCATATTACCCCACTAGAGAGCTCATAGTACCATATTACCCCACTAGAGCTCATAGTACCATATTACCCCACTAGAGCTCATAGTACCATATTACCCCACTAGAGAGCTCATAGTACCATATTACCCCACTAGAGCTCATAGTACCATATTACCCCACTAGAGAGCTTATAGTACCATATTACCCCACTAGAGCTCATAGTACCATATTACCCCACTAGAGAGCTTATAGTACCATATTACCCCACTAGAGCTCATAGTACCATATTACCCCACTAGAGAGCTTATAGTACCATATTACCCCACTAGAGAGCTCATAGTACCATATTACCCCACTAGAGAGCTTATAGTACCATATTACCCCACTAGAGCTCATAGTACCATATTACCCCACTAGAGAGCTCATAGTACCATATTACCCCACTAGAGAGCTTATAGTACCATATTACCCCACTAGAGCTCATAGTACCATATTACCCCACTAGAGAGCTTATAGTACCATATTACCCCACTAGAGCTCATAGTACCATATTACCCCACTAGAGAGTTTATAGTACCATATTACCCCACTAGAGAGCTCATAGTACCATATTACCCCACTAGAGCTCATAGTACCATATTACCCCACTAGAGCTCATAGTACCATATTACCCCACTAGAGAGCTCATAGTACCATATTACCCCACTAGAGCTCATAGTACCATATTACCCCACTAGAGAGCTTATAGTACCATATTACCCCACTAGAGCTCATAGTACCATATTACCCCACTAGAGAGCTTATAGTACCATATTACCCCACTAGAGCTCATAGTACCATATTACCCCACTAGAGAGCTTATAGTACCATATTACCCCACTAGAGAGCTCATAGTACCATATTACCCCACTAGAGAGCTTATAGTACCATATTACCCCACTAGAGCTCATAGTACCATATTACCCCACTAGAGAGCTCATAGTACCATATTACCCCACTAGAGCGTTACGCTCACTGAATGCAGGGTTACTTGTGGTTCCCAGAGTCTTAAAAAGTAGGATGGGAACTGGCCTGGCTCAGGTCTATAGTTAGGCCTGGCTCAGGTCTATAGTTAGGCCTGGCTCAGGTCTATAGTTAGGCCTGGCTCAGGTCTATAGTTAGGCCTGGCTCAGGCCTATAGCCATGCTGCTGTAGGTCTATAGGCCCCAGCTGTCTCATGACACATGACGGTCCTGAGCGTTCATAGCGGTCCTCATGGCGTTACCGGTAGGAGTCGTTCAGGCGGGCGTGGCGCTCAGCAGCCAGCGTGCGGATCTGTTCCCAGTTGGTAACGAGTTCGTCTTTCTTCAGATGGATTTGTGTGGCGTTCTGAGGATGAGTCTGCTGTAGGCGCTCTGCATCGCCACCCAGCATGTTGACCTGGAGAGTGAAGAGAAACAAGACAATCAAAGGTTTGACCAGGCTTTGTGCTGCATGCATGGTGGTGCTCTGTAAAGCATCTTCTGTGCTGCATGCATGGTGGTGCTCTGTAAAGCATCTTCTGTGCTGCGTGCATGGTGGTGCTCTGTAAAGCATCTTCTGTGCTGCATGCATGGTGGTGCTCTGTAAAGCATCTTCTGTGCTGCGTGCATGGTGGTGCTCTGTAAAGCATCTTCTGTGCTGCATGCATGGTGGTGCTCTGTAAAGCATCTTCTGTGCTGCGTGCATGGTGGTGCTCTGTAAAGCATCTTCTGTGCTGCGTGCATGGTGGTGCTCTGTAAAGCATCTTCTGTGCTGCGTGCATGGTGGTGCTCTGTAAAGCATCTTCTGTGCTGCATGCATGGTGGTGCTCTGTAAAGCATCTTCTGTGCTGCGTGCATGGTGGTGCTCTGTAAAGCATCTTGCCTTGTCTTCCAGGGCAGCCAGGTCTCTCTCCAGACCCTCGTGCTTGCGGAGCAGAGCCTGCACACTGGCCAGGTCACGCCCAAAGTCATCAGAGGCCATCAGCTGCTCCTTCTCCTTGATCCAGCTGATGGTCTCATCCACATCCCTGTTGTTGGAGTCAAGCACACACGCTTGTATTTACACATTGATCCACAGAGACAGATGGAGGAAACAGAAACAGGAAGGCTTGCGGTTGACCTGTTGAAGCGCTGCACCTCGGCCGCCCCGAACAGCTTGCCCTGCCTCTGCTGGGCGAGGCCCTTCAGGCGCTGCCAGGCCGCGTTCACCTCGTCCTGCTTGCGGACGATGAGCTCGGCCTCCGGATGCGCTTCCTGGATCAGCTTGGCTGCCAGCTGGTTCACCTCGTTCACACGCTCCTCGTGTGCAGCCAGGTCCGTCTGGAACTCCTCGAACTTCTTCTGCAGGAGCTCCACATGCTCCAGGTCCTGGCCCAGCTCCTCCGAGGAGGCCATGGCCTCCTGCAGGTAGAGGAAGACATTGAGGTAAACATCACACTGAAGACAAACGTCTAAAAGCTATTTAAACTGAACTGGATTCAGTCAACTTGAAAGTTCTTTGTGCACTTACAGCTGGTTGTTGAGTCAGAGTGTATTTCCAGTCGTTTAGTGGTGAATCAAAAGTTTACCTTGTCGGCTAACAAAACTGGTTTTCATTCCCCATTCAAATGAATTGGTAGCATTAGTCTCAGGCCACCTTTTTAGCTTTCAACTCCAATGAGCTAATGCTAAGCTATTGTGTCTTTATGTTGTATATTAGAGCAGCACGAGAGCAAACAGAAAAAACACATTTCCTTTATTCTGCCAAAGGCTAGACGAAAGCAGAGAAAAACACAGAAGTATAGGAAATGTTCCTTCCCTCCAGAAGCACTATTTTTGCACATAAACCATGTTTTTAAACAAATATGTTCCAATGAGGATCTGACCTTGTCACTGATCCAGTCCAGGGCATCTTCACACTCCCGCAGGTACTGGACCAGCTTCTGGGCCTGCAGCAGACGCGTGCCCTTCTCCCTGGTCCTCTGCAGCAGGAGGTCCCAGAGGCGGTGCAGCTCCTCCAGACGGGTCTGTGCACGGGAGGGAAGGGGTTAACGTTAACGATAGTACACAGAGGAGAGGAGAAGGAAACTTAAAAAGGGCAAAACACACACACACACAAAACACAGTGTTCCCTCTATGATGAATTATTAGCATGTATAGAAATAGAAACGCGAGCTCCAAGGTTAACCCGTCGGTTTAAAGACACCACCTGGAACAAAAGAATAATCCACCAGCACCATTCCTTTGTGAGACATTACTTAAAGAAAATAAATAGTTAGTCCAGTTCCTAACAGCCGAATCACGAGAAGGGACAGCTTTCAACGCAGAGCTCTGGAAGAAGTTCACAGCACTCAGGAGCCATGACACACGGTCCACAGCTACACCTACTTGTATATATTCTCCCATGTGGACACTTGTAACTATGGGTCTCTGTTGAGTCCGGTAAGGCGTGTAGGACTGAATAGACGGAGCGGTTTAACAGTGGACAGGTATGCAGTGAACATGCACGAGCGTGACATCATGGGCGTCTTACCCGGATGGTCTCAGAGGAGAAGTGTCCCTCGCTGATCATCAGGTTCCCAGTCTCGTCCAGTTTGATGATCGCTCCGGCGTTGGCTTGAACTTCAGCTTCAAAGGCCTGGTGTTTCTGCAGCTTACCCTGTTTACAGAAGAGATGTCTGACCATCTGAAATATACTGTGTGTGTGTGTGTCTGTGTGTGTGTCTGTGTGTCTGTGTGTGTGTGTGTGTGTGTGTGTGTGTGTGTGTCTGTGTGTGTCTGTGTCTGTGTGTGTGTGTGTGTGTGTGTGTGTGTGTGACAAACCTGCAGGTTGGAGGGGTCCTTGTAGTTCTCATCAGAGGCGATCTGCAGCTTCTCCTGGATCCACTTCTCCAACTCGTCGGCGTCGCGGCGGAAGAACTGGAAGCGGTACGAGTCCTCCAGCTTGGTCCGGCGCGTGATGGACAGGTCCTTGAACCGCCGGTAGCGGTCCAGCACCTGCTGCCGGCGGTCCTGGATGTCTTCGGCCGTCTCCAGCACTTTAGCCCCTGCGGTGTCCATTTTCTGGAAATACACCATGATAAGAACCATAAGTAAGTTTGAAACACATTTATATTGTGATATTCACTGGAGATGACAGCCAGCGAGGTTACTACCTCGACACCAAATCCCCCCTCAGGGATTAATAAAGTATATATGTATTCATTCATTCAAAAAGCCAATTTTGACTGACTAACACAGGGGTCAGCAACCTTTCCTATCCAAAGAGCCATTTTGCCCTTTTTGCCACAAAAAATAAAATGTGTCTGGAGCCGCAAAAGCTATTTGATATCACAGCTTCTGAAGTTTTATATATACTCATAATATATATATATATATATATAATATATATATATATATATATATATATACACAAAAAACTATAGTTTGTTGTATTTATGAAATTATAGAACAAGAATAAAGACAATGTTTGACATTGTATTGTTTTAATTTTACCTGTTTATAACTATCAAACTCTTATGAAGAGGAGACAAAAAAATGCGCTAAAAAACAAACAACATATTTTTCAGATGTTTTTTTAAATACATTTGTATGCAAGTAGCAGAGTCCTTTCAGGAATAACTTGAACCCAGAGCAGGATGTGAAGGACTCTGGCATCCTGTCTCCACAGAGCACCACAGGGCCAGCAGCTGAAATGCCAAATACCAAGCGGGGCGTGGAGCCGGACATTCCTCACGCATAACAACACGACACAATGGAGCTGCTGCAGTCAGCTCATGTAGCCTCACACTGCGGCTAACGTCCAGCTAGCAACCGTGTTGAGACAAGGCGTGATCTTGACCAGGCCTTCATACGAGCTGCTTTTCTACGATACGACTTCCATTCACAAAAGTCTGAACAAAACCAAATATCAGTGAAACTAATCACAGTAAATAAACTGTACTTGTAGAGATCTTTTATGGTCTTCAGACCACTGAAAGCTTTTTAACACTACATGACATCATTCACCCATTCATACACTGATGGGAGGAGCTGCCATGAAGGTACCAGCTGTCACAGATACGAGACATTTGGGGTTAAGTGTCTTGCATCAACATGGACTAATGGAGTCGGGGATCGAACCGCCGATCCTCTGATTGAAGGATGACCCTGCACTGAGCCAGTCGGTGGTGTCACCAGATTGCATCGTCACCCTGTGGTCATCAGGCCTGTAGGCGTTAGAGAAGTGAAATACTTCAGCGCTGCTCAGCTGAGAGGTGATGATGTGTTTCTGTGCCAGACTGCAGCCAAAAGACAGAGGAAGAGCAGAGGTATTGATGCGTCCCAGCACAATCGCCCATGTCTGGCTGGGTGCATGGAGAGAGGGCCTGGTGGAGATAATGTGTTTTAGTTGATGCAGCAGATAGAGACAAAGAGTCTCTCCATGTCTACTCTATGCATGGATTAGTGCCGTCAGCAGAGCACTGGAGTGTTTTTCTAACCACGAGCCACCATTAGCATTCCAGTGAACACTCACACACTAGTGGCAGCGAGCCTTTGCCTGAAGAAGTGATGCTCCAGAATGTTAGCACCCCTCCCCCACCGGGTGTCCCAGTTCACAGGAAGCTGCAGCTTTTCAGGGCGAACTCATTCTGCACAGCGATGTGAAGACTGAGATCCTGCTCTGTTGCTCTCCACAAGGCTTCTCCCCCGAAAGGGTTTTGGGGAGTTTTCCTGATCCGACGTGAGGTCCCGGTCAGAGGACGTGTACAGACTGTAAAGCCTCTGAGGAGCATCTGTGATCGTGGGTCAGCAGAAGGGGACAGACCGGCACTCCCTCTGTTTCTAAGGTCTCAGTTACAGCTCCGTGTCTGACTGAAACAGAACCGTCACAAAGGGACACGACAGTGATGTGAAGCTGGGACACATTGTGGAGAGGACTAGTCTTCTGCATCATTAACTGAGGGACAAGTACATGCGTGGTTCTATATAAAGACTGATAGTAATCACAATTCACTTTAATGACTGAATAACTTCATTGTACACAATTGAGAGAGGAGTAAATCTGCTGCGGCACAGCTGGGACTTTCCATATGTTACTGCCACATACCAACAAAAACTAACTTCAATTAAGAAGTAAAAGGATGAATTCACTTTTACTAATAATTCGTCTCAGAATTTTAGAAATATTTAGAAGTAGGAGATTTTGGAAATGAACAGGATATTCATTAGAATACATTTGTTGTTCCAAATATGAGGCTTGTTTCTTTACAGAGCATGAAGATGAGTTATGAGTTCGCAGCTGATCACAATTCATCCACAGCATTTATGGCCCGTTTTGTTTGGTGCCCCCTGGTGTTTAGGAGAATATGACACCAGCCTACGCGTTGAGCTTTAGACGCTCGTAGCCGCCGTCATGTGTGACGACCACGGAGAGTAGAAACACGGCTTTAAGATGCATGACGCCGCTGAATGACGCCCTGCTACTGCTGATAGCGTCCTCCATCTTGTATCAGCAGAGAACAGCTTCCTCTTCACCTCGCTGCTCCTCTGCGGGGGAAGTTTGTTCTCTGGAAACACCCACACACTATCAGCATCCACTGATAGTGGTTATACAACCTCTTTCCCTCTCCACCGCCCGTTACAGGCATATTAAAACATGGATTGCTCATGTACGATGCCAACAGCACGTGACTGTCAAAGTCATCCCCGTTCTAAAGTCCACTTCATGGGTAGAAACACAGCCAATGCCACGGTCCTGCCACTAGTACGCCTCTCTGGTGGAAACGATGGAAGTGTCCATCATTAAAGACTGTAAAGACTAAATATCCTGTCTTCTACATGGACGGATATTAGGACTCCCTGAGCCAACTTCCATCCAAAGCAGGAGCTGAAACAATTCCTCCAGCAACGGGATCAGAAATCAATAAATTCCTCCAGTAAAATGTTCTCCCTCAGACACATTATCGCACATGAAGGATGGCTAGCGTAGCTACCTCACAGCGTAGCTACCTCACAGCGTAGCTACCTCACAGCGTAGCTACATCACAGCGTAGCTACCTCACAGCGTAGCTACCTCACAGCGTAGCTACATCACAGCGTAGCTACATCACAGCGTAGCTACCTCACAGCGTAGCTACATCACAGCGTAGCTACCTCACAGCGTAGCTACCTCACAGCGTAGCTACCTCACAGCGTAGCTACCTCACAGCGTAGCTACATCACAGCGTAGCTACCTCACAGCGTAGCTACCTCACAGCGTAGCTACCTCACAGCGTAGCTACCTCACAGCGTAGCTACCTCACAGCGTAGCTACCTCACAGCGTAGCTACCTCACAGCGTAGCTACCTCACAGCGTAGCTACCTCACAGCCTCAACAACAGCTATCTGTTACACTGCCTACATACAACAGGAATGACCGGATTATTCATGAAAAGCCTTTTACCAGGTCTGTACTCCTGGTCGACACGAACCCTTCCAACTAACAGCTGGATGTATAACGACCTGCTGCTCTGATTTTGAGCTCCAGTCTGAATGGATGAAGCTTGTAGCTATAAGTACAGCATGTTGAGTGTGCTGGGCGTTGGTAGCGTGAGGTCCAGGAGGAGTGGATGAAGTCATTCACATAGCAACGCCTCGTTACTATGGTGAACCATGAGTTATGAAGAGGGCTCATACTGAGGCTGAAGGATTCTGCAGGAAATGAGCGTCTCATGAGACCAGGCCAGTCCATGATCTACTGAGGGAGGAAGATACAACGCGTCTCCTCCTCCAACAGAACTCAGTAGAAGCTGCAGCTGAGCGTCAGTCCATCTGCTTCACAGCACTGACTCCATCACGGTTCACAGCACTGACTCCATCACGGTTCACAGCACTGACTCCATCACGGTTCACAGCACTGACTCCATCACGGTTCACAGCACTGACTCCATCACGGTTCACAGCACTGACTCCATCACGGTTCACCGCTGGACAATGAGGAAGCTACATGTGATGGACAAGTACACAATAACTGCCTATGGCTAAATTGGCAATTTGAAACAACTGTAGTTAGTCAGCAAAAAGTGGAGCCTTTACCCGCATACCTGATATTCAGTTTATACAAATATAATCTACATTAAGGTTATTAAAAAGATCATAACTCCTCTCATCAGACCGATATCAAATGTCAGCATTTTGTGAAGCAACGAACATCGTCAGAGTTTTAGATGCACGATAGCTTAGTCTATTCTACTTTAAGGTAATATCACACGTTCATTTCCACGCAGAAGACCACGCTAACAAACGACACGCAGTACAAAGCTACTCGTTTCCTTGTTATTCACTAATAAGTCAGGATAGTCCTGGCTCAGTAGAAGAGAATCAACACAGACAAACGCATGCACAATTCAGATCACCACTTTAAATCAACAAGGACATCATCAGACAGAAAGACCTGCGTTGGTAGTTTGAAGGATGAAAATAAGAAACCAAAATCATACACACGTCAGATATTTCTAGTCCTGAGCCTCAGCTGTTCTTGGATCTCGGCCGATCAGGAGGCTACATCTGTGACGGAGTCAGGATCTGCAGCGATGTGAAGGTACACACTCCTTAGCTCTCCTTGGCGGTCTGGACGGGATGGAGGACGAGGCTCGTCTGCTGCGCAGCACAGACGCATTGCACCTGCAGTGACTACGGCGTGCAGAAGAGCAAGACGCAGCCCAGCGTAACCCCGCTCCGCCCTCACTGCTTCACAGCCCGTTACTCAGCAAAACAACTCCCCCCTCCACCGCCCTCACAGACGCACGGGCAGGAAACATGGACGTTACCTCGAGTTTGGGTCTAGTAAAGCTCGACATGTCAATCTGTGTCGGGGCGTACCATTGATCGTCATTAAGAGGCCATCAGGCCTCTTAATGACGATCAATGGTACGCCCCGACACACTCTAGTCAGGAAGAGGCTTTCACAGGAAGCATTATGCTTCTGGTTCATCATGATAATGTTTCAGAAGTACATGCATCAAGAATCACTGTTCATTTGAGATGGACTCTTCCACTCACACTGTCCATTAATGTCTGGAAAGGAGTGCACGCCAGCAGAGTGAGTTAGCAGGATGCACTGGACCTGGAGGCCCAACACACTGAGACTGGTTCTTATTGGGGTCAACCCAGTTACAATGAAACAAGGTTTGAAGAGAAATATCTAGGTTTTTCTAGGCTGTGTTCAAATGCTGCCCGTTATTAATATTACTGAAGAGTAAAACCAAGAGGTTGATCAGAAGTGACTGCAGCGCTGACCCCACCCTCCTAACACCGTTATGGCAGAGGTGCACTTTGTGTTACATTGGCTGGAACCACGTCCAGTTATTCTGCAAATTAACATTGAAATGAGCTATATGAGGATTCATTATTTTTCAATTTGTTTTTTATTAGTTGTATTTCTTCTCATTTTTCCCTTTACCTTCCTGTCACTTTATGCATTACTACTGCAAACAGATCAACACACACAACAAATCCCTGTCGTCATAGTGTGCACATTCTCTAATAAAGTATTTTTTAAAGAAAGAAATGAGATATATCTATCAAACGTGTAACAGGAGGAATGTCAGACGGTTGTAACACGGAGAACAACTCTGTGTTCAGATACGTCATGTAATCAAGTAATGATTGAAATACAATCCAATTAAAATGAGGGACATGGACTGTGCCCTGGGAATATCTGCCTGGTATTTTAGGCCGTACGGCTCAAAGCGCTGTCCCACTTAGCGGCCATGTTTTTGTGGAACACCCACATGAAGTCAGGCTCCACGGCGCACTTAGGCTTTGCTCATGTATTAGAAAAGGCTCATTCATTATCCTCCCGATCAATAATAGTCTCCTATTCTCCGTTGCTGCCATGTGACATGAGGCTGGTAGAGTTGATTCAGGGTAACAGCCAAACTAACTAGTCATCACAGCGCTACCATCATCATCATCATCATCATCAGGTCACTGGTGGCATGATGGTAGATCTATACTCTGATCATAAAGCAACCCTTTGTGCTGACAAACTGCATCATACACTTTTACATAACACTTACATTCCATGCACTTTAGTTTAACTTTAAATTATACTGAAGACTCAATTGTAAATATTCATGCTCCCATTTATTGCATTCTGTTTATTGTAAAATGTCATTTTTTTGGTTTATTGTTAAATGTTATGCATCTCCCGCCAGGACAAATTCCTTATATGTGAAAACGTACATGGTAATAAATGGTTCTGGTAGCTTCCACTAAGCAAAGGCCCATTAAATATTTAACATTCATGTTTTAAACTGCGTGGACAATGACAGACTTTAGACTATACACACACATTTTTAAATGTTGTGACAATCAAAAGGATGACGACACATTTCTGGACTATAACATCAGATCCACGGAACCATACATACATGTAATGATAAGCTTGGGACCTTTAACAATGATTTATCATGTGGACATGAACATGTATGATGTGAACACATGAGCCGAGCAGCTGGAGCCTCACCCCAGAGCCCTCATCGGCTATGGGCGGCTCCCTGTCAGCCATGGCCCACCGCAATGTAGCCCCTGCAGAACCGGCCATGTTTAATCATCCAGTGCTATTGCATTCACTGGATCAGAAGGCAACACGTCCACACTGAGATTAAAGACATCATTCAGTGAAGGTTCGCTGAATGATGTCTGGTTTATTACATTGTACGTCGTGCACGAGCTCGCGGACTAACGGTAGCTAGCTAGCTAGCTAGCTAGCGGTCAGCCCCGGTTACCGTTATGTTCGCTACCGGGAACACGGCCAACCAGCAACCGGCTGGAGTCCTGTGTGCCTACCGGGCACGTCAACACTGAGCCAACACGAGACACAACCAGCCTCAGTCCCTCTACCGAGCTGCGTTCAGCCTTTCGCCGAAGCTAACGTTAGCCGCGAGCTAGCGGACAGAAAACACAATGCTAACGTTAGCCCCGAGCTAGCGGACCCGCAGCAGACAGAAAACACAATGCTAACGTTAAACACAATGAACCGGGAGGACGGCTTCGTGTGAAGGCCCGCCTGCGGCCCCTCAGCCGGGGTGTGAGCCGTTGTCATACCTCGGTGGGTTTTCGAAAGAGCTTCAGAAGAGCTGCTTGTCCGGCGGATCGACGGAGAGAGATGCGAGGAGGCTGCTCTCAGGGTGGATGTTTTTTTGTTTTTTTTCTCCAACATGTGACGTAATTCTCTGCAGCTGTACGGAAAAAGACGACAACTACCGGACGGACCCGAAACTTGACAGCACGCAACGCTCAGTAATACGAACTTGTTTGTTCCACCCTGATTGAGTCTGTGGCACAAATCAGCAACCATTAAATATAAGTACCGAGCGCTGCGTGGCCTCTGTAGACCACATTATCAAACACATTCATGTTGAGGCACTTGTTCCTGACTTACCCGGTCATAGACCATCAGTTATTAACAGTTATTATTAACAGAGCTGCAACGTCTGTGTTCAGCTAACAGCATTTCAGCCTGGCATCTTTCCACAAGCATCACTGTTGTCTGGAGGGTTCAGCTGACGTCCACAATAATGAATCACACAATACATCATCTGTTCATGAGCTGTTACACATTGTTTGAGTCATTATTTAAAAGATAAAGATGTACTTTATTGTCCTGCAGGGAAATGTGTCATCACAGTACACATGCATAGATCATAGATCATAAACAGATCATAGATCATGCATAAACCGGCTTAAGTACACGTCTTCAATAGTTACGAATTATGCAAAATTCCCTGCCTCCTTTCCATGTGAACGGCCCTCTCACAATGTGAAGATGTACATTTAGTGTTGAAAGGCTGCTTCATCTTCAGCCTTCATACTTACTCTTTATGGTGTGATTTCAGCGTGAATCCTCTGTAACTATACGACACCAACACAATCAGAGTTGAGAAAACAGTTTGAATCAGGTGGAAAAACATTGTGTTGTTTTATTGACAATGTCAATTATTCACTCATTGAACACACTCATGGACAAGCAACAACTATTCCTATAATGTAGTATGAGAAACGGGTTGACACCTCGCTCTCCTCCAGCAGTGATGTTTTCAGCTCCAGCCCATCAAAGACCTCAAATCTATTACAGCACATATTGTGCCACATAATGGGTACAGAATTGTATACATGTAAACAGGTACACAATACTTTTAGTTCCTAGCAGTACAAATACAGTACGTAGTCTGTTAACTCTGGTCAGACACTTCATGACCGGCTGAGGATGAAGAGAAAAGACACTGAAGGTTGATAAACAAGAGCAATTCTTATTGTCTTTGCCGTGTAAAATACTAACTGACTTAAGAAAACGTTCAATCTAAAAAAGCTCCAAGGAGCCATGAAATCTACTGAAAAACAGTAGCTTTGTAATCATGCCAGCGGGTGAGAGGGAGGAGCCAGCGGGTGAGAGGGAGGAGCCAGAGAGGAGGAGCCAGCGGGTGAGAGGGAGGAGCCAGAGAGGAGGAGCCAGCAGGTGAGAGGGAGGAGCCAGCGGGTGAGAGTGAGGAGCCAGAGAGGAGGAGCCAGTGGTGAGAGGGCGGAGCCAGAGAGGAGGAGCCAGTGGGTGAGAGGGAGGAGCCAGAGGGGAGGAGCCAGTGGTGAGAGGGCGGAGCCAGAGAGGAGGAGCCAGTGGGTGAGAGGGAGGAGCCAGCGGGTGAGAGGGAGGAGCCAGCGGGTGAGAGGGAGGAGCCAGTGGGTGAGAGGGAGGAGCCAGCGGGTGAGAGGGAGGAGCCAGAGAGGAGGAGCCAGTGGTGAGAGGGCGGAGCCAGAGAGGAGGAGCCAGTGGGTGAGAGGGAGGAGCCAGAGAGGAGGAGCCAGTGGTGAGAGGGCGGAGCCAGCGGGTGAGAGGGCGGAGCCAGCGGGTGAGAGGGAGGAGCCAGCGGGTGAGAGGGAGGAGCCAGAGGTGAGAGGGAGGAGCCATAGGTGAGAGGGCGGAGCCAGAGAGGAGGAGCCAGTGGGTGAGAGGAGGAGCCAGAGAGGAGGAGCCAGCGGGTGAGAGGGAGGAGACAGCGGGTGACAGCGGGTGACAGCGTACTGCTTACGTCAGACGGGGGAGGGGCCTCGCTGACAGACGTCAGACGGGGGAGGGGCCTCGCTGACAGACGTCAGACGGGGGAGGGGCCCCGCAGCGAGCTGTCGAGGGCCAGGTCTCCAAACACATTGGCATAGGAGGCTTTGAGGAACTGGACGTAGTTCTGCAGACTTCGGTTGGTGCTGTCGGACTGCTCCAGACGATCCTTCACATCCTGCAGCCGGCTCTGGTAGCGCCGCTCCACCTGAGCGTCAGAAACACACACCTGATAGACCTGTAGACACACCTGATAGACCTGTAGACACACCTGATAGACCTGTAGACACACCTGATAGACCTAGAGACACACCTGATAGACCTAGAGACACACCTGATAGACCTAGAGACACACCTGATAGACACACCTGATAGACCTGTAGACACACCTGATAGACCTATAGACACACCTGATAGACACACCTGATATACCTATAGACACACCTGATAGACCTATAGACACACCTGATAGACACACCTAATAGACCTGTAGACACACCTGATAGACCTGTAGACACACCTGATAGACCTGTAGACACACCTGATAGACCTGTAGACACACCTGATAGACCTGTAGACACACCTGATAGACCTAGAGACACACCTGATAGACCTAGAGACACACCTGATAGACACACCTGATAGACCTGTAGACACACCTGATAGACCTATAGACACACCTGATAGACCTATAGACACACCTGATAGACACACCTGATATACCTATAGACACACCTGATAGACACACCTGATAGACACCTGATAGACCTATAGACACACCTGATAGACCTATAGACACACCTGATAGACCTATAGACACACCTGATAGACACACCTAATAGACCTGTAGACACACCTGATAGACCTATAGACACACCTGATAGACACACCTAATAGACCTGTAGACACACCTGATAGACCTATAGACACACCTGATAGACCTATAGACACACCTGATAGACCTATAGACACACCTGATAGACACACCTAATAGACACACCTGATAGACCTATAGACACACCTGATAGACCTATAGACACACCTGATAGACCTGTAGACACACCTGATAGACCTATAGACACACCTGATAGACCTATAGACACACCTGATAGACCTATAGACACACCTGATAGACCTATAGACACACCTGATAGACCTATAGACACACCTGATAGACCTATAGACACACCTGATAGACACACCTAATAGACCTGTAGACACACCTGATAGACCTATAGACACACCTGATAGACCTATAGACACACCTGATAGACCTAAAGACACACCTGATAGACCTAAAGACACACCTGATAGACCTAAAGACACACCTAATAGACCTGTAGACACACCTAATAGACCTATAGACACACCTGATAGACCTATAGACACACCTGATAGACCTATAGACACACCTGATAGACCTGTAGACACACCTGATAGACCTGTAGACACACCTGATAGACCTGTAGACACACCTGATAGACCTGTAGACACACCTG
This sequence comes from Myoxocephalus aenaeus, assembly GCA_038501785.1. Classification (NCBI taxonomy): domain Eukaryota; kingdom Metazoa; phylum Chordata; class Actinopteri; order Perciformes; family Cottidae; genus Myoxocephalus; species Myoxocephalus aenaeus. The sequence goes on from JBAMJR010000083.1 coordinate 875,110, forward strand.
ATAGACAGACCTGATAGACACACCTGATAGACAGACCTGTAGACACACCTGATAGACAGACCTGTAGACACACCTGATAGACAGACCTATAGACACACCTGATAGACAGACCTATAGACACACCTGACACACCTGATAGACACACCTGATAGACACACCTGATAGACACACCTGATAGACCTAAAGACACACCTGATAGACCTAAAGACACACCTGATAGACCTAAAGACACACCTGATAGACACACCTGATAGACCTAAAGACACACCTGATAGACACACCTGATAGACCTAAAGACACACCTGATAGACACACCTGATAGACCTATAGACACACCTGATAGACCTATAGACACACCTGATAGACCTATAGACACACCTGATAGACCTGTAGACACAGCAGATGCATACACACTTTTGGGTAGAATATCAATGGAGGCTTTACCTCCTCCTTGCTGCGTCGCAGTTGATTGATTTCTGAGGTCGTCCTGCTAAGTTGAGTCTCTAGGTCCAGTATCTTGTGCTGGGTGGAGCGTTCTTTGGTGGCAGCAAGTCCTCTGGTCTCTGACATCTGGAGACAAATACGACACACTGGGTTAAATAGTACGTCACTGATATACTGTAGGGACGTATCAACAACATGCAAGCTCACTTCTAACCACACGCAGCCCGACAAACCCAAGTGAAACACTGTGTGGGCTCAGGTTCTACTTTTTGCTGGACAACCGTGCATTTTAGCCAAAGAACCTGTGTGTCACGGCAGAGGTCTCAATGAAGGGAGTGAGGAGGCTACGCTGGCTGACGCAGCGCTAATGATGACCTGCTACTGTTTCTATGAGCACACTCTCTATGACAACGTTCAGACCTGTTGGTGAGCGTCCCCCAGAGCTTCCTCCAGCTTCCGGCTCAGCAGAGAACACTCCCTGGTTTTCTCCTCCAGGCGGAGCTGACTGCTGCAGACGGCGTCTTCCCGCTTGGTGATGAGCGCCAGCAGGTCTGTGTTCTGAGAGCCAGCCTCACCCAGCTTCCTGTCGGAGGACACAGGACCGCCACCACAACGACCAGTTAGTACCAGCTAACCAGTGCACTGACTCGTATCGGTAGGATTGCTTCATTAGTCTACAAGCTTACGACTTAAGTGCAGTGTTTAAAACCTACGGCTATCTGTTATCTGGCAGCAGGATTACCGGATCACATATCACACGACAATCCATCTCGTCGGGCTTCAGTAATGTGTGTGTGTCCAGATCACGGACCAATCAGTGTGTTCCAGTCATATCTGTCTGCTCACCATGCATACACTGACAACAGGAACTGCTAATATATATATAAATATAACACTCCTGTTATCATCCCCAAATGATGGGAACGTAGATCATGATGATCCACAAAGAGAAGTTGTCCATGTGAGACTGAGACCCTGTGGTCTCAACACAGAGCCAGGAGGAGGAAAGTGTCTGACCTCTCCAGACTCTCCTCTCGCTGCTGGAGCTGTCGGTTCTCCTCCAGCAGAACCTGGTTCTTCTGTCGGAGGAGCTCCACCTGGCTGCTCTGGGTCTCCACCTGACAACACAAGTCCTTCATTTATAGGTTCCTACCGACAGCTATATTAAAACTCACGGCAGACGAAGTTCTAGCAATAAGATGTGCTGCTTTAAGACATTAATGTTATTGCCAATTATGATAATAATTTCCAATAACGATGTATAATGATAGCGATTAATAGTGGCCTTATTCCAATGTTGTTTTCAGCACTTCAGTAATTCAAAAAGAAAACCACATTTCCCATAAATCCTATGAATTCTCCTCCTGGATGTTATAGATTAAAATGTTTGAAGTAATCTATCTGGCCCTGTGTGTTTGTAAAGTATAGCGCTTACTTCCACAAAAATATATATTTTGTACTATAAGTATTCAGCTATTTTGATCCAAAAGGGATTTGGTGTTAACATACAATGCAACATGTGTGTTTAGGTTTGACTTCCATCTCAATGTTGTAACGTCTGAATCATTCCAAGGTAGCACTTAAAGAGATCACATGTTGTGACGCTAGCTTGAGTGTGCATGGTGACCTTCACGCAGAGGTCGCTACCTTCACGCAGAGGTCGCTACCTTCACGCAGAGGTCGCTACCTTCACGCAGAGGTCGCTACCTTCACGCAGAGGTCGCTACCTTCACGCAGAGGTCGCTACCTTCACGCAGAGGTCGCTACCTTCACGCAGAGGTCGCTACCTTCACGCAGAGGTCGCTACCTTCAAGCAGAGGTCGCTACCTTCACGCAGAGGTCGCTACCTTCACGCAGAGGTCGCTACCTTCACGCAGAGGTCGCTACCTTCACGCAGAGGTCGCTACCTTCAAGCAGAGGTCGCTACCTTCAAGCAGAGGTCGCTACCTTCACGCAGAGGTCGCTACCTTCACGCAGAGGTCGCTACCTTCAAGCAGAGGTCGCTACCTTCACGCAGAGGTCGCTACCTTCACGCAGAGGTCGCTACCTTCACGCAGAGGTCGCTACCTTCAAGCAGAGGTCGCTACCTTCACGCAGAGGTCGCTACCTTCAAGCAGAGGTCGCTACCTTCACGCAGAGGTCGCTACCTTCAAGCAGAGGTCGCTACCTTCACGCAGAGGTCGCTACCTTCACGCAGAGGTCGCTACCTTCACGCAGAGTTCGCTACCTTCACGCAGAGTTCGCTACCTTCAAGCAGAGGTCGCTACCTTCACGCAGAGGTCGCTACCTTCACGCAGAGGTCGCTACCTTCACGCAGAGGTCGCTACCTTCACGCAGAGGTCGCTACCTTCACGCAGAGGTCGCTACCTTCACGCAGAGGTCGCTACCTTCACGCAGAGGTCGCTACCTTCACGCAGAGGTCGCTACCTTCACGCAGAGGTCGGTACCTTCATGCAGAGGTCGCTCAGGGTCGTGCTGAGCTCCGTGCTGCGTCTCTGCTGGACGCTCTCCCGGTCCCGGGCCTCCTGCAGCTGCAGCTCAGAGCGCCGGAGGGCTTCTGGGAGCGGCTGCAAGGCGGCCAGCCGGCCCAGCAGCTCGCGGCGCACCGCCTCCACTTCCTGCTCCGCCTGCCTGCGGGCGGCCTGCGCCTCCTGCTGCGCCTCAGCCAGGCGAGCCCGGTACTCATCGGCTTCGGCCCGGGTCTTTCCAACCTGCACAGAACATGAATGCTTCACTTTTGATGAACATGGATGGCTGTGCTGTCACCATCTCATACTCCTACGCTGAGACTGCTTTTAAATGCAAACTAAACTAAGGCCATACCTGAAGTGCGTGTATTGAGTTTGCTGACATATAAATACCGTTGCACTTTGGAGGGACACAAATCTAGATTTTAAGCATCACATTGGAAGTCTTAACGTCATGTACCTCTCCTGTCTCAGCTACACCAGGGTTTCCCAAACATGTTCCTGGGGGACACACTTTAGAAATGACAAGCCAGAGCAACCCAATTCACAATAGTCTATAACTTGTTGTGCATCAATGACCATTTCCACATCCAGGTCTATTACCTTGAAGAGGTAAAGCAGCCATTTAGAAGAGATATGCATTTGTTTAACAGATGTACTCTAGTCTTGAACAGTAGATTCAATGTTATAAATGTACAGAGCACAATGAACATCCCTCATGTGGCTCAAAGGTGTACTTCAGATAGAAATGTTAAATAAAAGGATTCAGCATGTGTATATTGTGATGCACAGGGTCATTCTATGCAGGTTAGCATGTAATCTGCTCTAAGGTTGTACACAATACCTTCACTCTCCAGGCCAATCATTGGCTTCCAGGGGTCTGTTCAGTGTGTGTTTTATTATGGCCACTCCAACACGCTCCACGTCTATAACCCTCTTCTGTTGATTAACACTCAGAGTTGAACTTAACTCTTGGCCAGTTCACCACTAGACACACGAGTCATCTCAGGGGATCCGGTTCCACATCCACATACCTGGATCTTATAGCTGTCCAGCAGGCTTTCATACTGCTGGATGGAGGCTCTGACCTGCTGGAGCTCTGCCTGAGACGTGGCCAGCTTCTCCTCCCGAGCAGAGGAAGCATCCTGTCAGGAACATCGTGACATCGTGACACACGACCTGCTACTGTTACACAAGTCACTGGAAGCCAAGACATAGAGCACCACAGGTGTGTAGCGTGGCCAGGCAACCGTCTGGTGCCTCACCTCGAGCGCCTGCTTCTCCAGGTGGGCCGCGGCGCTCTGGGCGGTCCGCCCCTGCAGGGCCTCCAGCAGGGCCTCTCTCTCGGCTCGGCCTTGGTCCACTGCAGTCTGCAGCTGCTGCGTCAGCGCTGCTGTCCGGCTGCGTCACACAACACAACGTCTCAGTCATCTCACGCCACCAACATGGCGCTTCAGACGCCTTCAGAGCTGGAGAAATACGCTGCAGGGTTTCATTCTCACGAGGTGCAGCTGGTCTGACTCAACATGACCCCTCGGTTCTAGCAAGACATTCTCTAAACACCAGATGCATACCTCATGAGTTCATTCTTCAACAAGCAATTTTAGGACAAACTTATCTAATGAAGAGACTTTGGTGAATCTGACTGAACATCAGTGTTACTCAACTCTATGTTCATCTGTTCATTGTTAATGCTGATGTTGGTCTGGACCAGGTCTCCCTTGTAAAAGAGATCTTTCATCTCAATGGAACAAGCCTGGCTCAATAAGGGCCTAAAATAATAATATATATAATAATATATGTATATATATATATATGGCTTCGGTTAAGACACATGCTCAGTGGAGGAGATGTGGAGGTGAATAAAGGCCTGACAGAACCTTTTGGGTGGATGGATGTGGTCGATATACAATAGAATGTATTCACATAGAAAACACTGTTTATGGTCTTTTATTACAACTTCTCCATTAGTTATTCACCATGACACCCTCCCCCCTGAAGTCGTCCTCATGTTCTCTGAGCGTACAGCAGCTAGGAGCCTTTAGACGCTCAGACCAGACCGCTGTGACATCTCCTCTTTTCAAACTCAACCAGCTGACTGGGGCGCTCCCCTGTGAGCCCATCGTCTGCAGCCTGACAGAGCAGTAGTTACCTGCTGAACAGAGCAGTAGTTACCTGCTGAACAGAGCAGTAGTTACCTGCTGAACAGAGCAGTAGTTACCTGCTGAACAGAGCAGTAGTTACCTGCTAACAGAGCAGTAGTTACCTGCTAACAGAGCAGTAGTTACCTGCTAACAGAGCAGTAGTTACCTGCTAACAGAGCAGTAGTTACCTGCTAACAGAGCAGTAGTTACCTGCTGAACAGAGCAGTAGTTACCTGCTGACAGAGCAGTAGTTACCTGCTAACAGAGCAGTAGTTACCTGCTAACAGAGCAGTAGTTACCTGCTAACAGAGCAGTAGTTACCTGCTGAACAGAGCAGTAGTTACCTGCTAACAGAGCAGTAGTTACCTGCTAACAGAGCAGTAGTTACCTGCTAACAGAGCAGTAGTTACCTGCTAACAGAGCAGTAGTTACCTGCTAACAGAGCGGTAGTTACCTGCTAACAGAGCGGTAGTTACCTGCTGAACAGAGCGGTAGTTACCTGCTAACAGAGCAGTAGTTACCTGCTAACAGAGCAGTAGTTACCTGCTGAACAGAGCAGTAGTTACCTGCTGAACAGAGCAGTAGTTACCTGCTGAACAGAGCAGTAGTTACCTGCTGAACAGAGCAGTAGTTACCTGCTGAACAGAGCAGTAGTTACCTGCTAACAGAGCAGTAGTTACCTGCTAACAGAGCAGTAGTTACCTGCTAACAGAGCAGTAGTTACCTGCTAACAGAGCAGTAGTTACCTGCTAACAGAGCAGTAGTTACCTGCTAACAGAGCAGTAGTTACCTGCTAACAGAGCAGTAGTTACCTGCTGAACAGAGCAGTAGTTACCTGCTGACAGAGCAGTAGTTACCTGCTAACAGAGCAGTAGTTACCTGCTAACAGAGCAGTAGTTACCTGCTAACAGAGCAGTAGTTACCTGCTGAACAGAGCAGTAGTTACCTGCTGAACAGAGCAGTAGTTACCTGCTAACAGAGCAGTAGTTACCTGCTAACAGAGCAGTAGTTACCTGCTAACAGAGCGGTAGTTACCTGCTGAACAGAGCGGTAGTTACCTGCTAACAGAGCAGTAGTTACCTGCTAACAGAGCAGTAGTTACCTGCTAACAGAGCAGTAGTTACCTGCTAACAGAGCAGTAGTTACCTGCTAACAGAGCGGTAGTTACCTGCTAACAGAGCAGTAGTTACCTGCTGAACAGAGCAGTAGTTACCTGCTGAACAGAGCAGTAGTTACCTGCTAACAGAGCAGTAGTTACCTGCTAACAGAGCAGTAGTTACCTGCTAACAGAGCAGTAGTTACCTGCTGAACAGAGCAGTAGTTACCTGCTGAACAGAGCAGTAGTTACCTGCTGAACAGAGCAGTAGTTACCTGCTGAACAGAGCAGTAGTTACCTGCTAACAGAGCAGTAGTTACCTGCTAACAGAGCAGTAGTTACCTGCTAACAGAGCAGTAGTTACCTGCTAACAGAGCAGTAGTTACCTGCTAACAGAGCAGTAGTTACCTGCTGAACAGAGCAGTAGTTACCTGCTGAACAGAGCAGTAGTTACCTGCTGAACAGAGCGGTAGTTACCTGCTGAACAGAGCGGTAGTTACCTGCTAACAGAGCAGTAGTTACCTGCTAACAGAGCAGTAGTTACCTGCTAACAGAGCAGTAGTTACCTGCTGAACAGAGCGGTAGTTACCTGCTGAACAGAGCAGTAGTTACCTGCTGAACAGAGCAGTAGTTACCTGCTAACAGAGCAGTAGTTACCTGCTAACAGAGCAGTAGTTACCTGCTAACAGAGCAGTAGTTACCTGCTAACAGAGCAGTAGTTACCTGCTAACAGAGCAGTAGTTACCTGCTGAACAGAGCAGTAGTTACCTGCTAACAGAGCAGTAGTTACCTGCTAACAGAGCAGTAGTTACCTGCTAACAGAGCAGTAGTTACCTGCTAACAGAGCAGTAGTTACCTGCTAACAGAGCAGTAGTTACCTGCTGAACAGAGCGGTAGTTACCTGCTGAACAGAGCAGTAGTTACCTGCTAACAGAGCAGTAGTTACCTGCTAACAGAGCAGTAGTTACCTGCTGAACAGAGCAGTAGTTACCTGCTGAACAGAGCAGTAGTTACCTGCTAACAGAGCAGTAGTTACCTGCTCAGCAGCGACAGCTCTGCCTCCAGGCTGCTCCTGTGCTGCAGCTCCTGGGCGTGGAGGCTCTGCCAGCTCTCAGCTGCTGCCAGCGCCTCGGCCACCTGCTTCTCCTGTGGAGCAGAGAGTCACTGCAGAGGGGTGTGTGTGTGTGTGTGTGTGTGTGTGTGTGTGTGTGTGTGTGTGTGTGTGTGTGTGTGTGTGTGTGTGTGTGTGTGTGTGTGTGTGTGTGTGTGTGTGTGTGTGTGTGTGTGTGTGCGCGTGTGTGTGTGTGTGTGTGCGCGTGCGTGCGTGTCTCACCTTGTCCAGCAGCTGGGTGCTCAGCAGCTGCAGGGCCTCCTGGCTGCTCTCAGCTCGGAGCCTCTGGCTCCTCGCCGCTCTCTTCAGAGCCTCTCTCTCGTCTCCGCTCTGCAGCCTCAGCCTCTCCAGCTGCTGCTGCAGACGCTGCAGCTCCGCCTTCTGCTGGCCGGCGGCTCGCTCCAGGTTCTGAACCGGAGGAGAGGACAGCACCACGGGTTACAGCCACACTGAAACACATCTACACAATGACCACACACACACACAGCAGGTCACATGGTGCTACACCTTCACTTGCACAGCGAGCCGGTTGCTCTCAGCCTCTTTGCTCCGCAGCCGGCCCTGGAGATGAGCTCTGGTGGAGTCCAGAGTCCTGGACCGGTCCGCTGTGCTCTTTGCATTGTCCTGCAGTCACAGAGTACAGAAGGAGTCATGGTAGGGACCAATATGTATTCTGCTTTGTACACGCTGTCAGTAAAGGAGCACGTTCTTCTGGAAAGAATATGGTTTGATCCTGATTGATATCCACAGACTGACAGCTGCATTTAGAGAACACTGACCAGTACCTGTTGGAGGGAATCACTGGTAGTGGGACATGTATTCCTTTATTTGGACACAGGGTGGCACATTCAGTTAAAAGAGCATACAGGTGAGTGCCAGGTGATGGGACAGGTGTGTCCAGGTGGTGGTGCTGTCTCTGGTCTGGTTGTATCCTGTGTTGTGCTGCAACATGTGAGACCAACTAATCCAAGTGTTTTGGTCATGAGTACTAAGCTCTGGTGCCACGCAGCAGAGAGTAGATGGATCAAAGAGACACAGCGCCCTGGACGTCCGAACACGTCCTCCCCGTCGCCCCCTAGTGGCTCTAAGACTTATTGGGTAAGGGCGGAGCTTCTACTGTACCTTCTCAGTGTCGACTCGTCTGGAGAGCTGACGCACCTCTCGGTCCTTCTCTTGGAGTTGCACCACAAGGTGCTGTAAGGGGAATGAGGCAAACTTCACTTACAGAGCAATACACAGGAGAAATGATGTGTTTTACAGGACATGGGACGACCCGCTCTCACGGAGGAAAGTCACGTGAAACACACTCACGGCGTTGTCTGCCTCGGTGTCGGCCAGCCTCTGGAGTAACGTCTGCTTCTGCTCCGACACTCTGATGGACTCCACCTGCTCAGAGACACGGGGTTAGTCTCTGCTTCAGGGACGTCTAGTGATCTGCAGAGGAGGACGCATCCGACCAGGACCTGGGACCCGCCCTGCTCTCTGAGGAGGAGCCGCAGACTTCTGTTAGTGGCCTCAAAGCTCTCCAGCTGCTGGAGCAGCACATCCTTCTGCCGGGCCAAGAGCGACGAGTCAGAGAGCCTCTTCAGGAGGGGGAGAGAGAGAGAGAGAGAGAGAGAGAGGGAGGGAGAGAGAGAGAGAGAGAGTCATAAAGGAGGCTGTGGGACTGGAAGTCACTGAATAGCATCATTTAATACCAACAACAACATGTATGACTAACTACAGGGTTCAGACACATTCTGACTTTTCCATGACTTTAACCCAAATGTTCATGAGCAAACATTTAGTGAAATCTGGGTGTAAACAGTAAAAAGTGAGTAAATGTAGTATTTAAACTAACAATGAGAATACAAAGCATACAGTAAACCTTAAATGACTCAAATGAATGAGACAATAGTTTGATTAAAAGAATAAACATTTATATAGATGCCTGTATGTATGCCTGCTCATATTCTGAGTCTTTCTTTTAAAAGCATATTCATTATTTCAAACTCAGCGTAAATGAACACATGAATATAACACATTTACATGACTTTTACTAAACGTTTAATTTTTTTCAAGGACTTTTCCAGGCCTGGAAATAAGCATTTAAAACTCCATGAGCGTAAGAAGAGGGACTAAACGTGCTGTTCTGGTCATGAAGTCAGGACACGTTGGGGTTTCCTTCATGGAAACGCTTTGGCTCAGGACTATATGAGGCTCACTCACAGCGCTCAGCTTGTGAACGGACTCTCTCAGGGCGGAGACTTGCTGGGCGGCTGCTGACCCGTGGAGCTCCGCCTCCAGCAGCTGGCTGAGCAGAGCCTCGTTGTGCGTCTGCGAGTCGCCCCGGTCCGCTCTGCAACACAAGAGGTTCCTCCGTTACGTGGTGAGCGCGAGTCCAGAGAGAAGCCCGTGAGCCGCTCCTGGTACCTGTGGGGAAGCGTCTCCTCCAGCATCTCCTCCATGGACCGGCGGAGGCGGGAGTTGTCCCGCTCCGTGGCCTCCAGCTCCTGGGTCACCTCGGCCAGCTCCTCCTCCTGCTGGGCGATCACCTGCTGGGACACGCTCAGCCGCTCCGCCTGGCGCTCCAGCTGCTGCTGCTTCTGCCGCAGGTCCACCTGCATCCAGGTGTGCAAACACACGGTGAGCCATCCAGGTGTGCAAACACACGGTGAGCCATCCAGGTGTGGAAACACACGGTGAGCCATCCAGGTGTGGAAACACACGGTGAGCCATCCAGGTGTGGAAACACACACTGAGCCATCCAGGTGTGTAAACACACACTGAGCCATCCAGGTGTGTAAACACACACTGAGCCATCCAGGTGTGCAAACACACACTGAGCCATCCAGGTGTGGAAACACACGGTGAGCCATCCAGGTGTGGAAACACACGGTGAGCCATCCAGGTGTGGAAACACACGGTGAGCCATCCAGGTGTGGAAACACACGGTGAGCCATCCAGGTGTGGAAACACACACTGAGCCATCCAGGTGTGTAAACACACGGTGAGCCATCCAGGTGTGTAAACACACACGGTGAGCCATCCAGGTGTGGAAACACACGGTGAGCCATCCAGGTGTGGAAACACACGGTGAGCCATCCAGGTGTGGAAACACACACTGAGCCATCCAGGTGTGTAAACACACACTGAGCCATCCAGGTGTGTAAACACACACTGAGCCATCCAGGTGTGTAAACACACGGTGAGCCATCCAGGTGTGTAAACACACACTGAGCCATCCAGGTGTGTAAACACACGGTGAGCCATCCAGGTGTGTAAACACACGGTGAGCCATCCAGGTGTGGAAACACACGGTGAGCCATCCAGGTGTGGAAACACACGGTGAGCCATCCAGGTGTGGAAACACACGGTGAGCCATCCAGGTGTGGAAACACACGGTGAGCCATCCAGGTGTGGAAACACACGGTGAGCCATCCAGGTGTGGAAACACACACTGAGCCATCCAGGTGTGTAAACACACGGTGAGCCATCCAGGTGTGTAAACACACACTGAGCCATCCAGGTGTGTAAACACACACTGAGCCATCCAGGTGTGTAAACACACGGTGAGCCATCCAGGTGTGTAAACACACGGTGAGCCATCCAGGTGTGTAAACACACGGTGAGCCATCCAGGTGTGGAAACACACGGTGAGCCATCCAGGTGTGCAAACACACACTGAGCCATCCAGGTGTGTAAACACACACTGAGCCATCCAGGTGTGTAAACACACGGTGAGCCATCCAGGTGTGTAAACACTCGGTGAACAAACAGCACTGGTAGCGTGAAGTGTGTAGTATGTAGCGTGTAACATGTAGCATGTAGTGTGTAGCGTGTAGTGTGTAGCATTTAGTGTGTAGCATGTAGTGTTTAGCGTGTAGCATGTAGTGTTTCGCGTGTAGCATGTAGTGTTTAGCGTGTAGTGTGTAACATGTACCATGTAGTGTGTAGCGTGTAGTGTGTAGCATTTAGTGTGTAGCATTTAGTGTTTAGCGTGTAGCATTTAGTGTTTAGTGTGTAGCTTGTAGTATGTAGTGTGTAGTATGTAGCGTGTAGCATGTAGTGTGTAGCGTGTAGTATGTAGTATGTAGCATTACTTCCAGTAAACTCCTCTTCATGTTGGGAACAGCCTTTAAAACTAAAATAAATGCTGCTTTTACTATCAGTTCCACAAAGTGAAGACGTTTGTAACTTTATCATAATAATCCATTATAATAGACACTGAAGCATAAATAAGGTCTCAAGTAAAATTCTGTTCCAAAACAGCAAAATCTGTGTCTGCCTTCAAGCCCAAGAGGATGAAGAGGAGGGAAGTGATGAAGAGGAGGGACTGACCTGGTTCCTCAGAGAGCTCACTTCAGTCAGTAAGCTCTCCATCGTGCTCTCATACTGGCTGAGGCGCCCGCGCAGACCTCCTCCTTCTGAGGCGAGGTCCGCTAACCGCAGCTCAGACTGGGAGTGTCCAGGTCCTGGTTCAGGTCCTGGTTCAGGTCCTGGTCCAGGTCCTGGTCCAGGTCCTGGTCCTGGTTCAGGTCCTGGTCCAGGTCCTGGTTCAGGTCCAGGTCCTGGTTCAGGTCCTGGTCCTGGTTCAGGTCCTGGTCCAGGTCCAGGTCCTGGTTCAGGTCCTGGTCCAGGTCCTGGTTCAGGTCCAGGTCCAGGTCCAAGTCCTGGTCCTGGTCCAGGTCCTGGTTCAGGTCCTGGTCCAGGTCCTGGTTCAGGTCCAGGTCCAGGTCCTGGTCCAGGTCCTGGTTCAGGTCCAGGCGGTTGTGTGATCTCAAGGCAGTGTGTTGGCCCCTTGGTGCAAATGACAAGTTAAACACCAGCGTGTCTTTCCCGATGCCGACACTGAAGCGGCCTCTAGAACAGGGTGTCCGTGTTGTTACCTCCCACTTGTACGAGGCGTCCCGTACGGAGGCCTTTCCTGGTGGTATCCATGGCACCCGCGTTTTGACCTTGGCTGTGGGATGCAGGTCTGCTCTGTCGACCTTGGTCTTCCCCTTTAAACACAGTGAGTCAGAGCACCTGTTTACTGCAGCAGGACCACAGCTGTGCACGAGAACAGAACTGAGTGTTTTGATTTACAAGATGACATAATACAAATAATAATAATAATAATTATAATAATACACAATACAAAAAAGTGAAGAGTAAAACCAAAGACATCACTGACAAGTCAAACAGAGGTAGATCTCTACCTGAGGACTCGTCCTCCGGCTCTTCACGTGCACCTCGTGCACCTCGTGCACGTGCACCGGTGAGGCCTCGTGCACGTGGACCGGAGGAGAACTTGGCTGAGTTCTCATCCTTCCTCTGAGAGACAGATTGTGTTTAGTAATAACTCACATCCACATGCACAGTGGTGGGTGACGCTGAGGACAGGAGGGTGACTACACGTTAGCCTGCAGTAGCATGGCTGGTGGTGGAGGTGCGTCAGGGTAACGTGACGTAACGTGACGTAACGCTACTGTAGCTACACGTTAGCCTGCAGTAGCATGGCTGGTGGTGGAGGTGCGTCAGGGTAACGTGACGTAACGTGACGTAACGCTAACGCTACTGTAACGTAGCTACTCGTTAGCCTGGCGGTAGCATTAGCTCATTCGCCGACAGCAGCCTTTCTAGCGTTCGTGCAACGGAGGAACAAAGTGTCCGTCTTACCATGAGAAACCAAGATGAGAACCCAGAAGGTATTCTTCAAGACTAGAACATACGTCTCATCGGGACAGCGGGCTTCCTTTAGCTGGTAAGGACCGCTAGGTTCACGTAGGAAGTCTGTTGGCGTGAAGACTTGTGGATAAACCTCAACAGGTAGTAGTGAAGCTAACGTCCCTCTGGTTGGTCAGTTTAAAGCACGTGACATCTTTCACCAACGGTGATTGGACCAGAGTAGACAGTCCAACGTCACTTAGCAACGAACTCAACGCAACAAGCGGGAGTAGCATCAGAGATGCTCAGTGTGTTGAGATCGCTCCCCCCCGTCTTCAATGCACGTCGTAACGAGCTACAGAACAAAGCTCTGAACGGGACTGTGACCTCCGAGGCCAAGAATGAAGGTTTAAGGCTGTTTTCTAAAGCACTGTAAATCTGTTGGGGAGCTACGAAAATAAGTCATGGACTCGAACCTAAATCAACACCTAAATACATGTAGACCATGTTGTAGAGCAGGGGTGAGCAATTCATGTTCCCAAGGGCCCACATGAGACATCGGGACCGAAGGAGGGCCGGACCAATAGGCTGAATTCAATTAACTCAATATTAATGTCATTACTTTATAAAAAAAAACTGTAAATTATATGGTTTTGAGCTGCTACTGGTAAGAATACATGTTACAATAAGGCTGTGAAAATATGTAAAAAGAAATAATTAAATTTTAAGATACCTAGGTAACTTAAAATTAAATTACATTAACATACATATTTAAGGTAAGGTTGAAAGCTTTCAACCTTACCTTAAATATGTATGTTAAAGACCAGCAATTTATAAACTTTAAACAAAAGCAATAAGTGCTTTTGATGTTTTCCAGTTCAGTTCTTACTCGGTGAGAAAAGTCCAGTCTGTGTTGAACAAGAGCATGAAGTCTGGTTGATGAGGTGGAGATGTGAAGGACAGCTGACAGGTATCAGAGAGAGGATCTGATCTGTTGACCTTCACTAGAATGTTTGTTCTCATGTCGGTAGATCCAAAGAGAACCAACATCTCCTGAGCAGGCCTCCTCATGTGAGGAAAGTTCTCCTCTTTGAGAGAAGAGTAAAGATCCAGAAGTGATCCTGACTTAAAGTGCACGCACACATACATAAATCACCTTCAAAGTAAAAGCAGTGCCGTTGTATTGCATTTATGGCGTGCACCTTATTTATTTATTTTTCATTTTTTATTCACCTCACGCAGGCCGGACTGGGAGAGCCGTAAGATGCCCAGGTCTGTTGTAGAGGGAGTGGCCACTGGAGGGCAGTATAACTCACTTAGTGTAGTGCTGTAGTACCTTAACGTAGCCACTGGAGGGCAGTATAACTCACTTAGTGTAGTGCTGTAGTACCTTAACGTAGCCACTGGAGGGCAGTATAACTAATTGAGCCTAGTGCTGTAGTACCTTAACGTAGCCACTGGAGGGCAGTATAACTAATTGAGCCTAGTGCTGTAGTACCTTAACGTAGCCACTGGAGGGCAGTATAACTAATTGAGCCTAGTGCTGTAGTACCTTAACGTAGCCACTGGAGGGCAGTAAACAATCACATTTTACTCAGTTCACTACAAAACTCTTGTCAAACTCGTTTGACGTTTGTTTCCAGTGTAGATCAGCAATGAAACGTCCAAATTAAATCTGTACATTGGCAAGTTCATGACGCACTATTCATCTTTATGTAGTTAGTTGGTACATTTTAAACTTGCTTTGACAAACAGAGCACGTCCTTCCCAGCCCCACAATAAAGACACTTAGTCGTTTTATGAAGCCACATTTGTTTTTTTCTTTATTGGCTCCATCTGGCAACACAGAAAAAAAACAAAGAAAACAACAACCATCGGATGCAATAATTGATCTCAATCACTGTTAAGATGGGAAAGCAAGAGCACATCAGTCTTTGGCACTTTCTATTCTAAACAAACATGCTGCCCACAGTGAAAAATCATCTGTGCAAGTTTTTTTTTTTAAACTGAAGTCTTCAAAATACATTTGACAGTTTGACTGAAAATCATAACAAGCAAGTCACACGTGTTGCTATAAAGTTAGGCTCCACCCATCTTTTGGACATTACAGTATAAAAGGTAGAAATGACCCCTGCATATCGGGGAGGAAACAGGATCGATCAGTCGGCAGTTGTTTGAGTTGTGTTCCCACGAGGTGTCAGCATGCTCCTCATGGATGTGGGTCCATTATAGTGAGCAGTGGCTTTTGTGCTTGCGGCATGTCAAAAACATTCATTGTTAATATCTTGTGCTGGTAGATTCTAATACTGGTTCTGCTCGGCGAGCACCGGTTTGTCTCACAACCTGTTGTCATGTTCTCTAACCGTCAGGTCCGTTAGCTTCTCTGCTTCTTCTTCTGTGAATGTGGGACTAAGTGCAGAAAAGAAACCTTTGATTCTGTGGAGCTGCAACAAAAACCTGCCGTTACCGGATTATGTTTCATGAAGCCGAGACATTTTCTGCCAGGAAACTTCATGGTAGCGGCTTGAAACGACTGGAAAGTCCTCACTTCATCTATATCTATTTAGTCTATCGGTTAGGCATGGCAAGAAGGAAAGGCAACAAACCCCAGGAATCATTTGAAACCCCAATTCTAAAAGAAATGGCATAAAATCAGAGGGAAACTAATCCAACATGGTGAAACCAGTTAACGTACAAGAATAGAGAACTATCTGCTCAGCAGCTTGAGCCCCAGCTACTAGGGACGGCCTCGAGGTTCTGGGTGGTGAACCCGGGTTTGTAAGGCTTATTAATTATTAATTAAGAATTAAGGAGTGAAGGATGAACTCTGCATGAAGTCGTAGATCAGCCACCGGCTCTAACGTCTGCTCTCACAGGTTTCTGGTGAATATCTCCTTTGCACAGATTCATATTATATTTACACAAGCAAGATGGTTTATACAAGTATACGTTCACACACACACACACACACACACACACTCATTCCTCTGTGCTACTAATCCCACGGTGCTACATCATGAATGAGTTGTGTTCACAGTCCTGTTGGAAACAGCATCGGCTCCTCAGAGCTACAACTTCTCTGTTTCTGTTTCTGTTACGTTTCACTTTGATCAGAGTCCAGTGTCACTTCACTGTTTGGGCTTTTTCCATTAGATAATGCTGAAAGTGTCATGAGGGCACATGCTTGATGTCACAGAATTAAGGAACACGCCTTACAACACGTTATAATCTGGACTTTTTCAGACTGACGTACAAATTTGTCAATTTACAATATTTGACCGTTTAGATGGTTTCTTCTTCGGTCCTGACTGATGCCCAACATGTCAAATCTTAGTGTTGTTGTTGATAAATTAAATAAAAAAGCACGACTGGCATCGACAGCATCGTCTTAGAGCAGCACAGGCGAGCAGGCACCGCCTTTCTGTATGTTAACATGTTATTACCATGTTATTACTGCCTTTCACCACCTTTAACATGTTATTACCATGTTATTAATATGTCATTACTGCCTATTCACCACCTTTCTTATGTTAACATGTTATTACCATGTTATTACTGCCTTTCACCACCTTTAACATGTTATTACCATGTTATTAATATGTCATTACTGCCTATTCACCACCTTTCTTATGTTACCATGTTATTACTGCCTATTCACCTCCTTTAACATGTTATTACCATGTTATTAACATGTTATTACTGCCTATTCACCACCTTTCTGTACGTTAACATGTTATTAACATGTTATTACTGCCTATTCACCACCTTTCTGTACGTTAACATGTTATTAACATGTTATTACTGCCTATTCACCACCTTTCTGTACGTTAACATGTTATTAACATGTTATTACTGCCTATTCACCACCTTTCTGTACGTTAACATGTTATTAACATGTTATTACTGCCTAGTCACCACCTTTAACATGTTATTAACATGTTATTACTGCCTATTCACCACCTTTCTGTACGTTAACATGTTATTACTGCCTAGTCACCACCTTTAACATGTTATTACCATGTTATTACCATGTTATTACTGCCTATTCACCACCTTTCTGTACGTTAACATGTTATTACTGCCTAGTCACCACCTTTAACATGTTATTACCATGTTATTACTGCCTATTCACCACCTTTCTGAATGCTAACATGTTATTAACTCACACAAGTTTAAACATTCCTCAGAGGCTGGTGAGAGTGATAGATGAGCAGTTCCTATAGGAACATGTTGAGAGCACTGACTCCCCAGCTTTCCCTCGTATAAAGAAGAAGGTCCCCAGTGTGAAGGCTGGCATGAGGAACACTCACATGAAGGCTTACTCACAGCACAACACCACCATCAGAACAACATTAAACTCCATAAAGTGCAAGCCTACAATATCTTAATCGCCATAACGGTCAACACAGGGAGCGTGGAGGTTGATCTCACCAAAGAGAGTCTCCTCTCCTCAAGTCCTCGGAAAGCTGGAATGTCACATATTTAAAAAAGAATGGCCAACGAACAAACTGGCCTCATTAACATTGTACTCCTCCTTAAAGGGACAGTGTGTAACATTAAGGGGGATTTATGGAATATAATATTCATAACCAAGTTGTCATCCGTGTCTGATGACCTGAAACTAAGAGTCGTTGTTTTGGTGAGTCCACCATGTCCCTACAGAAGCCCAGAGCGGACAAACCAGAGGGACGTATTCAGTTGGTTGCAATCTGCAACTTCACCACTAGATGCCGCTAAATCCTACACACTGCTCCTTTGAGTTTAACTTCATATTTCATCACACATTTCATAGACTTACTAAATACTGAACAAACACATCTGTGCCAAAACATTGTTTTACATCATCTGTACACAAACTCTAACCATGTCAATAAATATAACGAACACTATAGTGTTCTTCTCTTCGTTTCTATCAATTCCAACATCTCAATCCCAGACAGCTCTCAGTATCTGCATCACTACGAGGGCCTGTGCATCACGGTCAGTGTCAGGAATAAATCCCCAACGATCAACATGTTCACACGAATACCGTCAGCTTGTGTCTACTGGTGTGTGTTAATGTGAGCATCAGTCAAAACATGTGAAACGGTCAAAAACAAGCAGAGTCCTGAAGCCAAGCTGGAGGCCTGAGTGGTGCTGGACAACAAGATATGAAGCCGACACGTCAAGAACCATGAAGCAACACTGTGGCCTAAAAGGGCCCTGAAGGCCTCCGGCCACCAAGGTCTGGACATGGGGTCCGTGGGTCTGGACGTGGGGTGCGTGGGTCTGGACGTGGGGTGCGTGGGTCTGGACCCCTCGTGTTGAGGCCGGTACCAACACCTCTAGGACCTACTTCTCTTTCCTGCTGGTCCGGACTGGACTAGAATGATCCTTCTTTGGGTCACAATAGTATTGGACCGGAGAATGCTGACAATGCCATCCTTGGGCTGGTGCAGTGGTTCTCAAACTGTGGGGAGCGACCCTCTAGTGGGACGCAGAGGTATTACAGGTGGGGCGCGGGGGGAGATTTATTTTTGGAATAATTTAAAAAAACTTTTCCTTTATTAGTCCTCTAGAGACCAGGTCTCTCCAGAGACCAGGTCTCTAGAGACCAGGTCTCTAGAGGACTGGTCTCTCCAGAGGTCTCTCCAGAGACCAGGTCTCTGGAGAGTCCAGGTCTCTGGAGAGTCCAGGTCTCTGGAGGGGAGCTGTTTAGAAGTCTGATACTTCTTTTATTCACTGCCGAGCGAATAGCTTCAGATTGTTTAGAGAGCTGAGAGAGATAGAAGAGACAGAAACATATCGGAGAGAAAGAGGGATGAAGGAGGATATTGGTATGAGTATCCAGGGCATCATGGGAAGTGTGACTGGGACCACTGATGGGATGCAAAGGGACGCTGGCTGCTGGTTTAAGGCTGTTAGCAGCCTCCGTTTAGACGTCACGCTTCCTGCGGTCCAGCATCAGAACACCGTATTTAAAGTACTTTCCTTTTCTAAATATCTCCAGAGAACCATAGAAGCTGCTCCACATGTCATGCTGGTCATAAGACACAGACGGGTTCACAGGAAATGGACCAAAAGGATCCTCACCAGGATGCTAAGAATATCATGTGGCCTTTAAGACGAAGGGGAAAACCGACAAAGGTCTCAAGTGTTCTCAGCAAGGCAGCCATGTTGTTACTACTTGTTCATCCCTCGTTCAAAAGATGTTTTGACTACATTTCATTCTTTGTGGTTCCAGTGAGACTGCAACCCAAATCCATGTGTTTGGCACAGCCAGTTTGTATCCACATTGATTTGAGAAGTCTTGACAGCTTTTGCAAATCCCAAGAGATTCTAAAGTGACTTCTAGGATGCGTCTCAGTGCACGGCTCAGACTCAAGGTGTCTGACCAGCACAGCTCTGGAGGACATGGAGCACCTTCATCTGCTGGCCTGCTGCACCAGAGGAACCAGACCGCCGTGTCTCTACCGCATGCAGACATGCTGATGTCTGGACCGGAGGCTGGCCGGGTCGCTTGAGAACGGGCAGTCAGGCCGGCTGGAGGTGTGAGAACATCTGGAAGCTCTTTGGATCGACAGAGCGTGACACCATGGAGCCGGCATGAGGACAGCCACCTGACTGCCAGTGGTATTCCATCCAGATGAAACTCATCATTAAAGGTTAGTGGTGTTTGTGTCATTTAAGTAATTACGGAATGATGCGTGTTGGTGTGCACACCCTTCATCTCCTCTGTTACAAACCAGATTGTCTTCATTTGCTGACACAACTACAAAGCACGGGGCCCATGCAACACATGCACTGGCTCCATTTACTACCCAACCCTTTCTAGAGCTTCGAGCCGGAGGCCGCTCTTTGTGGATAAAACAATTAAGTGGATCCATTTCTTGCCCTTTTTGCATGCAAATACAGCACAGTGACATGGAAAAGCAACAACGATCACTTTGAACGCGCTCAAGGCTAAACAACGGTGGATTCAAGGTATTAGATGGATTGCTGGTTAATGTCACCACGGTGTGTGAAATCTTTCCAACTAATGAGGACTTACAACACACAGACACGACCTCATGCACCTCCGCTGCTACAAGTTAAGCTGTTGGACAGCAAGCACTGATTGGCAAATCACATTTTGGTGGAAAACAAATGTCAGCGTCTAAGCTAGCGGACGGATTAATGTGCGAACATTAAAGCCGTTTTCATATTTACTGATGCAGAGAAGGGTTTTGTTTAGCACTGGCTCTCCAGCAGCGTTGCCTTCATAAACACCTTGAAGCTGCCAGGGTTGTTCAATTCTCTATCTTTTAGGCTTACACAACAATAAATATTATTTAAAAAAAAACACAAAACCAAGACCGCCAACAATTCAGTGAGGAGGATAGCGGCTGCAGTCTTTAAGGACCGTTATCTGCAGCCGCTCACTGTTCACTTTATGTTTGACATTACATTTAACAGGAAGCCGCTGAGTCTCATAATGGGGAATTTATACTAAACTTAACCATGTGAAATTTTTTATGTTGCACTACATTTGCTTCCACAAGTAACAGTAAAATGCGTGACATGAGCTCGTACGTTTCATTACCTGTAAAAAAAGAACAAAAGAAAAGACTAGGAGGGCCTGGCAGTTGAGTCTGTATGTACACGTTGCCATGTCGCCCTGTGCAGAGGTGTTAGTAGGCTTCCAGTGGATCGTCCCAAAATAGGCTCTGGACATCCAGCATAGTCGCCAGCTCCAAAATATGCTTCTGTAGAAGGCTGCTCTCCACCGTGTCCTGTTTAGGGAGCTCAGGGTACGACTCCGGGAAGCTCTGGGACTCCTGCAAGCACAAGACCTCAGACTCAAACTAGTGTTCCCCAGCCGCCTCTCCAGGTCTCACTGAGCACGGAGGCAGTGTTTCATTCTGCTGCTCGTGGGTCTGCGAGGCCAAACATAACGGCAGATATCCACTCCAGTGTTCCTCCTATAGCAGGGTTCATACACACATTCTGACCAATGGGCTTCATGACTTTAAACCAAACATTTAGTGAAATCTGGGTGTGAACAGTAAAAAGTGAGTAAATGTAGTATTTAAACTAACAATGAGAACACAAAGCATACAGTAAACCTTAAATGACTCAAATGAATGAGACAATAGTTTGATTAAAAGAATAAACATTTATATAGATGCCTGTATGTATGCCTGCTTATATTCTGAGTCTTTCTTTTAAAAGCATATTCATTATTTCAAACTCAGCGTGAATGAACGTCATGAACACATGAATATAACACATTTACATGACTTTTACTAAACTTTGGGATTTTATTTTTTTCAAGGACTTTTCCAGGCCTGGAAATAACCATTTTAAATTCCATGACTTGTCCAGGTTCTCCATGACCGTAACAACTCTGCATATAAGCATTCTGCTGCAGCAGTGTGGTGGTGGTCAGCCAACCAGCTGGCAGCTGTGCTCCCAGTAGCAGCTACACTGGTGCAGCGGCTACACTTAGCTCTGAACAGTGCATCTGAAGTGTGCATCAAGTGCATTGTGTGTTTGCATTCTTCAGAAGTGGGACACGCTTTGTGTGCTCTGCGCCCGATGTGCGTTAAAGACTCTTACGGTACTTTCTCTCATGAAGCAGGGACTCACCCGGAAGAGTTTATGCAGCCTCAGTGCAGCCGAGCAGAACACGAACCGGATCAGCAGCAGCCGGAGGAACTCGTCACCAAAGAATTGCAAAAAGGCTTGATCTGCAGAGACAGGGAAACAACACAACATTTGAGTGGCTTTCTTCTCTCGTCTATTTCTGTCGGCATCCTCCACAACCAAAGACTTCCCACAGGAACGCCCAGGTCAGGACCCCGGTTCCATTTCCTCCTCAGGAGAGGGAGTAGGCCTATACAGGGAATAGGGAGTGTGTTTGTCTTCTTTCTCAGCTTCTCTATCGGATACTAACCCAGCAACTCAACTTCATTCAAATGGTCTCATACAGTGGAGGAAATAAGTATTTCATCCCTTACCGATTTTGTAAGTTTGCCCATTGACAAAGAAATGAACTGTGTATCATTGTAATGGTAGGTTTATTTTGACAGTGAGAGAAAACAAAAATCCAGAAAATCTCATCATATAAAAGTTATACATTTCTTTGAATTTGATTGAGTGAAATAAGTATTTGATCCCCTCGCAACCAGCAATAATTCTGGCTCCCACAGACGGTTAGATTAGCTCTTTCTCTCACTGTTCAAATAAACCTACCATTAAAATGTTAGACTGTTTATTTCTTTGTCAGTGGGCAAACTTACAAAAAAAATCATCAAATCCTTATTTCCTCACTGTACATTACATACATGAAACCTGACCTCTGTATTTAAACCCTCCTAAACTGTCAATATGTTAAACAGCCCTAGAAACTCAGAGATATTGGCCTGGTGCAGTCCTTGTTGTACCGTATGTCTCTGCAACTGCAGCTAAATCGGAAAGATCCACAAATCAGCTGCACAGTTGAGAAAAAAAAAGCTTAGCTGCTTATAACCCAAATTTTACGGTATTTAATATCGTTCCTTCTGACCGTGGCTCTTGGTCTTGAGTGTGCAGTGTTTTAGTGCCACAGTTTTGTTGGATTGTTTTGTCATGTTTTGTTATAACTAAATGTGACTGGTTCTAGAGAATTTGTTCTTGTTGATGTGGACTACATGCATCGTCCGTTAATGACGCAGCATCCCGTCATGCACATATTTATGTAAACGATAACAGACGGCACTGAAGGCCCAGGTAGAAAACGCACGGCCCGCCACTGCACACCAGGTACACTGCTGTTCATGGTTAGTGCAGTTAAATAATTTATTTAAATCACGTTTAACCTGAATAATACTATGTTTAACTTGAATAATATGAATTAAATGAATTAAAAACAAGAAATACACATTTATCGTGGTCCACTCTATCCTGTAATGTCTGCTATTATAGTATATATATATATATATATATATATATATATATATATATATATATATATATATATATATATATAAAAATAAATAATATATATATATACACACACACAGTATATGAAAATGAATGGTGTGCTACCTATGGTCCGTGATCGAGTAATCATCTGCCCGATGTCATGGTAGACTTTACTGAGGAACTCCTGCGCCCGTTCCCACAGGCCTCGCTGCACGCTGTTCAGGCCGCACACCGAGGAGAAGGCCAGGAGCGGACTGTAGAGGAACAGCGTGAAGAGACTCCCCCGCTGAGACTGATCTGAGGTCAGCAGAGACCAGACAGGTTACAGCTACACACCTTACCACACAGGTTACATCTACACACCTTACCACACAGGTTACATCTACACACCTTACCACACAGGTTACATCTACACACCTTACCACACAGGTTACATCTACACACCTTACCACACAGGTTACATCTACACACCTTACCACACAGGTTACATCTACACACAGGTTACATCTACACACAGGTTACATCTACACACAGGTTACATCTACACACCTTACCACACAGGTTACATCTACACACAGGTTACATCTACACACAGGTTACATCTACACACAGGTTACATCTACACACCTTACCACACAGGTTACATCTACACACAGGTTACATCTACACACAGGTTACATCTACACACAGGTTACATCTACACACCTTACCACACAGGTTACATCTACACACAGGTTACATCTACACACAGGTTACATCTACACACAGGTTACATCTACACACAGGTTACATCTACACACAGGTTACATCTACACACCTTACCACACAGGTTACATCTACACACAGGTTACATCTACACACAGGTTACATCTACACACAGGTTACATCTACACACCTTACCACACAGGTTACATCTACACACCTTACCACACAGGTTACATCTACACACCTTACCACACAGGTTACATCTACACACCTTACCACACAGGTTACATCTACACACAGGTTACATCTACACACAGGTTACATCTACACACAGGTTACATCTACACACCTTACCACACAGGTTACATCTACACACCTTACCACACAGGTTACATCTACACACCTTACCACACAGGTTACATCTACACACAGGTTACATCTACACACAGGTTACATCTACACACAGGTTACATCTACACACAGGTTACATCTACACACCTTACCACACAGGTTACATCTACACACAGGTTACATCTACACACAGGTTACATCTACACACAGGTTACATCTACACACCTTACCACACAGGTTACATCTACACACAGGTTACATCTACACACAGGTTACATCTACACACCTTACCACACAGGTTACATCTACACACAGGTTACATCTACACACAGGTTACATCTACACACAGGTTACATCTACACACAGGTTACATCTACACACAGGTTACATCTACACACAGGTTACATCTACACACCTTACCACACAGGTTACATCTACACACAGGTTACATCTACACACAGGTTACATCTACACACAGGTTACATCTACACACAGGTTACATCTACACACCTTACCACACAGGTTACATCTACACACAGGTTACATCTACACACAGGTTACATCTACACACAGGTTACATCTACACACCTTACCACACAGGTTACATCTACACACAGGTTACATCTACACACAGGTTACATCTACACACAGGTTACATCTACACACAGGTTACATCTACACACCTTACCACACAGGTTACATCTACACACAGGTTACATCTACACACAGGTTACATCTACACACAGGTTACATCTACACACAGGTTACATCTACACACCTTACCACACAGGTTACATCTACACACAGGTTACATCTACACACAGGTTACATCTACACACAGGTTACATCTACACACCTTACCACACAGGTTACATCTACACACAGGTTACATCTACACACAGGTTACATCTACACACAGGTTACATCTACACACAGGTTACATCTACACACAGGTTACATCTACACACAGGTTACATCTACACACAGGTTACATCTACACACAGGTTACATCTACACACCTTACCACACAGGTTACATCTACACACAGGTTACATCTACACACAGGTTACATCTACACACAGGTTACATCTACACACCTTACCACACAGGTTACATCTACACACAGGTTACATCTACACACAGGTTACATCTACACACCTTACCACACAGGTTACATCTACACACAGGTTACATCTACACACAGGTTACATCTACACACAGGTTACATCTACACACAGGTTACATCTACACACAGGTTACATCTACACACAGGTTACATCTACACACCTTACCACACAGGTTACATCTACACACAGGTTACATCTACACACAGGTTACATCTACACACAGGTTACATCTACACACCTTACCACACAGGTTACATCTACACACAGGTTACATCTACACACAGGTTACATCTACACACAGGTTACATCTACACACCTTACCACACAGGTTACATCTACACACAGGTTACATCTACACACAGGTTACATCTACACACAGGTTACATCTACACACAGGTTACATCTACACACAGGTTACATCTACACACCTTACCACACAGGTTACAGCTACACACCTTACCACACAGGTTGAACTGCCAGATAATAGATAACTCCAGCTTTTTGTTAACTTAAAGCATACGCCTAGTGATATTCTATATCTCCCAACAAGTACACACACACACACACACACACACACACACACACACATCTGGTGTATATATAATACATAATACATTTAAGTACTTTATATACTTTTTATTCCGTCTGTATATTTGCTACTGTATTCTTCTTTAGGGTTTTTATTACTGTTTTACTGTGTATTTATATTACTTGATTTTGATTTACTATGTCCCTTGTGTGCACTGCTGCTGTAATCCTGCAATTACCCCAGTGCGGGACTAATAAAGCATTATCTTATCTCTCCACACACACACACACACACACACACACACACACACACACACACACACACACACACACACACACACACACACACACACACACACACACACACACACACACACACTAGTTTTAAAAACGACAGTGACCAGCTAGATTAGGGAAATATATATATATATATATATCACATATAATATATTAGGCATATTTGTGACCTGTTTCTAAAGATGAATGCTCTCAGTCTGAACCGACGAGGAGTCAAAGTACTAAGAGACATGGTCGGTTTGATCTGTGATTTACTGACAGTAGGTTTACTGATCTGGGTTCTAGTGACACACACCTTGCACACTCTTGGGATATACTGTCGGTGATAGTAGGCACACCAGAGGCTGGCCGAACAGATTTGTGAAATGCTATTAGGATAAACAAAAGACAGAAAAAGTCATATTAGTTATAATAATATACAGTACATTCACAGTGTGATCATATCATATACACAGGTTATCACATGTAAAAAAAACAGTTGGAGTAACATTAAAAAGGTTATTATTCCCATCATTTGGAGACTTTGGGGCGGTAACAAGGGAGTATAAAAGTCAGTGAGTTCGCCTACAGTTGTTTATATTTTTTCAAACCATTCAAAGTATGCTTCCTGGTGCAGTGTCCAGACAACTATTACTGGATCATTTTAATACTGAAGGGAACTTAAAACTTGATCCTCAGGCAAATTCTGGAGTTATAAGGAGAGGATTTATGGACATTTATTCATAAGGAACATACAAAGATAATGACATCCTCGGAAAGTGTAAGTCACTCTGAATTTAAATACGTGTATCAAATCTGTTTGTTCAGATTTCACTGAGAATAAATCTCGACACAGCGTCTGTAACCCGGGGATTGATTTCAGGTTCCTTCATTGTCTCACTGCTGCTGAGCAACCAGCAGCCAGACAATACCAGGAAGCACCTGTCACAGGAAGCACCTGTCACCTGTCACAGGAAGCACCTGTCACAGGAAGCACCTGTCACAGGAAGCACCTGTCACAGGAAGCACCTGTCACAGGAAGCACCTGTCACCTGTCACAGGAAGCACCTGTAACAGAAGCACCTGTCACAGAAGCACCTGTCACAGGAAGCACCTGTCACCTGTCACAGGAAGCACCTGTCACAGGAAGCACCTGTCACAGGAAGCACCTGTCACAGGAAGCACCTGTAACAGGAAGCACCTGTCACAGGAAGCACCTGTCACCTGTCACAGGAAGCACCTGTAACAGAAGCACCTGTCACAGAAGCACCTGTCACAGGAAGCACCTGTCACCTGTCACAGGAAGCACCTGTCACAGGAAGCACCTGTCACAGGAAGCACCTGTAACAGGAAGCACCTGTCACAGGAAGCACCTGTAACAGGAAGCACCTGTCACAGGAAGCACCTGTCACAGGAAGCACCTGTCACATGAAGCACCTGTCACAGAAGCACCTGTCACAGAAGCACCTGTCACAGAAGCACCTGTCACAGAAGCACCTGTCACAGAAGCACCTGTCACAGAAGCACCTGTCACAGAAGCACCTGTCACAGGAAGCACCTGTCACAGAAGCACCTGTCACAGAAGCACCTGTCACAGAAGCACCTGTCACAGAAGCACCGGTCACAGGAAGCACCTGTCACATGAAGCACCTGTCACAGGAAGCACCTGTCACAGAAGCACCGGTCACAGGAAGCACCTGTCACAGGAAGCACCTGTCACATGAAGCACCTGTCACAGGAAGCACCTGTCACAGGAAGCACCTGTCACAGGAAGCACCTGTCACAGGAAGCACCTGTCACAGGAAGCACCTGTCACAGGAAGCACCTGTCACAGAAGCACCTGTCACAGAAGCACCTGTCACAGGAAGCACCTGTCACAGAAGCACCTGTCACAGGAGACACCTGTCACATGAAGCACCTGTCACATGAAGCACCTGTCACAGGAAGCACCTGTCACAGAAGCACCTGTCACAGGAGACACCTGTCACATGAAGCACCTGTCACATGAAGCACCTGCCACATGAAGCACCTGTCACAGAAGCACCTGTCACAGGAAGCACCTGTCACAGGAAGCACCTGTCACCTGTCACAGGAAGCACCTGTCACCTGAAACACCTGTCAAATGAAACACCTGTCACAGGAAGCACCTGTCACATGAAGCACCTGTCACAGGAAGCACCTGTCACAGAAGCACCTGTCACAGAAGCACCTGTCACAGGAGACACCTGTCACATGAAGCACCTGTCACATGAAGCACCTGTCACAGGAAGCACCTGCCACATGAAGCACCTGTCACAGAAGCACCTGTCACAGGAAGCACCTGTCACCTGTCACAGGAAGCACCTGTCACATGAAACACCTGTCACAGGAAGCACCTGTCACATGAAGCACCTGTCACATGAAGCACCTGTCACATGAAGCACCTGTCACATGAAGCACCTGTCACATGAAACACCTGTCACATGAAACACCTGTCACATGAAACACCTGTCACATGAAACACCTGTCACAGGAAGCACCTGTCACATGAAACACCTGTCACATGAAACACCTGTCACATGAAACACCTGTCACAGGAAGCACCTGTCACAGGAAGCACCTGTCACATGAAACACCTGTCACAGGAAGCACCTGTCACAGGAAGCACCTGTCACATGAAACACCTGTCACATGAAACACCTGTCACAGGAAGCACCTGTCACAGGAAGCACCTGTCACCTGTCACAGGAAGCACCTGTCACATGAAGCACCTGTCACATGAAACACCTGTCACATGAAACACCTGTCACAGGAAGCACCTGTCACAGGAAGCACCTGTCACATGAAGCACCTGTCACATGAAACACCTGTCACATGAAACACCTGTCACAGGAAGCACCTGTCACAGGAAGCACCTGTCACCTGTCACATGAAACACCTGTCACAGGAAGCACCTGTCACATGAAGCACCTGTCACATGAAGCACCTGTCACATGAAACACCTGTCACATGAAACACCTGTCACACCTCTCCCTTCATCTCACTGGCTCCCTCTGGACCTTCTGTACAGATGTGATACTCTTCAGGTAACTGCTTACATACCTTGTAGGCTGTGCTGTTTGAAGAATCCACGATGACAAAGAGTGGCTTCCGGGTGAAAGGAAATAAGTCCCCTGGATGAAGGCTGCAACATCACAAACAAGCCACAAGGAAGGAAGTCACAGTGAGGCTTTCAGCTGGCATCAACACACACAGGAGCATCAGATAGACGTCATTAACAAGTAAACCGGCGTTCCTCTTGGGTTAGGTCTGGAGACACAGGAAGCACTCTTCTTTTCCTAAAACGTTAAATACACATTTTGAGAAATGCTAATAAATATATTAGACTAATGAATAATCACCAGTGCATTTCTTTCTGGGCCTGATTCCTCTTCTGCACCGTCTCTCCGTTCACCACATCTCGGTTTGTATTGGTGAGAACTCCTCCAAAATCATATGGGCCTACAGGAAATGGTCAAAGATTAAGCTTAATTGCTTCAACTTGATTTTAACATATAGATGTCACTCCAAATCAACACCACATTGGTTTGCTTCTAAAAGACCGGATGTTGCTGCATTAGCAGGACACCAAAGAGAACATGTCTGGGTCCCTGTGGCTTTAACTATAATGATGCTATTTATGCTTTACACTGCTGTCTTTTATAGATTACACCAGTGGTGGCCGTCAGGGCCTGCTAAGCCTTCTCTGCTGGCCTAAACAGAATCACAAAGTTATAGCTATTTTATAATTTAATTGTTTTTCACAAATACACTACATGTATTATAATAATTTTTCCCAATTAGCTTATTTTCTCATTGTACGGAGCATTACAATGTCTTCCTCTGTTGCTCTGCCTTCAGCCTGCAGCAGTGCTCCCATTGCAGCTGGTTTTAAGGAGAAGCTTTCATCCAATCACATGTTTCTCCTCCTGTGTCTCTATGGAAGCAAAGCAGTTTAAGCCTTAGCAGATTAAAGTACACAGAGAGTGGACGTTGTGGTTGATTCTCATGGACTTCAACAAATCAGATCTTTAGTTTGACAAGCTGGATGTATTCTTTGACTGCAGCTCCTGCAAAATGGCGTGGATGTATATGATTGGTCAGTGGCCCAGCGTGACCATTAACATGCGCTGTGATGGCTGGTCCCGCCTCTCCCCTCGCCAAGATGCGCAGCTGCTGGAGATGTCTTGTGTGTGCAGTGTTTCAGTGCCGCGCTTTTGTTGGATTGTTTTGTTATAACTAAATGTGTCTTGTGCTTGATTTGGACAACATGCATTGTCCGACGCAGCAACGGCGAGGTTGGAGGCATCTGCGTGATTGCAGATTGCTCTACGGAGTGTCCGCTTGTCAAAGGACGCTGAAAAAAGAAAGAAAAAAAACTCTGCCCGTTTTGTGACTTTACAGGTACTAATAGGGGGAAATAGTTTTTTATATACCATAGGTCTCTTCTCACAAGGGTTACGGTATTGTAGCAATTCAGAACCATGTGGTTGCGGAGATAATTAAGGAAATGTTTTAAAAAACTGTTCTTTTTTTCCTCGAGGATAGGCGCGGGGGGCTTGGTGCTTATGAGGTTAAAACAGCTCCGCAGGTCGGTCCACCCCGCGTGACCTCCATGGCCGTAATATTGCAACACAATGGGCCGTATAGCAGAGTGAGCGTCTGCTGTCCACACATGACAGTCTGTATGAACGCGTCGTGTTCAATTCACGCGGGGGCCGGTCCGACAGTAACTCCCAGGCCGCACCTGATGTGGCCACACGGCACTGAAGGCCTAGGTCGAAAATGCATGGCCCGCCACTGGATTACAAAACATCATTGGCTTCATCCATCTGGTTTATTAAAGTCATTTTATCCTTCATTACCTAAATGCACCAAGTGCTCACATCATATTTGGCACCTTGAGAGAGAGAGCGGAGGCACTGAAGAACAGAAGTTATGTAGTTAAATAGTTATGACATCACTGACGGAATTTTAAACATTTAAGACTTCAGTTGAAGTTTTAATTAAAGATCATTATGAGTGTGAGGGACGTTCTGCTTCTCAGTAACCGCATCATTTAACATCCTACTTTCTCCCACAGTGCAGAACATGCTTCACACATTCAGCCAGCCGGGTGTGAAGGTCGGGGAAGAGGCTGAAGATGGAGACAGTGAGCGTCTTTAGTCAACTTCCCCCAGTTAAGCTGTGAGAGTGTAGTAATATATAATAGAACATCACTTGATTTACCTACTTTTGCTTCGTTTGGTCGCTTGTACTACCCTGGAGTTCTACAGCTCATACAGGGTACCCCCAGGATTTTTCATCTCAAATTTAAGACTTTTTAAGACCTTTTCAAGACCACTTTAAATGAAATTTAAGACCAACATCGCACCTTTCCTGATATGCGTATGAATGAAAAAAAAATAGGAAATCAATCAATCAAATAACTTTAATCATAAGACAGAACCATTTAAAACAATAACTGTGAGGGGTGTACGTTTTGGTCTACGTGTCTTATTTTATTGTATTGTTATATAATAATGAACAATATTTTCTTATCGTATATTATTATATATAACATTTTATCTTATTTGGCATTTGTTGGACTGCTTGTGTTACCAAACAATGGGATCTTGATCGGCTTAATTTAGTAAGTAAAGTATTGTTTTTGTGTCATGATGAATATATTCAACTCGATTCTGGGGCGTCATTCATGCCGAGTCTCAGCAGAATCGGCAACGGGACCCGGGCCGGACATGTTTCTTCCGGCGTGTCTAGCTTAAGCCGGATCCGGACAAGGTCATTTTGGCTACCTGGGGAAGAACCCTTTAATTTACAGAGAAGAAACATCTTCAGCTGGAGGACTGTGGACTCTAACACTACTGGCAAGTGCATCTGACCCTGCTGTGAGACACGCGATGGAAACGGGAAAGCAGGTTCGCATAGCTCGATGCTAACCTGCGAGCGCGCTAGTGGGGAGGGGGGTGGAGGGGGGTGGCACGCGATCAGCTGTTAAACTCTACAGGTCTCAGCAGTTCAGAGCCATATACAGGTCCCTGATATTTTGGATGCGACGTTTGGGTGTACTAAGATCCGTTGTAACAACGAACAATAAACAAATGTTGTGGCGCCGTATCAAATAAGGAAGGGGGTAAAAATTAAGACTTGATGAACGAAATTTAAGACCTGTTGACAAAATGTAATACCTTTTTTAAGGCCTTAAATTATGAATACTAAATTTAAGACTTTTTCAAGTTTTTAAGACCTCGCGGGTACCCTGTCATATGACCACCATATGAATACCAGACCCTATTGTCCTTGATCTCTAACGAATACACAACTCTAAATCTGCAATAATAATCACAATAAACACAAGCATTGACATGTTAGGAAGCATATTCAGTCTAGATTAATGTATTTGACTCCCACAGTCTCGTAGGTTACAGGGATGTGTCTTTGAGACGTTGTAAGAGGGACTGTAAGAGGGATATAATCGCTTAGTCATGTTGAGGAGCTTACGGAATTATTAAAACTTAACGATCTTCTTTTTAAATGTAAATGAACACGTCTCTTCTCACAAGGGTCACGGTACTTTAGCAATTTAAATGAATTAAATCGGAACTGTGGATGAGTAGATAGCACAGTTTTAGTTTTGAAAAAACCCAATTCTCATTTTCAGCAGACAGAAAAAAGGGGCGTCGGGTTTATAAGGTTAATAAAAAGTGATATAAAAAATCTGGGGTCTAACTTTGAGATTGTACCTTCATAATCTGAGTTGCCTGTAGGGAAGACTCCAGTCGCTGACAGGTAGACGAGCAGGACGCTGTTGGCAGGCAACTCCTGAGGGGAAAAGAGGCTGAATGCTAAACCCTGACATCAAAGCAGAAGCTGGGATCATGGGTGCAGAAGAAAGCTAACAACCTATGGGTCCACATCATGAACATCTAAATGGGATTGTGTGTCACATCAACACAATGAATGTGTTGCTGATGATCAAGGTGAATACTGACCTTAAAAGAGGCGGACAAGAAAGTAAAAAGCTGGCTGAATGTCGGCTTGTACAGCAAATACTTGTGAGGGTTTTCTCTCTTAGCCGGTTTCTCATTGGGTTCCTGTGGAGCAATAAGCGATAGAATTACTGATTATATTTCACTTCCAGTTTACTTCATGTACAGACAGGTAACCAGTCTCCTCCAAGTATGCGTCCATCTGCTTCACCTTTGTCACGCTAGTAGTCAGAACCAGTGGGGAACAGTAGAGGATCTAGACACATAGTCATGGTACAGATGGATAATGACCCAAACACTCTGAGAACAGCCCAAGAGCTTCAAGGGAAACAGAATACTCTTCAATGGCCAAAGTCACCTGGTCTCAACCCAAGGGGGCGTTTCATTTCCTTCAGATAAAAGAAGCAGAAACCAGCAGCATGGAGGAGGCTGCAGAGCTTCAAGGGAGGAGGCTCAGCGCTGGTGAGGACTATGGGTCATATATATTTATTTACACACAGTACATATTACACCAATAGTATATAAGTACGCTATCTTTAAACATGACACTCACCAGTGTTCCTTGTTTGGATGGCTGCGTGGCCAGGTTGACTGGTTCCCTCTCCAAAGCTTGAAGCATGCGGAACATATCGATGGTCAACTCACTGAACTTCACCTAAAGAAGAGGAGAAGCACTCTGACGTTAACCCTCCATCGGGAGATTTGTGGAGAATATCTCATGTCGGCATTGTGTTTTTACAGATGCCATTGTTGACAATATGACAAAGACAAATCAGGGCTGCCATAATAAGAACTGTGCAAAGATTACATGCAAAATCATCTCTATATCAGTTTTAGGGCTTTTAAGTTCTTGGTCAGCGGAGGGCACTTCAACTACAGTAGTACCTCCCAAAGGGAGGTGAAGAGCATGCGTTCTACTTCTGGTTCTGAGGATAAATAAGACAGAGCCGTGTTGGATCAGTAAAATAACACCGACTGTGTTCTAGGGGACAAAAACATGGACAAATATGCAAGAACATTTATGAGGAAATGCTCCGTCATGAAGTCATGCTGTTAATGAGACAGAAGACATTCAGTGCAGGTGAGGTTACACTGGGCGGCGTGACGGAGATGTCCAGCTATCAGGAACACGGACGCTGCAGTTGGAGTGTGAGGGAATCTCTAGCTAATCCAGAACCTGTGATTATGATGTCGTCTACATCAAACTGAACCAGTGAACCGCCGACTCATTTTACATGTGATGTCTGTAACATATTGAAACCTCAAATTCAGAATTCTTGCCCCTGTGGAGGAATCAAGACCATCTGTAAGTCACTCGACAGGCATGGACTACTTTCTCTGACATAGGAATGAAAAACTATGTATTATAAAACCACGTATTGCTGTTGTTATGTTCTGGAATGACTGGTATCACTATACTTGTGGTTGTGGAATCTGGGTAAAGTAAAAATAAATGTGTTCTGAGTTTGTCACGCCACAGAAAAATGTGTTATTTATTATAGCCAGCCAAATTTGAATGGTTGAAATAAATTGGCAAGTTTATACTTAAGGGCTTTAGTCCTACGCCCTGCTTTAGTCCTACGCCCTGCTTTAGTCCTACGCTCTGCTTTAGTCCTACGCTCTGCTTTAGTCCCACGCCCTGCTTTAGTCCCACGCCCTGCTTTAGTCCTACGCCCTGCTTTAGTCCTACGCTCTGCTTTAGTGCTACGCCCTGCTTTAGTGCTACGCTCTGCTTTAGTCCTACGCCCTGCTTTAGTGCTACGCCCTGCTTTAGTGCTACGCTCTGCTTTAGTCCCACGCCCTGCTTTAGTCCTACGCCCTGCTTTAGTCCTACGCCCTGCTTTAGTGCTACGCTCTGCTTTAGTCCTACGCCCTGCTTTAGTGCTACGCTCTGCTTTAGTGCTACGCCCTGCTTTAGTGCTACGCCCTGCTTTAGTGCTACGCTCTGCTTTAGTCCTACGCTCTGCTTTAGTCCTACGCTCTGCTTTAGTCCTACGCCCTGCTTTAGTCCTACGCCCTGCTTTAGTCCTACGCCCTGCTTTAGTCCTACGCTCTGCTTTAGTCCTACGCCCTGCTTTAGTCCTACGCCCTGCTTTAGTCCCACGCTCTGCTTTAGTCCTACGCCCTGCTTTAGTGCTACGCTCTGCTTTAGTCCTACGCTCTGCTTTAGTCCTACGCCCTGCTTTAGTCCTACGCCCTGCTTTAGTCCTACGCCCTGCTTTAGTCCTACGCCCTGCTTTAGTCCTACGCTCTGCTTTAGTCCTACGCCCTGCTTTAGTGCTACGCTCTGCTTTAGTCCTACGCCCTGCTTTAGTCCTACGCTCTGCTTTAGTCCTACGCCCTGCTTTAGTCCCACGCCCTGCTTTAGTCCCACGCTCTGCTTTAGTCCTACGCCCTGCATTAGTCCTACGCTCTGCTTTAGTCCTACGCTCTGCTTTAGTCCTACGCCCTGCTTTAGTCCTACGCCCTGCTTTAGTCCTACGCCCTGCTTTAGTCCTACGCCCTGCATTAGTCCTACGCCCTGCTTTAGTCCTACGCTCTGCTTTAGTCCTACGCCCTGCTTTAGTCCTACGCTCTGCTTTAGTCCTACGCCCTGCTTTAGTCCTACGCCCTGCTTTAGTGCTACGCTCTGCTTTAGTCCTACGCCCTGCTTTAGTCCTACGCTCTGCTTTAGTCCTACGCCCTGCTTTAGTCCCACGCCCTGCTTTAGTCCCACGCTCTGCTTTAGTCCTACGCCCTGCTTTAGTCCTACGCTCTGCTTTAGTCCTACGCTCTGCTTTAGTCCCACGCCCTGCTTTAGTGCTACGCTCTGCTTTAGTCCTACGCCCTGCTTTAGTGCTACGCTCTGCTTTAGTCCTACGCTCTGCTTTAGTCCTACGCCCTGCTTTAGTCCTACGCCCTGCTTTAGTCCTACGCTCTGCTTTAGTCCTACGCCCTGCTTTAGTGCTACGCCCTGCTTTAGTCCTACGCTCTGCTTTAGTCCTACGCCCTGCTTTAGTCCTACGCCCTGCTTTAGTGCTACGCTCTGCTTTAGTCCTACGCCCTGCTTTAGTGCTACGCTCTGCTTTAGTCCTACGCCGTGCTTTAGTCCCACGCCGTGCTTTAGTCCCACGCCCTGCTTTAGTGCTACGCTCTGCTTTAGTCCCACGCCCTGCTTTAGTCCTACGCCCTGCTTTAGTCCCACGCCCTGCTTTAGTCCCACGCCCTGCTTTAGTCCTACGCCCTGCTTTAGTCCTACGCCCTGCTTTAGTCCTACGCCCTGCTTTAGTGCTACGCTCTGCTTTAGTCCTACGCCGTGCTTTAGTGCTACGCTCTGCTTTAGTCCTACGCCCTGCTTTAGTGCTACGCTCTGCTTTAGTCCTACGCCCTGCTTTAGTCCTACGCCCTGCTTTAGTCCCACGCCCTGCTTTAGTGCTACGCTCTGCTTTAGTCCTACGCCCTGCTTTAGTCCTACGCCCTGCTTTAGTCCTACGCCGTGCTTTAGTCCCACGCCCTGCTTTAGTCCCACGCTCTGCTTTAGTCCCACGCCGTGCTTTAGTCCCACGCCGTGCTTTAGTCCCACGCCCTGCTTTAGTCCCACGCTCTGCTTTAGTCCCACGCCCTGCTTTAGTCCCACGCCCTGCTTTAGTGCTACGCTCTGCTTTAGTCCTACGCCCTGCTTTAGTCCTACGCCCTGCTTTAGTCCTACGCCCTGCTTTAGTCCTACGCCCTGCTTTAGTCCTACGCCCTGCTTTAGTCCCACGCCGTGCTTTAGTCCCACGCCCTGCTTTAGTCCCACGCCCTGCTTTAGTCCCACGCTCTGCTTTAGTCCCACGCCCTGCTTTAGTCCTACGCTCTGCTTTAGTCCCACGCTCTGCTTTAGTGCCACGCTCTGCTTTAGTCCCACGCCCTGCTTTAGTCCCACGCTCTGCTTTAGTCCCACGCTCTGCTTTAGTGCCACGCTCTGCTTTAGTCCTACGCCCTGCTTTAGTGCCACGCTCTGCTTTAGTCCCACGCTCTGCTTTAGTCCTACGCTCTGCTTTAGTCCCACGCTCTGCTTTAGTCCCACGCCGTGCTTTAGTCCTACGCCCTGCTTTAGTCCCACGCCCTGCTTTAGTCCCACGCCCTGCTTTAGTCCCACGCTCTGCTTTAGTCCCACGCTCTGCTTTAGTCCCACGCCCTGCTTTAGTCCCACGCTCTGCTTTAGTCCTACGCTCTGCTTTAGTCCTACGCCCTGCTTTAGTCCCACGCCCTGCTTTAGTCCCACGCCCTGCTTTAGTCCCACGCTCTGCTTTAGTCCCACGCTCTGCTTTAGTCCCACGCCCTGCTTTAGTCCCACGCCCTGCTTTAGTCCCACGCCCTGCTTTAGTCCCACGCCCTGCTTTAGTCCCACGCTCTGCTTTAGTCCCACGCTCTGCTTTAGTCCCACGCCCTGCTTTAGTCCCACGCCCTGCTTTAGTCCCACGCCCTGCTTTAGTCCCACGCCGTGCTTTAGTTCTACGCCGTGCTTTAGTCCCACGCTCTGCTTTAGTCCCACGCTCTGCTTTAGTCCCACGCTCTGCTTTAGTCCCACGCCCTGCTTTAGTCCCACGCCCTGCTTTAGTCCCACGCCCTGCTTTAGTTCTACGCCGTGCTTTAGTCCCACGCTCTGCTTTAGTCCCACGCTCTGCTTTAGTCCCACGCTCTGCTTTAGTCCCACGCCCTGCTTTAGTCCCACGCTCTGCTTTAGTGCCACGCTCTGCTTTAGTCCTACGCTCTGCTTTAGTGCTACGCCCTGCTTTAGTCCTACGCCCTGCTTTAGTCCTACGCTCTGCTTTAGTGCTACGCTCTGCTTTAGTCCTACGCCCTGCTTTAGTCCTACGCTCTGCTTTAGTCCCACGCCCTGCTTTAGTCCCACGCTCTGCTTTAGTCCCACGCCCTGCTTTAGTCCCACGCCCTGCTTTAGTGCCACGCTCTGCTTTAGTCCCACGCCGTGCTTTAGTCCCACGCTCTGCTTTAGTCCCACGCCCTGCTTTAGTCCCACGCCCTGCTTTAGTGCCACGCCCTGCTTTAGTCCCACGCCCTGCTTTAGTCCCACGCTCTGCTTTAGTCCCACGCCCTGCTTTAGTCCCACGCTCTGCTTTAGTCCCACGCCCTGCTTTAGTCCCACGCCCTGCTTTAGTGCCACGCCCTGCTTTAGTCCCACGCCCTGCTTTAGTCCCACGCTCTGCTTTAGTCCCACGCCCTGCTTTAGTCCCACGCCCTGCTTTAGTCCCACGCTCTGCTTTAGTCCCACGCCCTGCTTTAGTCCCACGCCCTGCTTTAGTCCTACGCCCTGCTTTAGTCCTACGCTCTGCTTTAGTCCTACGCCCTGCTTTAGTGCTACGCCCTGCTTTAGTCCTACGCCCTGCTTTAGTCCTACGCTCTGCTTTAGTCCTACGCCCTGCTTTAGTCCTACGCTCTGCTTTAGTCCTACGCCCTGCTTTAGTGCTACGCCCTGCTTTAGTCCCACGCCCTGCTTTAGTCCCACGCCCTGCTTTAGTGCTACGCTCTGCTTTAGTCCTACGCTCTGCTTTAGTCCCACGCCCTGCTTTAGTGCTACGCTCTGCTTTAGTCCCACGCTCTGCTTTAGTGCTACGCCCTGCTTTAGTCCTACGCCCTGCTTTAGTCCCACGCTCTGCTTTAGTGCTACGCCCTGCTTTAGTCCTACGCCCTGCTTTAGTCCTACGCCCTGCTTTAGTCCTACGCCCTGCTTTAGTCCTACGCCGTGCTTTAGTCCTACGCCCTGCTTTAGTCCTACGCCCTGCTTTAGTCCTACGCTCTGCTTTAGTGCTACGCCCTGCTTTAGTGCTACGCTCTGCTTTAGTCCTACGCCGTGCTTTAGTCCTACGCCGTGCTTTAGTCCTACGCTCTGCTTTAGTGCTACGCCCTGCTTTAGTCCTACGCCCTGCTTTAGTTCTACGCTCTGCTTTAGTCCTACGCCCTGCTTTAGTCCTACGCCCTGCTTTAGTCCTACGCCCTGCTTTAGTCCTACGCTCTGCTTTAGTCCTACGCCCTGCTTTAGTCCTACGCCCTGCTTTAGTCCTACGCCGTGCTTTAGTCCTACGCCCTGCTTTAGTCCTACGCTCTGCTTTAGTCCTACGCCGTGCTTTAGTCCTACGCCGTGCTTTAGTCCTACGCTCTGCTTTAGTCCTACGCCCTGCTTTAGTCCTACGCTCTGCTTTAGTCCTACGCCGTGCTTTAGTCCTACGCCGTGCTTTAGTCCTACGCCCTGCTTTAGTCCTACGCCCTGCTTTAGTCCTACGCTCTGCTTTAGTCCTACGCTCTGCTTTAGTCCTACGCCCTGCTTTAGTCCCACGCCCTGCTTTAGTCCCACGCCGTGCTTTAGTCCCACGCCCTGCTTTAGTCCCACGCCCTGCTTTAGTCCCACGCTCTGCTTTAGTCCCACGCCCTGCTTTAGTCCCACGCTCTGCTTTAGTCCTACGCCGTGCTTTAGTCCTACGCTCTGCTTTAGTCCTACGCTCTGCTTTAGTCCTACGCCCTGCTTTAGTGCTACGCCCTGCTTTAGTGCTACGCCCTGCTTTAGTGCTACGCCCTGCTTTAGTCCTACGCCCTGCTTTAGTCCTACGCCCTGCTTTAGTCCTACGCTCTGCTTTAGTCCTACGCCGTGCTTTAGTCCTACGCCGTGCTTTAGTCCTACGCCGTGCTTTAGTCCCACGCTCTGCTTTAGTCCCACGCCCTGCTTTAGTCCCACGCCCTGCTTTAGTCCCACGCCCTGCTTTAGTCCCACGCCCTGCTTTAGTCCTACGCTCTGCTTTAGTCCTACGCCCTGCTTTAGTCCCACGCCCTGCTTTAGTCCCACGCCCTGCTTTAGTCCCACGCCCTGCTTTAGTCCTACGCCCTGCTTTAGTCCCACGCCCTGCTTTAGTCCCACGCCCTGCTTTAGTCCCACGCCGTGCTTTAGTCCTACGCTCTGCTTTAGTCCTACGCCCTGCTTTAGTCCTACGCTCTGCTTTAGTCCTACGCCCTGCTTTAGTCCTACGCTCTGCTTTAGTCCCACGCCCTGCTTTAGTCCCACGCCCTGCTTTAGTCCCACGCCCTGCTTTAGTCCCACGCCCTGCTTTAGTGCTACGCTCTGCTTTAGTCCTACGCTCTGCTTTAGTCCTACGCCCTGCTTTAGTCCCACGCCGTGCTTTAGTCCCACGCTCTGCTTTAGTCCTACGCCGTGCTTTAGTCCTACGCCGTGCTTTAGTCCTACGCCGTGCTTTAGTCCTACGCTCTGCTTTAGTCCTACGCCGTGCTTTAGTGCTACGCCGTGCTTTAGTCCTACGCTCTGCTTTAGTCCTACGCCGTGCTTTAGTCCTACGCCGTGCTTTAGTCCTACGCTCTGCTTTAGTGCTACGCCCTGCTTTAGTCCTACGCTCTGCTTTAGTCCTACGCCCTGCTTTAGTCCTACGCTCTGCTTTAGTGCTACGCCCTGCTTTAGTCCTACGCTCTGCTTTAGTCCTACGCCCTGCTTTAGTCCTACGCTCTGCTTTAGTCCTACGCCCTGCTTTAGTCCTACGCTCTGCTTTAGTCCTACGCTCTGCTTTAGTCCTACGCCCTGCTTTAGTCCTACGCTCTGCTTTAGTCCTACGCCCTGCTTTAGTCCTACGCTCTGCTTTAGTGCTACGCCCTGCTTTAGTCCTACGCTCTGCTTTAGTCCTACGCCCTGCTTTAGTCCTACGCTCTGCTTTAGTCCTACGCCCTGCTTTAGTCCTACGCTCTGCTTTAGTGCTACGCCCTGCTTTAGTCCTACGCCCTGCTTTAGTCCTACGCCCTGCTTTAGTCCTACGCTCTGCTTTAGTCCTACGCCCTGCTTTAGTCCTACGCCCTGCTTTAGTCCTACGCCCTGCTTTAGTCCTACGCTCTGCTTTAGTCCTACGCTCTGCTTTAGTCCCACGCCCTGCTTTAGTCCTACGCTCTGCTTTAGTCCTACGCCCTGCTTTAGTCCTACGCTCTGCTTTAGTCCTACGCCCTGCTTTAGTCCTACGCCGTGCTTTAGTCCTACGCCGTGCTTTAGTCCTACGCCCTGCTTTAGTCCTACGCCGTGCTTTAGTCCTACGCCCTGCTTTAGTGAAAAGAGTTTTTTTCACAATCAGAATTTCACTCAAAATAGTTCATCCACTGCTTTTGAGGTAAGCACAAGTTTAGCTGGAACAAGCTCAACTCGGGGCAGCTGTGGCTCAGTGGCAGAGCAGGGTTGCTCCTGCAGGGTGTTCCAGCAGGACTGGGTGTAGATGGTTAGATAGGGTCCTGATAGGCAGGTGGTACCTTGCATGGTAGCTCCTCCCAGTGTGTGAATGGATGAATGATGACAAGTAGTGTTAAAGCGCTTTGAGTGGTCGGAAGACGAGAAAAGATCTATACATCCATGCTTTCAGGCACACAGAGGCCCGTAAAGAGACAGGCAGGGCCGGTAGAAAACTAAATGGCTTCTTTGACCGCAGGCCCACTGCTGCTAGCTAGCAGGCTGGTACGTTAGTGTTGTGACTGACGGTTCGGCAGCAGAACCACTGATCCCATGTCTCCAGCTGTAATAATGTTAGAGGAGGGGTCATGGCTCCAGTGCGTCATCCAGACATGATTTCAGGCCGGCCCAAAAACCCTGAGCACAAAAATGGTGAAAAACTGTAATGCTCTACCTCCACCATTCAGTACTTTATAGTGGACAATGTAATGGGACAGGTTATATTCTTAGGAGTATTTTATAATCTCATGCAAGTAAATGAAAGCTTGCCATATGCGACTTGTGTTCTATATTGAAAAGGTGAGTTTTTTTCCATTAAGACCAGTCAACCACTGTGTTGATGTGTGGGATTTGTTAGGTGAATTAGAATTAGTGGGTTAAAACCTGGTTGTTACAGTTGCCGATGATTAGTGCGTCTGCAAGGACGAGCTGCCCAACCACCATGCCTTGTTCCAGTGGAGGCACGCTGCCCTCCTGCAGCCGGTTGTTGGTGACAACAACTGAATTGTTGTCATTCAGAACTACCGCTGGATCTGCCTGTTACACAAAAAGAGAGAAACGACAGTGAGCCACAGCTGGTCCAATGAAAAGGACTAGTTTAAATTCCTGCTCTCAATCACTCAAACACTATTATGGGTTGTCACGGTATTTGTAAGATACATCAAGGACTCAGTGGACGTCAGGACGATCTAATCACAGAGATTTGCATTACGGACAATGAAATAGGCAACATTAGAAGGACCTCATATGGAGGGTTAGTTACCTCTACAAAAGCTGCCACTTCCTGGAGAACCAGGTTCCATTCCAACTGGTCCTCTGTGTTGAATCGCTGCGTGTAATCTTCGATTTCCTCAGATAACTCCTGCAGGTAGAAGACAGACATGAGGTTCCATGAAGGTTCATTAAAAAAAAAAATATTGTATTTTTGTAAAGCCAGTGCTTTCATTGTGATTTCTCACTAAGGGATTCTCTCCCCACGTATCCTCAGAATAGTCCAGTCCTTTAGTTGAATCCACTCGTTAAAGAGCTGCTCGGGCTGGATTATAATAAGGAGCTGCAGGTAATGAGGTGATGGACGTTTCTGGTTTCAGCGCCATTGGAAACAACAGCAGCTTCAATGTTTCACATCATGCCCTTTAGCAATGTAAACGTGTGCATGAACGTCGATTCGTTTTACAAATGATGTGTCAAATTGATGTGTGCCATGGTGTTTTATGCTGTTAAGAGAGTTAATCGTGGGTTATTTATTGTTGTGTTACAAAGTTCTAACCATGAGTGAGAAGAGTACACAGTGCACTCCCAATGCACTCTGAGTTTTGCTAGCCGTAGCACTCCCTGCAGCCATTTTTTCTGTATGGCGGTATATGAAAATGAATATCGCAAGGAAAGTTATAACCGGTATACTCAGCACTGTGCTCTAGGCAGCAATGGATGGACCTTCGGGCCAACAGAGAACTGAACTCATTTGAAAAGCTTAAACTGCACCAATAACTCTAATGGTCAATTTAAATGAATTATGAAAATATACAGGCGCGTGAGTGCTTTAATGTTAAAGACTCCTGGTGGTCCCAACCATGAACTGCATGTCCTGGGCTCCTGTCTGGTTTGTTGCATGCCTTCCACTCACTCCCATTGCTCTGCTGTCCGTGTCATGACATGAATGCTCCTCAGAAAACCTTTGATCACTAGCATACATACAAAAGATCTTCCATACCTTCACCAGAACTTTGACCAGGTCCATCTTGTTCAGCAGTAAACAGACGACTATGTAGCGAGCATAATATCGAAGCTTCTTCACTACTAACTCTGGCCTGGTATGAGATAAGAGAAGACAAAATGAACTTGTAAAGTCAAACAAATGCACGTTAAAGGACAGTAAGGCTACTGAGGACACTAATGGTTCATGTTTCAATCCAAGGATTACGATTCAGCATATTTGTGTTTTGCATGAAACTGATCATTTTAGTTTGCTTTCAGTGTCTGTGGTTTAGAAATGTAGCGATACATCTGATGATATTACATTGGTTTCATTATATCATACATAATATATTATTATTATTAACAAATGCCAGGCAGACCCAAACCAACAAGGAGTGCATCTCCTAACTACTGAGTATTGTGTTTGCATCTAAGCTGATAGAGCTCCATAGTTATCCATTGAATGTGGATTAATCTGCTGCTGACAATAGTCCTCAACTAAAGCCATATTTCCTCCTGTGAGAAACATTCACCAAAATCTACAATGACCAATGTTAAAGAAAACAGTTTATCAAAACTTAACTTTTATATTGAGGACTTTTTTTTCAATAGGAACCAATACATTGTGACCGAGTGGGACTTTTGGGGGGATTGGTTGACAATAACAAATATATAGAATATAGCCAGCCTATCCTTTAAAACTAGACCCTAGACTCTAAATGAGCTGCACACATCTATGGATTAAGAAACATTTGGCTCAGTTTTTGAAAAAAGATGAAAACAAAATAAATCTTAAAAAATGTCCAAGGAATGTATTTCATAAGC
This sequence comes from Myoxocephalus aenaeus, assembly GCA_038501785.1. Lineage (NCBI taxonomy): Eukaryota > Metazoa > Chordata > Actinopteri > Perciformes > Cottidae > Myoxocephalus > Myoxocephalus aenaeus. The sequence goes on from JBAMJR010000083.1 coordinate 918,909, forward strand.
AAAGGTATCCATTTCCTGGAATAGCAACTCCCAGCATTTTAAGAAACCGATGTGTGAACTTACCGGTCCTCTTTGTTGACCTGGAAGTAGTAGGAGCGCTGGCGGATGGCGGAGTAGAAGGAAAAGGCCTCGTTCAGGTAACTGGTTTCTGAGGTACGAAGGCTGGCAGGATGGGAACGCAGAAGCTGGGTCACCATCAACACACTTCAGGCTGAGAGCTATTTATCACCTCTCATATTAACTGACAAGATGTTGACAGTGTGATTAATGAATAGCAATGAATTAGTGTTTCCATACAGTTATAAAATAAAACACTCCGTCCTTTAGTAAAATAAAGTGCTAGAAATGTAACTTTTAGTGTCGAAATCCTCAGTTTTTTGGATAACTAACAAGTTTCCCTTCAACACAGATTGAGCTCTCATTGGCTGTAGCGGCCAGCAGGATTCATCCCAAGACACATATATATATATATATATATATATATATATATATATATATATATATATATACATACATACATACATACATACATACATACATACATACATATGTATATACTAGTGCTGTCATATTAGCGCGTTATTAACGGCGTTAACGCAAACCAATTTTAACGCCGTCAATTTTATTAACGGCGTTAACGCATTTTAATTTTTAAATTTTTTTTTTTCCGCGAGCACCACGCCGGATGTAGCTCAACCGGAAGCAAAACAATAGGCACGCCGTTTGGGCTTGGAAGCTAGGCTAACGTTACGGTTTAAATGAATGAACGGTGAGCGCGATACGGCAAAATGAATGATATTCAGTGAACTGCGAACAGGTGCGCGTGCCAGAAGGGAGCGCGAGTGAACACATTGAACACAGCAGGAGAGAACGCAACGTTAGCCAGCTAGCTAAAGCTCCGGTGGAACATTATTAGCTAATGCTGTGTCCGGTGTGAACACGGCGTAATGCTACCGTTTTTGAGGAGGTAGATTTTGAGGAGAGGGGACTGACAAGGCAGAAGGTAAAGTGGTCCACCGTTCTATCAATAAGCAGACCTGCCAACCTGTACGCAATTTGCGTAGCGGATACGCATTTTGACGTCAAAGTACGCTGGTAAAAATGAGTCTAAAATTAATTTTAGACTAATTGACCAGCACACATTATATGCAATGCAATATAATGCATGACGAGTATTTAATGACTTATCAATATATAGGTTATATATCAAGGTTGGCAGGTCTGAATAAGGCTAAACTAGAAGTTAACACCAATACAAACATTATTTTTGTAGAATGAGTGTGTTAGGGGAGAAGGATGCAGCCATTGTTAAACAGCTGGATTGAAATGCAGCTGGAACTGGTCGTGGCTAAAACTGGAAGGCAAGGTCTCAATAAAAGGGCAAGAGGTGTCCTTTCATCTAGGAGATGTATTCTCCAAAATCAACAGGCAGGGATTCACCAGATGCATTCTCTGCATCAAAGATATAAATGATGCTAACAAAGGCAGCCATGCTCTCCCTTACCACATTGTGCCTCATATACTGTAAATGTTAGACCAGTGACAGGCTGGCATGAAATGGCTTGCATAATACTTAGTAAGGAGGCCATAATCATTTTTGACTCATGGCTGAAGTTAAGTTTTTAACGGCGTTAAAATTGGTTTGCGTTAACGCCGTTAATAACGCGCTAATATGACAGCACTAATATATATATATATATATATATATATATATATATATATATATATATATATACACATACATATATACACATACATATATATATATATATATACACACATACATATATACATATATATATATATATATATATATATATATATATATATACATACATACATACATATATGTCTCCCTACACTGAGTCCTGCACACACATTTCTCTAAATGATCTGTGCCATACCTTGTTTTTTAATAATTGTTGTAATTCTCTCTAAACTACAGTAATGGCTGATTGGAGGAAAACATATTAAATCATATTCATGGCATGTATTCAGTAATCTAGAACAGACAACAGTGAGACAATGAAAACACGTGGGTTGACTTACTAGTAGTGGTAGTAAAGCTGTCCAATTTTGGAGGCAACTTCCCCAATCTGCCATCTCTTCAAGCCATAGCGACTGTCCAGGACCTGCCTGTCAGTAAAGAACACACACAACACTGAGCACCAAGCAACGACTGCTCACCCAGAGGCAGAACATCTGGAGAACGTCTTCACCCACAACATGTGCATCCGTCTCCATGTGAAACTCATACATGCCACACTTTGGCCTCATTGAGATTCATTTGCATCATATTTCATGTGAATAGGAAGACATCGCACACGAGTGAAGTCCTATGTTTGTGACTCGTAATGTTCACTTTCCATGCTGTGTTGAGGAATTTTAAATTTTAAATGTTGATTAAATGACTCATAAAATGTAATTATAAGTCTTAACTGAGCCAACAGAGGGATACGAGGTCTTCTCCTTGTTCCTGGAAACATTGGAACAAGTGTCTATGTTTTTAACTGCAATGATTATACCTGTGTCCTCTATTGTATTGTGTTTTATATATTGTTGTTGTATTTGTTGCTATATAGACCCATGACTCTGAAATAAAAGGAATATAATATATATATATATATATATATATATATTGAACACTAGTCTGAACAAGTTTTAACAGTGCTGTATCATAAACCCATCTGTAATCATCGTCCTCATAACTCAGCTGATTCTACCCTGAACCCCATACACAGCACTCTCCATCCAACATTATAACCAATAAACAATAAGAGATGGAAATAACCTGTGCTGCTGCTGGAACTTCCACAGCTTAGTGTAAACGTCGAAGGTCCGTCCAAAGTAGGACTGCCACTGCTTGTGTCCATACTGAGGCAGGTCTCTGCAGCAGGAAGCACAGGACAGGAGAGAGGGAGTCACACACAGAACGTCCTGAACGCTCTCCATGAAGCAGACTGGAGGCAAGGCAACGCTCTCACAGCTGTTAGCGGTTAGCGGTTAGCTGGGTCCTCAGGTCTGGAGACGTTCAAGGAAGATCCCTGAACCTTCAGTTCCTTTAAGGGACATACACTTTCTGAATGCGATACTCCACATAGACGCAGTCGTTAAAGCCCATTCTGCCCTTCATAGAACTCAGACATTCATTTCCAGTTCCATTAACAATGAGAGATTTTAATGAGCGATTAATAACTGCAGCAGGTCACATGCTACGCTCAACCAGTCAAGATCCTTGGTTGATGGCAGGTGATGATGCATATTTTTCATTATATGGATATGCTGCAGATTTTGGGAATCGAGCTCTAGGGATGCCAATCTCTAAGGTTGTACCCAAATCAGAATTTGATTTGTATTAGAATCAGATTTGGCTGTTCAAGACGAAGATTCAACTATTCATTCTTTTTTTTAGTAGGTGTGACTCATTCATATCTAGCCTATATAACCACTGTGTTTATGATTACATTGTTTACAAGAGCACAAAGAATGTTTAAAAATATTTAAAAAATAAAAAACATCTCTCCTTGATTCACCGACGCACGCTTCGCCTCATGGGTTCAATGCCCCTGGCTTCATGGTGTAAACAGGAATCCATCAAAACTTCAGTGAGCTGCTGAGCTCCTCTCCAACGCCTCGGGGCTCAGCTGCTGTTGGTTGTCCACAACGGAGCGTCTCAAATGATAAATATCCCCAAAGTCTCAGTGGACTTGTTGCTACACTCCAGCACCTTTATGTGTGTAGGGCTGTGTCTGCACTGTGCACTATAAATATAAGACTATCAATACCATTTAAAAAAGTCAATGGAGCATTATTAGCGTTAGATATTTGGTGATAATAAAGGACATAGATCAGAATGTTTTGGGCCACACCTCCAGCGCCTCATGGTTCAGTATGTCATGCACACTGATCAGTGCACCAATGTGGTGCAGCCCTAATGGTTGTGTGTTTAGTTTTTTTAAGTGAACCTTGACCCGCTCAGCCAGCCTGACCTCCACACCCTCACATCAAGGCCACACTACTTCCTCTGTCCACTCCCACAGTTGGAAATGGACGTGACACATAAATACTCATCATTCCTGTGCGTTACAACCAGTCACTGCAGGTCAATGCTCCATTACAGAAGTCCAGCCGACAGGAGACACCAGCAAAGTGAAACTAACCTCAGCCCATTGAAGAGTTGTTTGGACTTGTCCAGGAGATAGCAGAAGTCTGTGACAGTCTTCCTTTCTCCTAATGGAATATCCTCCTCAGTCTCAGCTCCCGTCATGACACCGACTTCTCACACCTGATACAAACAGAAGTGCATTATTACTGGATGGACTGAGGAGTGATACGCATTTAAAGAACGTTGGGTTAGTTATAAATGGTTACAACTAGACCCAACAACCTACCTTTGGTTCCAACGTGAACTTGTGATGTATTAATATATGAGGAAATACTTTTCAACCATGTTGATGTCCAAACTATTACCACTAAACGGACGCTGCTGGATGCAGATATGCGAGTGTCTTACTGGTGTCCTACTTAAATATGAATCGAAATCAGAACCTATGGAGGAAAAGCGTCACATGGTCACCTTTTTTAGGTTGACTTGGGATGTCCCAGATTTCACTCTCACAGTGTGACCTCCAGCTTAATGAGATGGATGTGGATCAGGTCAAGGCGTCGCACAGGAAGGTCACAATGTGCAGCTATAGCCGTGTCTCATGAAAAATAATTATATTGTGCCATAATAATGACTGACAATAGCTTCATAGCCTGGGGTGCCTTTCTATGGAGAGCAGGGTTCATGCACATCCTGATCGATGCATTTCATGACTTCTCCATGACTTTAACCCAAATGTCCATTACAAACATTTAGTGAAATCTGGGTGTAAACAGTAAAAAGTGAGTAAATGTAGTATTTAAACTAACAATGAGAATACAAAGCATACAGTAAACCTTAAATGACTCAAATGAATGAGACAATAGTTTGATTAAAAGAATAAACATTTATATAGATGCCTGTATGTATGCCTGCTTATATTTTGAGTCTTTCTTTTAAAAGCATATTCATTATTTCAAACTCAGCGTGAATGAACACATGAACACATGAATATAACACATTTACATGACTTTTACTACACTTTTGCGATTTCTTTTTTTTCAAGGACTTTTCCAGGCTTGGAAAAAAAAACATTTAAAAACTCCATGACTTGTCCATGTTTTCCATGAGCGTAGGAACCCTGGTGCAGCTATTGGCTCTCATGAAACATAATTAGCTGCAAGCGGACATGGTGTAATAGTAATGGCTGACAGGAGCTTCATAGACGGTGTCTTCCTGTAGAGGAGCAGAGAACATGGCCTCCTCTCAGACCTGCAGGCTTCATCTCAGTAATACACTGAGGAGTTGCTCCAGACTGACCGGTCGTTCCCTGCAGGGTCCAGAATGTCTTCAGACCTCCAGCAGCGCTCGTGCAGCTCCAGAGAGACCTCTGACGTAACAGCACGTCCGCGACGCTGATTGGAGGAAAACTAACGAACGTTCTAATTACACGAAATAGATCCTCGTTAGAATGCGGCTGCACACATGAATGGAGACGCAGAGGAATCACTCCGCTGCCGTTCCTCCGTGAGGAGTTGTGTTATATATGTTTTGTATTTAACAGATAGTTAGCTAACCAGATGTAACGGAGAGTCCCGCTGGTTCCGCCGGGCTGAAGCCCGGTACTAGCTCACTGGAGGAGAAGAAAGGCTCGAGTCCCACACACCGGACACCATTCCCCATTAACGTCCCAACAAAGCAAACCTCTGGATGTTCATGTGCGGATAACCCAGAGGTGCCTCCCCGCCTCTGCTCGCGTCATTCGCGGTCTCCTTACCTCCTCGCCGGCCGGCTCGCGGTGCTGAACGGGTCGGTACCGAGTCGGTACCGAGTCGGTACCGGGCTCTGCTCACGGGGCTGTGCGGCTGACACGCGCCTCTCTGGGCATCTCCTCCCTGCGCGTGAGACACTGGACCGCCGGCAACGAGCCGTCCCGCGCAGCCGAGACGCGGTTCTGTGCGAGACACGTCCTGTGACAGGTTAGGAGGCAGGAGACAGGAGGCAGGAGACAGGAGGCAGGAGGCAGCGCGAGGACAGCGGCTGGCACCGCTCCACGAGAACTGGCTAGCTACTTCCGGGTCGATATTTTCAAACTAAAGGCTTCCCCGCTGAGAAAACGCCCGTCTTTATTAAATAAGTAACCGTGATCCTGTTTCATTAGTAAAATATGACACGTATTGTAGCTCCAACAGTCCAGCTTTATTGGCAGAGCAATAATCAAGCAAAAGTACATTTACTCAAGTCAATCAAAATAAAATCCTTTATGCGAGCAATTCATAACTTTATATAGTCATGCAAAATTATGTCATTTTGATTCTCAAATTTCCAAATTGTTGGTTAATTTAAAATATTCAAATATTGATACTTAAGATAAGATAACATAAGATTACAGCAGCAAATTGGAAAGTGCATTGGAAAGAGAGCGTATAGTACCATATTACCCCACTAGAGAGCTCATAGTACCATATTACCCCACTAGAGCTCATAGTACCATATTACCACACTAGAGCTCATAGTACCATATTACCCCACTAGAGCTCATAGTACCATATTACCCCACTAGAGAGCGTATAGTACCATATTACCCCACTAGAGAGCTCATAGTACCATATTACCCCACTAGAGAGCTCATAGTACCATATTACCCCACTAGAGAGCTTATAGTACCATATTACCCCACTAGAGCTCATAGTACCATATTACCCCAATAGAGAGTTTATAGTACCATATTACCCCACTAGAGAGCTTATAGTACCATATTACCCCACTAGAGCTCATAGTACCATATTACCCCACTAGAGAGCTTATAGTACCATATTACCCCACTAGAGAGCTTATAGTACCATATTACCCCACTAGAGCTCATAGTACCATATTACCCCACTAGAGAGCTTATAGTACCATATTACCCCACTAGAGAGCTCATAGTACCATATTACCCCAATAGAGAGTTTATAGTACCATATTACCCCACTAGAGAGCTCATAGTACCATATTACCCCACTAGAGAGCTCATAGTACCATATTACCCCACTAGAGGGCTCATAGTACCATATTACCCCACTAGAGAGCTCATAGTACCATATTACCCCACTAGAGAGCTCATAGTACCATATTACCCCACTAGAGAGTTTATAGTACCATATTACCCCACTAGAGCTCATAGTACCATATTACCCCACTAGAGAGCTCATAGTACCATATTACCCCACTAGAGAGTTTATAGTACCATATTACCCCACTAGAGAGCTCATAGTACCATATTACCCCACTAGAGAGCTCATAGTACCATATTACCCCAATAGAGAGCTTATAGTACCATATTACCCCACTAGAGAGCTCATAGTACCATATTACCCCACTAGAGCTCATGGTACCATATTACCCCACTAGAGAGCTCATAGTACCATATTACCCCACTAGAGAGCTTATAGTACCATATTACCCCACTAGAGCTCATAGTACCATATTACCCCACTAGAGAGCTCATAGTACCATATTACCCCACTAGAGGGCTCATAGTACCATATTACCCCACTAGAGAGCTCATAGTACCATATTACCCCACTAGAGAGCTCATAGTACCATATTACCCCACTAGAGAGCTTATAGTACCATATTACCCCACTAGAGCTCATAGTACCATGTTACCCCACTAGAGAGCTCATAGTACCATATTACCCCACTAGAGGGCTCATAGTACCATATTACCCCACTAGAGAGCTCATAGTACCATATTACCCCACTAGAGAGCTCATAGTACCATATTACCCCACTAGAGAGCTCCATAGAAGCCCCTAATCACTGTTAGTGTTCAGATGCATTTTTGAGGCCCTGGTACTCAAAGTCAAGGAACTTGGCATACAGATCATATAACCTGTGAACATTGCATTTATCTTCAGTAGACTGGACTACTGTAACGGTGTGTTCACAGGCCTCTGCAAAAAGTCAATCAGAAAGCTGCAGCTGATTCAGAACGCAGCAGCTCGAGTCCTCACTAAGACCAGGAAAGTGGATCACATCACTCCAGTTCTGAGGTCTTTGCACTGGCTTCCTGTCTAAATAATTTACTTTAAAATCCTGCTGCTGGTTTATAAAGCACTGAATGGTTTAGGGCCTAAATACATTTGTGATCTGCTGCTGGTCTACCTTATGAACCATCCCGGCCCCTCAGGTGATCTGCTGCTGGTCTACCTTATGAACCATCCTGACCCCTCAGGTGATCTGCTGCTGGTCTACCTTATGAACCATCCTGACCCCTCAGGTGATCTGCTGCTGGTCTACCTTATGAACCATCCTGACCCCTCAGGTTGTCTGGGACTGGTCTACTTCCTGTTCCAAGAGTCAGAACTAAAAATGGAGCAACAGCGTTCAGTTCTTCTGATCCACATATCTGGAACAAGGTCCCTGAAAGCTGCAGGTCTGCTGAGACCCTCAGAAACCCTCAGAGACCATCAGCTCAAATGATATTAATCAATGCTGCATCTCACTACTGTCTTTTATTTTTTAAACTGCACTGCAATTTTTATTACATTTTCAGACTGACTTAGTAGCCCACATCGATTAGTGGGCAGGGTCCCTCCAGAGTCGTGGTTATGTTTAACTCTGGCTGTAGGACCTGTATGGCTGCTCTCCAGCCTGAAGACGGCCATGACCTTTGCCCCCCTTGTCTTGACCTCGAGCACCTGAGGGAGGGCCTTTCGGAGAACCCGTGCATGAACTGTGGCATCATGCCTTACGCAATAAGGGCCACTAGATTGGCCAAGGTGGAACACCTGAGGGGTTAGGTTGACCTCCCCCCGTCGGGGCAGCCTGACCCAGCCCAACCTACCAGTTTCAAACGGCGGCTCTCTGGAGCCGCTGGTGCTCCCCCCAAGAGGGCTAGGTCCGGCATGCTGGCTTCTAGAGTGGATCTGCTGACTGCCGAACTAGCTCAGAAGAAATTGCTTCTCCTGACCCTCCACCCTAGTGCGTGGAGGACTGAGGCATCAGATCCACCCGTGGCTGAGCCGGTCCCAGAAGAGGACGTTATCTCAGTGGCAGCATCAGCCAATCTGAGCGGCCCTCCTGTGCTTCTGGGCCTGGCTCCCGTTCCTCTGCCCATAGGCCTTCGGAGGGGGCAGTCGACAGCTCCATGGGGTTTGTCATTGTCATGGGGTCTGTCATTCACAGGGCACTGGCACACCAGCAGCTGGCCATACGGCAGCCGGAATCTCCACCTGCTAGTGCTTTCTTCAGGCGCGTTCCCGCCCCTGCCACCTTTTCTGTCCCTCCCTCCGAAGAATATCTGAGGGAGTTGCACTCATGCTGGAGAGACACCAGCGCTCTCTCCTGTCTTAAGTCAGATGGCCGAACCCTGGCGGCCATGCAGGACGCGAAAAAATTTGGCCTTGAGCTTATACCAGCCATTGAGCCGACTATTGCGTCCATCATAGTTTCCCCCGAGGAGACTCTGGGGCCGGATGCCTGGTGCCCTCGATGTTGGATCACAGACGACCTGCTTTCCCGGGCTTACAAAACGCCAGCGCGCATGGGTCGTATTGGCAACTCCCTCTCCCATCTAATGCTGGCCCTATCAGCTTCTCTGCAGCAGGCTACTTTCCACGCTTCTGCCACCAGCCTCAGTGATGCTTCACTGCAGCCGTTTGCACCTATGTCGAGGGAACTTGGGCGCCTAATGTCCACCCTAATTCAGACCCGCCGCCAGGTGTGGCTGGCACAGTCACCCTTCTCGGAGACATGTAGGAGGATCCTCCGTACTGTCCCAGTCGTACCTGGGGAGCTGTTCGGCTGGGCTGCTCTACAGGCGTTTCAGCGGACTGTTCAAGCTGATCAGACTGGGCAGCAGTTCTCTGGTCTTCGCAGGGACGTACCTGCATCCGGCAGACCCAGGGGCACCATGTCGGCCCACCAAGGCCACTTTCAGCCCCCAGCTTCCCGGGGGACTCTACTCAACCTTGCAGAGATGGCTGAACAGCCTTTGTCTGGACTGCACGTGCCACAGGACAGTAGTGGTGTCACAGCAGCGCCTTCTTGCTCTATCCCTGTGGAGGGAGAAAGCATACCTGTCAAGGGGTGTCCACATGGGCGTGGTTCCCTCCCGTCGGGAGGTTGTCACAACAGACGCCTGCCTCTCAGGGTGGAGTGTAGCAGAACAGGACTGCTCGAGGGCAGTGGTCCGCTCAGGACCGCATGGTGCATGTCAATGTTCTGGAGCTACGGGCCGTGTACCAAGCGCTCAAACATTTCCTGCAATACTTGAGAGGAAACCATGTACTCGTTCGGTCGGACAACACCTCAACCGTGTTCCACATGAACCATCAGGGGGGCACCAGGTCTGCAAAGCTGCTACGGGTGTCCTGTGCCCTTCTGACTTGGACAGACCCTCGCCCAACCAGCCTTCAGGCGATGTATTTACCAGGAGAACGGAACCAGGTCGCAGATTCCCTCTCCCACCTTGTGACGGGTCACAAGCCTCCATCGGGGGAGTGGCGGCTTCATCCAGAGGTGGTGCACAGCATCTGGGGTCTCTTCGGCAGGGCAGAGGTGGATCTCTTTGCCTCAGAGACCACTGGTTCTCCTTAACCCTAGAACACTAACGTCGGGTGATTTTCACCCGAGCGATTGATGTTACGTTATTTTCATTGTGTTGCTTTTGTCTGAGTTGCGTGGGTCCTTCTGTAGCTTCATGCTGCTCACAGTCTTAGTGAAGGTGGGCGTGTCTTAGTGAAGGTGGGCGTGTCTTATTGAAAGTGGGCGTGTCTTCCTGCTCCAATCACTGTTTTTTTCTACAGGCACCTGTTTGGGTGATTGTCACCTGACGTTAGTGATAGTGTGACAATTTTTTCCGGATGGGTTTTAACATTGACTTTTAACATGAATTAACTTTTCCTTCACAGAACAAGTCTCACATGTCCCAGGAACATGTGGACCAAATAACAAGTTCATAGCTCCTTTATTTATATTTTTAATCATGTTTTTATTGACGATTCCCTAATTTTTCATCGGATTTTGATCCTTTTTTCAGGGTCTCCCTGTGAAACCTGTTTATCGTTTTATGAGAAGTTCTATAGGGTAAAATAAAAGAAGAGTACTTCAACTGGCCTTGTATTGTTGTATTTGAATATATTTTGATGAGAAGAATATTTGATCAGGTACATTATATTGGGTGAAATTCACCCGACGTTAGTGATGGTGTGACTATTTTTAACGTTAGTGTTCTAGGGTTTTAAGGAAGAGGACCTCTGGGTCAAGATGCAGCTAGATTTATTTGTGTTTATAAATATATATTTATGTAGAAATCAGTGGCGGCTGGTGACATTTTTTTTGGGGGGGGCGCAGTTGGGCGGCGCGGTTTAAATAGCACTCCACAATGAGAAGAAAAGAGGTTTTGAGTAGAATATTCTAAAAAACAAAGCTTTATTTCAAGAAAACACAGTGCTCAACACTGTCCAATAACAACTATCAACAAACTGTAACTTTGGGCATGAGAGGTTCAGAGCAGAATTGTTTAAGAAACATTGAATGTGGTGGCCAGAGCAACTTCAGGGAATACATTGACGTAGCATTCAAACTGGGGGCCCTGCAGTAAGGTGGCACTGGTGAGGTGGTCTTTGAAGGCAAAGCGTTCCCTGGTGTGTCCAAGTATGGTGTCACAAACCTACAGATAAATATATAGAGAGAGAGAGAGACAGTAAGATAAGTTGTGGGGAAATATCTACTACAAACAGGCTTCATACTACAGACAAAAAACTATGTTTTGTGTGTCTTGATGGCTCAGCAACATAGACAAAAGGCCAGGAGCCACCTTGATGGCTGTAGCTATGACACACACACACACACACACACACACACACACACACACACACACACACACACACACACACACACACACACACACACACACACACACACACTAACTTGTTGGGGGTTGAATTGGTATTTTAGATAAAGTTATAGTCTGATATGATATCCCCCCAAATCTAACAATGTCCAACATGTGTTCTGCTGTGGGAAAGATAAAACATTAAACTCTAACAGGCATCTGCTGATTTTGACACTCACCTCTGCAGCAATCCTTCAAGCTCATCTTCCTTCACAGCCGGCGCTTCCTCGGCTGCTCAGAGCCACTGCACACGGAGCCTCCAGCTAGCAGCTCCGGTTAGCATGTAGCTTGGTGCATGTGGCTTCACTGCTTTGCTGCTGAATATTTAAATCCGGACGTTCGGGTCCCAACTCTTTCAGCCTCTTCTTGTCAACATCTGATCGTGGATTGAAAGGTGTTTCGCGTAGAGATACCACAGAGTTTTCAGTCGCCATACTAACATGATCAAAGTCTCTGCTAGCTGTGTTGCTCGCGTAGCTACGTGGGAGCTATATGGGATGTGAGGGAATGATAAAGGTCTCTGATTGGACGAATAGTCCAACCACGTTGCAATAAGAAACGATGTCATTGGCTAGGGCGCAGATTCGTGCGCCCGAAGATTCACGTTTCATCCGCCAATGAGAAGCTGTCCTTGCCGTCACGAGGGTGAAATGTTTGTTAGCTTGCCATAGACTCACATTGGGCCGGCGCCCCGAGAGGGGAGGGGCTTTTCTCAGTGATGATGAATGGCGATATATTATATTTAACTTAAGTGGTTGTTGACAGGGGCTTACGGTCTCCCACACACATTTAGCGCGTCAACACGGTATATTTCTTATTTAAATTATTGGATATATAATGTTTTTTGACAGTATATATTATATATTTTTTTTCTTCTATTTCTTTTTTCATCGCAAAATTTTAGGAGGGGCGGCGCCCTAGCGCCCTCTATTGACGCACCGCCACTGGTAGAAATGTGTGTAGCTGCATCCTTTGTTCTTGTTATGTCTGCCTGTGAAATACATTACTAGTGAATTCATGTCTCTTCAATGCACATTACTAACTACTAACTCTACTTCTTCCCGGAGCCTCTGTGCTTCCTCTCCTCAAGTTTCCATGGATTGTGGCTGTCTGGAGCCGGTCCTGCCTCCTGCCATGGCCCTCCTCTCTACCTCCATGCCTATTACTCATTGTATGAATAATGTCTGTCATATTCATGTAATGTGCTGTAACTCTGTTACGTTATTCATTCTGGTCACATGACATCTATTGCTTCTGTCCATCTGGGGAGAGGGATCCTCCTCTGTTGCTCTCCCTCAGGTTTCTTCCTGTTTTCCCTGTGAAAGGGTTTTTCCTGATCTGACGTGAGGTCCCGGGACACGGATGTTATGTGTACAGATTGTAAAGCCCTTCGAAGCCAAATTTGTGATTTTGGACTAAGCAAATTTAAACTGAATTGAACCATGCGGAAACACTATAATTTCAAAGTAGAGTAGGTACAATAGGATCTGAAAATTCTCTCTATTGAGTTACCTTGTAAAAGCCTAATCATTTAAAAAGGATAAGAAAAGTAATAGCAGAAATGTCATCAATGTACTGCATTTTTTTGAGATGTTTATACATTTTGTTTCTGTGGCTGAAAGTAGTGAGATTCCAAAAATCGCATGTAAAAAATCAAAGTTGTAGAATAAAGACTTGGATCATTAAGTGTGAATGCTGATTCTGCATTCACACTGACAACTAAGATCTCGTTACTGAAGGAAAACTGCTCTAGAATGTTCTCACGTGAATACATTATTCTGTATGTTGCAGGAACTATCGTACAAAGAGTGTCTGCCGCACCATCAGATCAAGAACATTGAAAAGATAACCTTAACAGGCAGAACGTGCTCAGCAGCTGTTTACACAGGGTCGTCATCCTAAAAAGGAGAAAACTAGTCCAGTCTTTGAAAAGGCAACCATGAGACCAAACTGTGACAATGATAAATAAAATATATATATATATATATCACTTTATTTGAACATGTATTATTGGCAGTTACCACCAGTTTAAATGTTTTATTTGCTTCAGTGGGGTACATAACATCAAAATTAAACCATTCAACAGTTTCTTATTAAAATTTGAAGAAATTTAAAAAGGTATAATTTTCTCATTGGGGCTAGTTTTTCTTAACGACAGAACGAGTGAGTGAGGTGCAAACAGACTGGAGCCCCAGAAGGAACCCTTTGCTACTCAAGATGCTGTGGACCTGAAACTGACTTCCATTCATTTCTAAAAATATGTTATTAAGTTTGAGAGCGGAGCTCTCCAGAGGGTTCTCGTCATTAGAGGAAGTAGGGGGTAGTAGTTCGGGGAGGTATGACGCGCTCCGAGTCGGGCACAGCGCGGAACAGCTTGGGCTCTCGTCTGTTGACGTCCTTGAAGACCATGATGGACGCGATGTTCCCGCAGCGGTAGCAGTAGTTGGGCGCCGACCACACGGTCACGAGCTTCTCATCAAACATGAACTTGTAGCCTTCGTGAACCAGCTGATGTGCACGGCAGATGAGCTTCAGATTGTTGATGTGCACAAACTATGACAAAATATGAGGATTATTTTCAATCAACTGGTGATACAGATGTTTACATTTCCCATTGATTGGTTTTGAATGTTACCTCATTGGTAACTTTGGAGCCGAACAGCCAGCCTGCACCTCTCGGACTGATGGCCCAGGTGTCCACGTCCTCTGGATCCGACCACACCAGATCGCAGAAGGCCCCCTTGTGGGGAATCTCCTGGTTGCGTTCGATGGTGCGGATCTGGTCCAACGTCTTGATGTCAGGTGAAAGACCACCATGGACACACAGGACCTGCTCGTCTATCAACTGGGGTTAGACAGATGGCATTAAACAACTGGCCCTTCTGGAAATATCACATTAAATATGACACAAATCATAATCAGGTTTACGGTGTGTTCGTAAAGCCAATCTGCCGATCTACACTAAAACTAGAGCGCTGTTCTATTGCTGTATGAATTGAGGAACAGGTCAATTCAAAGCAATGTAAGAACAACTATGTAAAATAGCGCCTCTTGTGCAAGGATGCCAATGAGACGCTAACAATATGCCAGTGAACATTTGTTGGGAAACATTAAGTTCTGATTGGACAGAGACACAGCGGCGCGTCTGCTCTTGCCCTTACCCTGCACCATTGCCTAGGTGGGCCTGGGTCCGGCCAATCGGAAGGCTTCCTTTTGTTTTGGGTTCAGCAAGTGAATTTACACTTATCAATTTCAAATAGACAGGCCTCTGTTTCACGTCTATGGATTATCCAGAGATCAGTCACTTGTGAAAGCGATTGCACAGATAAACAGACGCTACTCTCTGCTAGCTAATAAGTCGTTGAGGAGCAGGAAGCAGGAAGTTCCACTCAAGTTCAGCCAAGCACACGCGTGTTGTGGTTCGCTCTGATGATGTAGAAGGCTTGTATAATTAAACTGTGGTGCATTCAGGCAAGTATAGGGGTCATGGTCTATTTGTTAACATATGCATTTTTAAAACCTATTAAGAAGCATACGACTGGCCTTGGAGGTCCTTGTTATTATATTCAATATCTGACATGTTCTTGTTAAAGCATCACCGCTTTGCAGAGTACTTCTTTATCATCTACTTTGTTTCCTAACCAGCCCTGATCATCCAATCCGAGTTCAGCATAGACTGCTGTGGATTTGTTCCGTGGTTTATCTAAAACGGTCTTCTAGTAGATTCATTATTGTTGACCATTCAATATAAACATTAAAGTCTTTATGACATTCATGTGTATTCCCCGTTTCCAAACATCACAGCTTATGAACGTCATGTTTCAGACTTTCACTTCAGCACAAGGTAAAACTTTTCAGATCTGAACACTATTCAAACTCTAAACTTAAGTTTAAAATCAGCGTAGACGTGTTTTCATTATTACGCATTAGCCGTGTTGAGCAAGTTTCAATTCTCTCCCTGGAAGAAAGGAACAACATTTAAAAGCTGCACAGACATGAATGACACATGTTATAAAGGATTGTAATCTCTGAAGTGTTGCTATGGGAGAGAACTGCTCCATGTCGTGAACACATTCTAGCTACGTTCAGAGAGTCACAAGTGATGCAGCGTCTTATGTAATCAAAGTGAGAGAACAGGAGTAACTTACAGCCGCCACGGTCAGCATGTCAAACACTTTCGTGCAATACCGCCAGGCATTTGCGTTTCCATATTTTGTTTGGCACTCATCTAAAAATAAGCAAGACATACATGCAACATGGTTTGATGAGCTTGTGAAACATTTGCATGTATAAAAGTAGCAGCAGCATGTAAACTTACCATAAAAGCCGTACACTTGTGTTATTTGTCTGCTCTCGTGGTTTCCACGTAGAAGTGTGATGCGATCCGGCCACTTTGCTTTCAAAGCTAGC
This sequence comes from Myoxocephalus aenaeus, assembly GCA_038501785.1. Taxonomy (NCBI): domain Eukaryota; kingdom Metazoa; phylum Chordata; class Actinopteri; order Perciformes; family Cottidae; genus Myoxocephalus; species Myoxocephalus aenaeus. Next base: position 935,288 of record JBAMJR010000083.1, read on the forward strand.
AGATGTGTAAACGTCTCCAAGCTATAATATCCTCTGTCTACAAAGTCTCCCTGCAGGAGGGGAAGACAACGCCGTCAGTGAACGTGTAATTATGTTAGGACCCCGGTGAAGCAAGACAATGTACTCACTTACCATGAAAATGTAATTTGTGTCTGGAACTTGGCCTCCAGTTCTGAAGAGCTCACAAAGATCATAAAACTAGACGGGAACCATAAAGAGAATTTATTCTTCAGTCATAAAAAAAAAAAAACAGACCATGATTGTTCAAAAGTGCCAGACTATTAGCAATACAACAAATAATGTACCTGGGCTGGTCAATAATTCAATATGATCATTTATATCATGATTAAAATGATGTATCAAGATATTGTGATACACAATCAAAATCTGATCATTCTTAATTAAATGAGAAAATAAATCTGTATTTAATTCACAAGAGTAGACCAAACCATGTGCTCATTCCATTTAGACTAATAAATGACCAGAACACATGCTATATCGTGATATTTATCTTTACCAAGACGATTTGAATCGCCCAACATGGACCGTTCTCCATGTGGATACATGTTTTTAAGCATTAAAAGTCACAACTCAAAAAGGATTGGGGCCAAATCATCAATGATAATGCTGTGAAATGTACTGCAGCTCAACTAATACAGTCAGACTGTGCATGCCCACTTATGACACGTACATTACCATAAACATTAACATACAAAACAGCCACTAACTTAATACAAATCATTTTCAAAATAACCAACAATACTGGAAAATCTCTATCCATACATTCAGTCTTCAGGCTGGATGTTCAGTCATTTTAGAGACATTTGGTAACAGTAGGGTTCATGCATCATCCTGTGAGGAGTAGGAATCAGTTGGCCTACCTGACCATGAATATCTCCACACACAGTAACTGGAGTAGAGACCGGCTGCACATTTGATTCTTCCAGCAGTAAATCACATACATAATCACACAATCTCTGCAAAAGTAAAACATGACAATAGTTAGTAGTAGTCAGTCTTACAATACAGCTTCATAACAGACTGGTCTGTTTTATCCACGATAAGAAATGATGTGAGGAAATAAAAACAAATCAAATTCAGCTCTTCAATCTTAAAAACTAAGTTTGACAATCCAGATGACAGCGACATTTATGATATACTAATTTAACAGTGAGGCATTCACAAGGACAGACACGCGTTCTTTTGTTGTCAACAGCTGTCGTATGACAGAAACCCAGTTAACAGGGTCGCCTAGTAAAACGAAACGTTTCATCAGGTTATATTTGTGAATCCCACCACAGACTGTACAGCAGAAGTGGACTGGTCGTCGTGACGTCGCCCAACTAAGAGCCAATCAACCCTCTGATCGGGAGTTTCCCATCATGCCCTTGGTTTTGCAGTCGGTGGAGAACAAGTTGAGCAACTGTGGCGCCCGGCTCTAAAAGCTGTGGCCACCTCGACCGAGAAATCCCCCACCGGGGCGCCGTCACGCCGGGGGGGGGACGTCACGCCGGGGGGGGGGGACGTCACGCCGGGGGGGGGACGTCACGCCGGGGGGGGGGGACGTCACGCCGGGGGGGGGGGGGGGGACGTCACGCCGGGGGGGGGGGGGGGGGACGTCACGCCGGGGGGGGGGGGACGTCACGCCGCCGTCAGTGGGCTCAGTGAAGAAGCAGAGTCTGTTATCCGTGTGAAACTGGCCTCCTTACATCAATGATGCTTGGTGCTCAAACATCACCAACGTTGAGGGACAATGTTTCCCTGATGTTGAATTTGTGAAGATGTAAAAATGTCGTACTGCCATATTATCTGCACAGAACTATTTTATTGCTCCTGATGCAAATTAAGTCACTGTTTTTCTTTGTCATGATTATTCTTGTGTAGCAAACGCTCTACACTGCATGTTGTTGTACAACTGTGTTGAAGTTAATTGTTTTTCCATGCAGGACTAAAAGCCCTCGGACACCAGACCTGCTGGTCTCCCAGTGACGGGGAGAAACCAACTGGTTCCTTCTGTCTACAGAAGGATGCAGAGCTATGAAGGCAGTGAAGTGGCGCTGAGAGACTCGTGACAGACCAAAGACAGGATTACAGAACATCAACACCTCCCGGTCAGGTTGAGAGACAGATGACAGTCTGATTAAGCTCCGACCCTCTTCTGTGGTAGATTCTGGTTTTCAGCGATAAACAATGACGTCACTTCATTGCTTATGTAACGTAACCTTCATAAGAGTGAGCAGCAGGGATCAACATGGCCCCAACAGTCTCTGTGGGTAACGATGTGGTCCGGACCCGAGGGACCGGGCTGCCGTGGTTCCCATGTCCACACCGACCGTAACATGTAGCCTAGCCGCGAGCTAACGCTGGAGCTAGCTGTAGCTTTAGCTAACATGAACAGCTACAGCGTCCTTTATGGACTCCCTGTCCTGGTTTTCATCAGACTGACAGCCGGCGATGGCTTCCATCAGTGGTCAAATAAGCATAAACATAACAAGCCTTTCTACCTCAGTAGCAACTGTTATCGTTAGCTAGCAGCTAGGTTGTTAGCCACGATTGATGAAGAAACCTTCTCGTTTGCTTCCACTGATATGACCAAACCTTAGTCTACATTCACTTCAGATACTAAAGCTCACCTTTAGATCATTTTCCGGCAGGTATTTGCAGTGTCTCGCTATTTCAACGTACTTGTCGAGGTCTAAAGGCGCCATTATCACAACGCTAGACCCAGAGCACTGCTAGTAGTTAGCCAGCTCGCAAGTTCCTTTTCTTCTTCCTCTTCACCGTTCCTTCATTTTCTTCTTCTTCTGTGGTTTTTAACGGCAGCTTGCATCCTTTCTGTTGCATTACTGCCATCTTCCGGTTTCCCCATCGGTCCTCCTTCATTTTCATCTTTCATCACCGGTGTCAAGTCACTTAGACTTAGTTACTCACATCCTGTACAAACCTTCAAAATAAAAGTCTTTAACAATGAAATAGTCCTCTATTAATAAATAACTCCTAAGTTAAGTCAAGTATGCATACAAAATGAAATATTTTATGTATTTTATCACAACTCTTGATGAGGAAAACTTTAAATAAAATATCAGTGGCTGTTTTTAAACCTTTATTTCGAAATAATCATTATAATGGCATTATATCCAGTCAACTTGACTATGCAACAGCGCCCCCTGTTGATACGATGACAACTGATCTTAATGTATCTTAATGTATACATCTTTAATGTATTGTTTTGGTCATTTTGTTCTACAGGCTAATTACGTTAAAACAATGAACATATTGCTCCTGCATTGTATTGCACATAAATGTAGCAACTCTAGAAAAACTGGTTCACACATTTGTTACTTCTAGACTGGATTACTGTAACTCCGTATTATCAGGCTGCTCCGGAAAGTCCCTTGGGTCTCTCCAGCTGATCCAGAATGCTGCAGCTCGTGTACTAACAAGGACTCGGAAGAGAGATCACATTACTCCTGTACTAGCTGCTCTCCACTGGCTTCCTGTAAGATCGAGAATCATATTTAAAATCCTTCTCCTCACCTATAAAGCCTTAGCTGGTGATGCACCATCATATCTTAAAGAGCTCATCGTACGATATTACCCCACTAGAGAGCTCATAGTACTGTAGCGACCCTGTACAGGCGTCTGTTGGTGGGAAGGGCTCGGTCAGGGACCTCTCACTCTCTCCGGCCAATCACAGGGAAGCAGCGTGCTCTTGGTAGGGTTGCGGCCTGTATTTGGTGGAGTAGGGAGGTAGGCGGGTGGTTAACCCTGTAAGACCCAAACATAGAAATAATATCTAAATCTTTTTTTTTTTAAGTCAGATGATGTTGTAAGAGTCTTCTGATGCAGATAATGACGGATTATTATTATTTATTTTTTTTAAAGTTTTTAGGGAAACGTTGTAATATTGCAACGTTGGGCCTAGTTGGTAGCAGAATTTCAGCATTTGCTCTCAAACTGTCAGAACAAATACACAAAACAACTAATGGTTAATTTGGAGTGTGTATTGCTTACATAGCACTACAGTACATTTCATTAATAATAATCACCCAACAGTCATATTTTTATGAATCATAATTTATTTTAAAAAGATACAAACTGGATAAAATGTTATACAAAACAGAATGAAAACTTCAAAGAATCAGTGTCCATTGTTTACTTGCAATGGTAGTCCCAAAAGCAGTTCCTTTCCTCTGAAAAGCAGAGACGGAGATTGCACTTTCTGCAGAGCGTATTGGAATATCCTTTCACGCAATGTCCTCTTGTTGTCTTCCCCGGGAAATGTGCGACCATGTCCCTGCGCACATCGGTTGGTGGTTTACATGCCCTCTTGCCTGGGACCCCATTTGATGGACTCTCATTTCCTAGGGATAGTCTTCTCTGAGCAGTCACAGGTCTCTGAGGTGTCACTCTTATCGACGTCAAAGGGCTCCCACTGGCTGAAGATGGCCGCCCTCTCCTTGCTGTGTTTATCAGGATGAGAGAGGAAGCTAGTTGTGCCTGAAACAGTCTCCTGTTCAACATCTTTTTCTTTGGAATTTTGAGAGCTGTGCAGTCCCGTTTGTAGAGGAGCCAGGCGTTGATCACGGCAAGGATAATGGTGTGCCAGAAGATGTAAGTGTACCAGCGGCGTGATTTCATGGGGGACTTATATTTGGCTGCAAAAGAGTCCAGCAAATCCACACCGCCCATCTATTTGTTGTATACTCCCACAATATGAGGTCTCTCAACTTCAATGTAGGATTTGGTGGCTTTGTTCCAGCATTGAATTTTTTGCACAGGATCAATGCCAGCAAAGGATGACACAAGTGTGACTGCCCTGTTGCCATACCAGTGACTGCCCTGTTGCCATACAGCGCATATGTTGTGGTTTGCCTCCACTCTGTTATCAAAGCTTCCTCTGCCCTTTTTCTTCAAGATATTCTCATCTTCAAGGTTACAGTTTGGTAAGCGCACTTGCCTGGCTGTTCCCACATAATGAATTCCACGATCAAGGAGCTGAACTACTAATGGGACACATGTGAAGAAGTTGTCTGCATAGACCTTGTAGTTCTGACCTCCTGGAAGCGTGGAGGTGAGCTTCATCACAACGTCACCTGACATTCCAAGTTCAGATTTGGCTCGTTTTCCATCAACACTGCCTTGGTACACATCAAAGTCACAGATCATGCCAGAGATTCCAGTTCTGACCCACAATTTGAATCCCCATGGGTGAGGTTTGCCTCGCATATACTGTTTTATGGGGCTGAATTTCCCCTTGAATGGAATCATCATCTCATCCACAGAGTTGTGCTCTTCGGGTACCACCTGCAGGCACTTCTCTCTGAATGAGTCAAGCCACGGTCTGAGTTTCCACAGTTTGTCTTTCTTCATCATGGACTCTGGCATTGTCAGGTTGTTGACAAAATGTAATGATGTCAGCAGGGATTGGAACCTGTTGCGTGCCATCACATCAGAAACCTGGGGGTAGCACGTGTCTGACTCCCAGTACATATGGACCCCACCCGTTTGCATCAGGCCCATCTCCAGGTACATGCCAATCATCTGTTCAATTTCCTTGGTGTTTGTGTTTATAGTTGTTCCAGTCTTTTGAAAGCTGTACTGATTAGTGTTTTCTGTCAGAGCCTGAATCATGTCTTTGGACACAAACATCTGGAAGTACTCCAGTGGTGTGTGGAGGAAAACAACACCACTGGTCACATCCGGACCAGAGAATTCAGTATTAGGACTGATGAAATCTTTTTTCAGCCAGCGAGACCGGTCCCGGGGCATAGTCAGTTTAGTTGGTTGGCTTGTGTTGGTTCGCTCAATGTCCTTATTGTCATCATCCTCAGTTGGACAATCAGTGGGTCTCTTATTCTCTTTTTCCACTTCCTCATCACTCGAATCACTGGTGTCTGATTCCATCTCAACATCGCTCTCTCCATTTTGGACAGCCTCAATGACATCCTGGACACTGAAGAAAGCTCTCCTTGCTGGTGGCATTCTGAAATGGAAACAATAGTTAGAGAATGTTCAAGTATAACTAATTCCAATGCAAATTAATCCTATTCAGGCAATACACTCCACTGATGGCACACAATACTGTCTGGCTAGCCTAATGTGCTCTCTACTTACATTTACAAAAGGAAAATACAACCCCCCCCCCAGAACTCTTACATCCCCATATTCCAGAACATTTACACCTCTCCCTGAACAATGCACCATACATGCAACCCCCACATTCAAAAACATTTACACCTCTCACTGAACAATGCACCATACATGCAACCCCCACATTCAAAAACATTTACATCTCTCCCTGACCAATGCACCATACATGCAACCCCCACATTCCAAAACATTTACACTTGTCCCTGAACAACCATCCTCCAAAGCATTCTACAAACATTATCTGGCTTGTGTAACAAGGAGATATTTGGGCAAACCAACAAAGTCTCCAGATACAAAAAACAGTTGACTATATCTCACTGCGAACATAGAAATAACATATGGTTTGGGTTACCCAAACCCATTTAGAACTATTCAAATCTGGTCTAAACTTAAAATTATAACAAATAACCCATTTGTAACGTGTGAATCATCAAATACATTATATTTCTGTAAGTATTTATCCTGTATCTGAACATCCGAGAAGTGGAATGTCTCCATGTAGTGTGCAAGGTGCACATGCTATTTTAGCTACCATTTTCACCCAACGTTGTAAAATTTCAACAATGACATAACAAGCTGAAAATCTAATGTGATGCATTAATTCCACAATAACTTAGTATTTACATGAACTACATATTCTAAAAATCACCCCAAAAAATATTTCATGGAATTTACTTACTTCAATGTTGATATATCCAGTTGAATGAAACAAGGAGCTGTGCTTCCAGGAAAGTTTGCAGGTAGAGTGAGTTCATGGCCTTATGGCCAGACCTATATACACATTTACAATCCAATGGCATTGCAAGGCAAGACAATAGGACCCATTGACTATGTAAATATGGTCTTTCCCCAAAAAACGTTTTTGCAAATGTGTTTTTTAGAGAGATAAAAGTGACGTTGTAATATTACAACCAGGGGTCTTACAGGGTTAAGGAGGAAGTGACGTTGTGTGTTGTGGTTAGTTATGCTAGTGTGGGGGATGCTACGTGAGCAACTGTTAGCGAAGAGCCTGTTGCCAATCCTGGACCACTGTTGCAATAAAACCTGAAAGTTAACGCAACCAACGTCTGCGAGTCGTATCTGCGGACGTTACACTGGTGTCAGAAGTGATTTACCGAACGTGGGTACGCCGTTGTGGAGCTAACCGAGCGCAGCTAGCGTTTAGCTTACGAGCGGTAATGGACCACGGCTGGAGAACAAAAATGAAAGAGGAAGAGAGAAGCATGGAGGAGGAAGGAGCTGTCGGGTGGACAGACACCTGACAGCTCCTTCCTCCTCCATGCTTCTCTTTTGACCGAGCGCAGCTAGCGTCCAGGAGCTTCACAGCAGCGACCAGGGAGGCGCGGGACCGCCTGAGAGAGGCTACGGTCAGGATGGCTAGAGACGCAGGGATGAGCACATCGCCGGCGATTCCCGCCGTTTCTCCGGGGAATGAGTGCGGCGACAGCGGTGTGCGGCGCACCGTTGCAGCCCCGTCAATAAAGACACCCAGATATTCGGGTAGGTCAGACTGGGAGGCTTTCCTAGCCCAATTCGAACTGCTGGCCCATGCCGGGGGGTGATCCATAGAGACAAAAGCGCTGTCGTGTTTGCTGTTGCTGAGCCCAGAAGAAAGGCGAGACTACCACGCGCTGGTGGGGTCCCTGCAGAGACAGTGTGTGCAGCCTGGATTACTGCGGAACAAGTTGAACAATCGTTGCAGGAAACCAGGGGAGCCGCTACGGGCAGGTCCCAGGCTTTGCTGGGGGTGCGGTCAACCGGGGCACTTAGCCAGAGAGTGCCCCACGTCAAGCAGGCCGCAGGGAAATGACTCGGGGCCCGTATAAAGGAGGATATGTGGACCCCGTCGACAACTCCTACCCCAGGCTCACAGGCATCTACAGCGGAGGAGGGAGCCCAGCAGCACAACCGGGGGAGCCAGGTTCCGCGTGCCACAGACACGGATGTCGACTCAGGTCTGGAGCCTGTCGTGGCGGTGGGGAGTACGGGTAAGGGCGACTCTTGTTATGTTCGAATTACAGTGGAGGGAGTGGCCTGCCTGGCTCTGGTGGACACCGGGTCAACAGTGACATTAGTAAGACCAGAGATGGTTCCAGATAAGACTGTACTTGAACCCACCTCGGTGCGTCTGTGCACGGTCACAGGAGAGTTGGCTCCCATGGAGGGCAGAGCGAGGCTGACCTTATCGGTGGGGGGGGGGGGGGGGGGGGGGGTGACAGTGTGCCAACTGGTGTGGGTAGCAACAGTACAAGACCCGTGCATATTAGGTCTGGACTTTTTGAAGGCCGCGGGCTGCCAGATGGACCTTCAACAGGGCACAGTGAGCTTCCAAGGAGGGCCATATGTCAAAATGAGCCCTAGCTCACCTAGCGGTGCAGGTGATAGACACAGGGGACGCAAGGCCTATTAAGTACCGCCCCCGCCGCCTTCCACTGGCGCGCCAACAGGCTTGCGATGAAGCGGTGGCAGGTATGCTCCAAGCCGGAACTACCCTGGCCCAGGAAGTACAGCCTCTGCTGGGCCTTTTTCCGGATGGTGTTGATGTTGGTAGTCCACTTCAGGTCCCGGGAGATTGTGGATCCCAGAAACTTGAAAGGTCTCCACCGCAGAAACAGTGCTGTTGTGTATTGTTAGGGGGGGTAGTGTTGGGGGGCTCCTCCTGAAGTCTACTGTCATCTCTACAGTTTTGGCCTTGTTCAGCTCCAGGTGGTTCTGACCACACCAGAGGACCAGCTATGATTTTTCCCAGCCTCACCTGCTGCGTCCTGTCTGTCAGGAAGTTTGTGATCCACCGGCAGGTGGGGGCTGGCACGGTGAGCTGGGAGAGTTTGGGTTGAAGAACCTCCGGGATGATCGTGTTGAATGCAGAGCTGAAGTCCACAAACAGAACCCTTGCATATCTCCCTGGGGAGTCGAGATGTTGCAGAATATGGTGCAGTCCCATATTTACTGCATCATCCACCGACCTGTTTGCACGGTAGGCAAACTGCAGGGGGTCCAGCAGGGGCCCTGTGAGGTCCTTCAGATGGGTCAACACCAGCCTCTCAAAGGACTTCATGACCACAGACGTCAGGGCGACGGGTCTGTAGTCATTTAATCCTGTGATGGAGGATTTCTTGGGGACCGGGATGATCAAGGAGCGCTTGAAGCAGGAAGGGACTTCACACAGCTCCAGTGATCGGTTGAAGATCTCCGTGAAGATGGGGGCCAGCTGGTCAGCACAGACTTTCAGGCAGGAGGGGGACACACCGTCTGGGCCCGGAGCCTTCCTGATCTTTTGTCTCTGAAAGAGCCGACTCACATCCCCTTCGCAGATCCTCAGTGCCGGTGGGGGGTTGGATGGGAGAGGTGAGGCAGAGAGTGGAGGTGATTGTTTGATGATGGAGCAGTTGGGCGGGGTGGAAGTGGGCTTGTCAAACCTGCAATAGAAGACATTCAGGTCGTCAGCCAGTCGGTGATTGTCCTCAGTGGGGGGAGATGGTCTCTTGTGGTTGGTGAGAACCTCCAGGCCTCTCCAAACTGACGAGGGGTCGTTGGCTGAAAACTTTTTTTCCAGCTTATCAGTGTAGCTCTTCTTAGCTACCTTGATCTCCCTCGTTAGAGTGTTCCTGGCCTGGTTGTACAGAATCCTGTCCCCCCCTCTGTAGGCCTCCTCTTTAGCCCGACGAAGCTGCCTGAGTTTTTCAGTGAACCAGGGTTTGTTGTTGTTGTATGTGCAGAAGGTTTTTGTCGGCACACACATGTCCTCACAAAAGCCGATATATGACGTACCAGTGTCAGTGAGCTCATCCAGGTCTGTAGCAGCAGCCTCAAAAACACTCCAATCAGTGGAGGCAAAGCAGGACTGTAGCTCCAGCTTGGCCTCGTTGGTCCATCTCTTCACAGTCTTCACCACAGGCTTTGCACATTTTAGTTTCTGCCTGTAGGACGGGAGAAGATGAACCAGACAGTGATCAGAGAGTCCCAAAGCTGCACGAGGGACTGAGCGGTATGCATCCTTCAGTACAGTGTAGCAGTGGTCCAGTGTTTGTCCCTGGTGCTACACTAATATGCTGTCTGTATTTTGGCAGTTCTTTGCTGAGGTTTGCTCTATTAAAGTCCCCAAGAACAATGAGCAGGGAGTCTGGGTGTTTGTGCTCCATGGTGGTGATCTGCTCTGCCAGGTGTTGGAGTGCCTCACTCACACAGGCCTGAGGTGGGATGTACACACCGACCAGGATGAATGAGGAAAACTCCCGCGGTGAATAAAATGGTTTGCAGTCTATTAAAATTGTTTCTAGGTGCGGGCTGCATGATTCCTTTAACACCGTGACATCTCTGCACCAACCTTCGTTAATATAAAAACAGATGCCGCCTCCCCTTGTTTTCCCCGACAGAGCCGTTACGCGGTCCGCTCGGTGGAGTTGGAAGCCCGGCAGATGTAGTGCGCGGTCCGGGATGTGCGCACCGAGCCAGGTTTCGGTAAAGCAGAGGGCGGCAGATCTGCTAAAGTCCCTATTAGTTTTGTTCAGGAGCAGCAGTTCATCCATCTTGTTCGCCAGAGAGCGGACGTTCGCCAGATGAATTGACGGGAGCGCAGTTCGAAATCCTCGCTGGCGCACTTTAACAAGCGCTCCTGCGCGCTTCCCCCGTCTGCGTCTCCGGCGAATTCCGAGAAGAGCCGCTGCTCCTCCAACCAACATCTCAGTAAAGTATTCCGGTTCAATGAAAACCGGTGAAAAAAATTGTCCAGTGGGTTCACGGAAGTTTAAAAGTTCCTCCCTGCTGAATGTGATCAGAGAGGGAGAGCTGGAGACGAGACAAACGAACAAAAACAGAAAAAGTACGAGCGAGCGCAGTACCGAGGCTGCCATCCGCGGCGCCATCTTGCATTGTATAGACTGTAATACAGTTCAGTTTGTCAGGTGCAACATTTATGACAGTGTTGGTCAGTTTGTCTGCTTGACAATCACATTTTGCTGCAATAAAAATTATTGAAGTGAGATGAACAGACTGAAAACGTTACCTTCTTAGATACAATATGTTGACAATATGTTGACAAAGATACAATATGTTGACAATATGTTGACAATATGTTGACAATAAGTTGACAAAGATCCTGGATCCAGACTCAGCCTACTTGGCTCGAGTACTTCTCATAGGCTCCTCTACTTGTCTCTGCTACATCTCATCCACTCATGTCGCCTCCTCCTTTCCTCTCTATTCGTCCTTGCGCGTCTGGACGGACAGAAAGGGTTAAGTCACGTGCCAGCTGCTGGGAGCTCGAGAGAAGTTAGAGGAGGACAAAGCACACAGCGCCCTGCTCCGTCTGCTCCGGCTGCTCCTGTCTGCTCCTGGTTGCTCCTGGCTGCTCCTGTCTGCTCCTGTCTGCTCCTGGTTGCTCCTGTCTGCTCCTGGCTGCTCCTGTCTGCTCCTGTCTGCTCCGGCTGCTCCTGTCTGCTCCTGTCTGCACCGGGACTCTGTAGTCCAGTTCCCAGGAGACACACGATGCTGACTGTGTCGGTCCTGTTCTGCGGCGTCTTGCCTTTGCACTTTTTCCTCTGCGCTCATTCTCTGCCGGTCCGCAGCAAGTCCAAACCCTCACAGGTGAGCGTGAGTGTGTGTGTGTGTGTGTGTGTGTGTGTGTGTGTGTGTGTGTGTGTGTGTGTGTGTGTGTGTGTGTGTGTGTGAGAGACAAGAGAGATGGAGTTCAAGACAAATCATTTCAAATAAGTGAATGTTTTTCATGTCATTTACTGTCAGTAAAGCCGACCTAAAAGCAGCTGTATATGTTTCTTGACATATTTCTTAAAACTCAAAAAACCATAAGTGGTTCAAAATTAAGTGAGATTGTTATATTAAAAGAGCTGCAAACTCCCGTCCCTTCATCCAAGGCTCCCGGCCAGCTTTCATCTCCACAAGGTCTGCTTTTGTTCTCCAACAGGAGCTGCCATGTGACATCACCGTTAACCCTGTTACTATTGGTCCTGGAGTTGGTATACAAGTTTAATACATTTGAGGATGAGATACTGTATTTTATTAATGGAAAGGGATTTTTTTGATCGACTCAAAACTTCCTTTTGGTGAAGGGAGAGACTACGAGGCCTCTTCATGCATGCTATGCCGTTGTCCTGTGTGCCCAGACAGAACAGCGTCTTCACCTGCTCTGCGGTGAAGCCGTCAACAGCCTGAGTGAGAGCGCCAGGTTCAGCAGGCAGAGGCACGTCATCTCACTGTGGTGGTTAAACACGGCTGCTTTGCTGACTCGGAGGAACAGGAGAACAAAGCAGATAGCTACTGAGAGCGAGACGCACCAGACACAAAGACTGGAGCGTCATGCTGAGTGTCTGCAGGGAACAAGCCAAACAGGACCGTAATACTACACACATTGATACTCATTCTAGAATCCTTGATTTTATGAGCCAAATCAGGTTGATCTTCCTCACATGCAGTGGAACCCTGACAACACGTTGTGTGTTGGCATTAAGCCAAACCATAGTAGATTACTTTTCAGCCATTTAGCCTTTAACAGGATAGATAGACTGGAAAGGGAAAGCATAGAGGTTCATGCAGCAAAGGTCACAGGTCGGACTCGAACCCGATATATGGTGCGCCCGCTCTTCCAGGTGAGCCACCTGGCACCTCGCCATGAAACACTTCTGATTGACAGTGAATCATTTCTGATCACTTTTCTCGTTTGCCCTCCATGAGTCTGTGTCTCCGCACACTAAACAGTCAGAGGTGGGAGGTGACGAAGCGCAACAAGTGCTGCACCAACGAACAATGTGGAAGTCCTTGACCTTCACTTGGGTATTTCTATCTTATTTTCTGATACTGCTACTTCTATTGCACAACGTTTTAGGGGGAAATACTATATTCTTTACTGTGTTCATATAATTTTACAGCTCTAATGATCAGACGTGACAGCGTGTGCATTTTTCTCAACTTTGTTCTCAACTTAACATATTAATTGGTAATGAAAATATTCTTCACGGTATGTGGGGTGCAGAGCAGAATGAAGATGAGCCGAAAGTTCTAGTGATAGAAGTGCACTCCTGTTGGCCACATTAGAGTTAGATAAGGTGGTGTCATTCAATTCAGTGCTACTGGGAGTGTTGGTGAGTTTGATCCTGGTGTACCAGGATGTAATATAATATAATATAATAATTGGGGTGGCTGTAGCTCATGGTGAGAGTGGTCCTCCTGAAACCACAAAGTCGTCGGTTCGATCCCTCTTCTCCCCATAGTTTGCATGTTGAAGTCTCCTTGAGCTTTTCACAGCTCCTTAATTACTAAGGATGGTAAAATGCAGAGAATAATTTCCCCACTGTGGGATTAATAAAGGAATATAAAATGTAATAATACTCTTCCACTACTGTCAACAGTAGCTGTCACATGTGTATGTTATGTAGAAAACTTTAGGGACGAACCAATACTGACTCAAACAGCTGGTTGGGTTTCTGTGACAGTGGGGCCAGTATACATGATATACTTTATGATATACATTAATTCCTGTTTAAGTGTTGACCAATCTGTTGAACAAATGTTAATACTTGATTTGTAACTTCTGTGGATTTTGGAGTTGTAAATTCAGTAAATTTATATCTATTTATTGTTTGTTATATTTAGTTTCAGTAGAGAAAGAAATATTGAAGTCTTAAAAGAATGATCCCAGTCACTTCCACACTGTAAGGCATGAAGCCTATTAATGAAACAGCCGTGTTTGAGCTCAGGTATTAGGACTGAAAAGGTTTAGTGAGAGATGTTTACAGTGGAGGATCAGTCAGTCATCTCCATTCATGCTAATCCTCTTTATCCTGCAAATATGTCCTCCACTTGGCATTATCAGTGTGAAAAACAAAGAATGCCTGATGATTTCTCCCAATGTGCACATCTGTTTTTATCTGCCTGATCTCATCACATCTGTAGTGTGATCAACAGGGAGTCATATCAGATTCTGCTCAGTTTTTTGTAATTGCAAGTTGTAAAGTGAGTCATCCCAGTAATGTCAGCTCAGCATCCTTGAACCTTTCATAACACACTCCCTGTGTAGTACGGCAGACGACCTGACCTGACTGAACGGGGAATTTCCAGACATCTGCTTACTGTGTGAGATGCAGTTTTGCGGAGGTTTTCAGAATAGACCCCGTCATGTGCTTGTTCATACCTGCATGCACACATTGTGTTTCCATGTTTGTAACAGAAGCTCCCCTGTGAGATGGGCTCAATATTTGGGTTGAAGCTTGGGCACGTTGGGGTGGGATGCCGCCGCACAGGTCCTGTGGCGACATGTTATCTCCAGCTCCAGGATTCCGCCAGCAGACACAGAGCTTTGTTTCAATGCCATGTGACGTTGTGTTTATACTTTATGAAAGCTTGCTTCTTGCCCACACTCGTGCCATAGTTCTGTCACTTACTCAACTTGGCTTGGCCTGTGGCCTCAAGTTGGTGAAAGTGGTTAAAACCTCTGAAACCATGAATTTAATCGAGCAATCGCTCGTCATCTTTCATGCTAAAACGCCCCCAAAGTCTCATCTCATTGCGAATATTTGCTGCTTTTTCCCCATAGACAATAGTTGAAGGTGCGAGATCAGAGGGGTCAGGATGGTTCATAAGGTAGACCAGTCCCAGACCACCTGAGGGGTCAGATGGTTTATAAGGTAGACCAGCAGATCACAAACGTATTTAGGCCCGCCAGGGGGTCCAGTCCGGCCCGCGGGATAGTTGTTAAAATTGCAGAAAAAGAAAAAAAAATTAAGAAAAAAAAATACATAAATAAATAACTGAGATGGGTCTTGAACCACTGATCGAAAAACGGGCATGCTATCCATTGACCCAGAGTCGCAATTGATTAGAGCACTGACTTTACTAAAGATATTGCTCAACTGCAAGGGAATCTGCAGTTGAGCAATATCAACAGTGGGCTGATGTCTGAATTTTTGGTCCTTATGTTTCTAGTTTATTGTAGAAAGACCTTAAAATAGGGTTTATCATCCAAAAACCTTCCCCAATGATTTAAACAGAGAGAAATATTGTCGTTATGTATGCGTTAATATGCTGTGATTTTACTGGTCCGGCCCACTTGAGATCAAAATGGGCAGCATGAAGCCCCTTCACTAAAAGGAGTTTGACACCCCTGCTCTAAACCATTCAGTGCTTCATAAACCAGCAGCAGGATTTTAAAGTCAATTTTTAAAGAGGTCTGAATCCACAACAACACCTAGATTTCTGGCTTGGTTTGAGGTTTTTAACATCAGTGATTGAAGCTGAGCGCTCACTTTCAATCGTTCGTCCTTGGGACCAAAAACTATTACTTCTGTTTTATCTTTATTTAATTGAAGAACATACTGGCAGATCCAGTTGTTGATTTCTTCAATGTATTTAGCCACTCCTTGTATGGGACTATAGTCCCCTGGTGATATAGTTATGTTACCCAGACCTTGTATGGATCACAGTCCATGGTGATATAGTTGTGTTACCCAGCCCTTGTATGGGATCATAGTCCATGGTGATATAGTTGTGTAGATTAGATTTGTGTGTCGTCTGCATAATGATAACACACTTTGTTGTTTTTCATAATCTGAGCCAGTGGAAGCATGTAGATGTTGAACAGAAGAGGCCCCAGTATTGAGCCTTGGGGAACACCACATGTCATCCTAGTCAGCTCTGATGTGTAATTAGCTACCGACACAAAGTATTGTCCTTCAAGTAGGATTCAAACCAGTTAAGTGCTGCGCCAGAGAGTCCTACCCAGACTTTCAGTCTGTCTAGTAGTATGTCATGATCGACCGTGTCGAATGCAGCACTGAGATCCAGAAATACTAAGACTGAAGTTCTGCCACTGTCTGTGTTTAAGTGGATGTCGTTGAAAACCTTAACAAGAGCAGTTTCAGTACTGTGGTGCTGACGAAAGCCGGACTGGAAGACATCGAAACTGTTATTTTAAGCCAGGAAGTTGTTCAGCTGTTGAAAAACCACTTTTTTCCATTATTTTACTTAAGAATGGGAGGTTTGATATTGGCCTATAATCTTTCCTTATTTCGGGGTCTAAACTAGCCTTCTTTAGGAGTGGTTTAATCACTGCAGTTTTTAGGGCTTGTGGGAAGACACCTGAGAGAAGGGATGTGTTTACAATTTGTAAAAGATCAGCGGTCATGCAGTGTGAAATATATATTTTAAAGTGTGTTGGTAGAATATCCAAGCAGCAGGAGGATGTTTTCAGATGTTGTATAATGTCTTCTAGGCCTCTCTGGTTAATTGAGTCAAATTGTGTCATGATATTTGAATGGCTGTTAGATGGGGACAACACATATCCGGTGGTTGGTGTGGAGCCACCGACTGCTTGTCGAATTTTATGAATTTTATCAGCAAAAAAGGAGGCAAATTGATTGCATGCACAGGTGGATTGGAGCGTAGCAGTTACCCACACCGGAGGGTTTGTTAGCCTGTCGACGGTAGCAAATAAGGCACGTGTATTGTTATTGTTTTTGGTTATGATGTCAGAGAAGAAGGACTGCCTTGCATATCTAAGTTCAAAATTATAATTGCGAAGTCTCTCTTTATAGATACCACAGTGAACCTGGAGATTAGTTTTTCGCCACCTGCGCTCTGCTTTCCGACTCTCTCTGTTCTCTATTCTGACCAGCGTGGCATTTCTCCAAGGGGATCTTTTCTGACCCGAGATAACCTTCACCTTACTGGGTGCAATGGCATCAATAACATGTTTTACTTTAGAATTGAAGCCATCCACAAGCTCATTGACTGAGATGCAAGAGAGGGCTGGTGTGGAGGAGAACTTCTGAATAAATAGTTCACTGGTATTTTCAGTGATGTAACGCTTCGTCACAACCTCGGTTTGGACATTTGTGTGCAGGGAGATTGCACTCTCAAAGAAAACACAGAAATGATCAGAGAGTGCAACATCAGTCACAGCAACCTTGGAAATGTCCAGACCTTTGGTGATGATGAGGTCTAGAGTGTGCCCCTTGTTGTGGGTGGGACCTGTTACATGCTGCGTCAGGTCATAGTTATCAAGGACACCACATAGCTCTATAGACCCTCTGTCCTGGGGATTATCAACATGGATATTAAAATCACCAACAATGACAACACAATCAAAATCAATACAGATTATAGACAGCAGTTCAGTAAACGCATCAAAGAAGGTTGCACAGTATTTAGGTGGTCTGTAAATGTTGAGGAATAAAACTTGAGTAGAATTCAGAGCCACATATTCAAAGGAAGTAAAATGACCAAAAGACATCTGCTTGCATTGAAGAGACTCATTAAATAAAATAGCAACTCCACCTCCAACTCCACCTAGGTATGTGGATCAATAAATATACGTAGGTTTGTTTGAACTTGTGTGTATATGTATATATATATATATATATATATATATATATAGGATACCTAAATGTACTGCTGTGTAGGTTGAACTTGTCATTTTAAATGGGGCCCATTAATTACCCGCCTCAAAGCAGTAAACCACTGGTTGCTCCTCTTGACAGCATAATGAGCGGCCCAGAGGGACCGGAGTTCATTCCAGAGTTCCTCTTGCATCAGAGCACTAGAAGCTTTGCTTGAGCCTGACATTCCTCCTTTTGATTCTTATTTACTTAACAATCATAATCGTAATAAGTCTAACTCATGGGGTTTATAATGTATTTAATCAATACATTTGACTTGAAATAAATTCTTCTCTGATCTGACGGGACTTGCTTATGATTTAAATGACATGACTTGATTTAAGTTATGAGCTTACTGACCTTTTGTCTGCGAAGTCAAATCAGTGAGTTTCATCACAAGCTTCACAGACGGTTGTCTCAGCTAAAAGATTAGTGGTTGTCCCAACAAGTCCCAACACCTAATACGACCTCTTAGTTTGATCTTAAATGCATGTATTAATACCAAAATATGTATCAATAATTCATAAGCTTCATTAAACAAAAACGATATGCATCATGAACACATGAATTCATTCAAAAGAAGTAGACTGATTGCACTCAACTTTGGCTATCAGGAATAATACGTTTAATATTAAATAACAGAATTAAATTACAAGCCAGGAAAGGCCTTGACTGTCAGTGTTTACTACAGCTAAGGGGCGCTGTTAGGCATACTTCATGTATCAGGTTTCATAACATAAACACACAGCAACAAAAAAGGCAATGACTTAATGATAACACAATACATGTTTCTGCAGAGCAATGTATTTCTTCAGCATATTCTGAGTACAAGTGGAAGTCATGCCACATATTCAAGTAGTGAGATGACGCTGTGATTGTGGGGTGTGTCCTTCTTTTCCAATCTGTCTTTCATTGCTTCATACATAACATTGAACACATAATGAATAGCTCCCCAATAAATAGACTGGCGTTTTCCCTCCTCCTGTTCTCTGTTGAAGGAAATAAAAACGAATTTATAATCACAATCATTAATTTGTAATCTTGCTCCTCTGAGAAAAACTTGAAAACATTTGTTCACAAACAACTGGATGAATATCTTTAAATTCACAATATATATGACACATACTAATAGGTTTCAGAGCCAATCATAGCACCAAAACACACCCCACTTTGGAGGAAGAAAAATTTTCATGCCCCACCACAAAAAAATTGCCTATTTGTGGCTGCAATTAACCTGTTTTGCACTGAATATCTTTTTAAGATATTAACAATAACGCTCAACCTGTGCAAAACAAAACAGAATGAGTGCAGCCGTCATGTTGTATCATGACGGCTGCAATGAGCTGCTTTCCTCTACAAATCTTTTTTGAACGGGGTTGTAGATTTAATATGTTGGCTCTCAATTCATGCTCAATGTTGAGCTAAAATCAGTTTTCTGGTTTGAGAGACGCAACAGCAGAAAAGACCTCACAAATACTTTTTACTTTTGTACTATGGGAAGTTCTCTTGTTCATGGTGAGAGTGGTCGTTTTGCCTTTCATCTCCCCATAGTTCACATGTTGAAGTGTCCTTGAGCAAAACACTGAAGTCCCAGTGCTTCACTACTCCTTAATTACTAAGGATGGGTAAAATGCAGAGAATAATCTCCCCACTGTGGGATTAATAAAGGATTATACATATTTAAAAAAAGATTAAACAAAAATAAAAAACAGCACCCCCCCCTCCCACTAGAGGGGCGCGCCCCACAGTTTGAGAACCACTGGGTTAAAATACATTTAAATAAATAAGTTTTAAGTGCTGTTCTGAAAGTGGTGATTGATGGAGAAGGTCTGAGGTGCTGGGAGAGAGTTCCAGAGGGAGGGGCCAGCATGGAGAAGGCCCCGCCCCCAGAGGGAGGGTCCAGCATGGAGAAGGCCCCGCCCCCAGGTCTGATGCCTGGACAGAGGGCCGGGGTAAGGAGGTTGGCTTCTGCCTTTGCAGGCCGTTTCCTTCTCCAGAGATCAAAGTTGTCTGTGTAAATGTAAAATTGAAGTCTCCATTGCTTTAGCGATAATGCTCTCTCCGTCCGGTAATCCATATACACTACTGTTATGCCGTATTCACACCAGAAATATTCGCGCGAGTAGATTACATGTTAAGTCAATGCACAGACGCGAATGTTTGCGAAAAATTTGCTTTTGGAAACAAAAGATGGAACACAGATGGAAACATTACCAACAGAATAATTATAACAGTTTCCATGTTTTGTTAGAAAAATTAAAGACTCTGCCAACAACTAGTGAATCTGATGATAGAATGTGTTTGTCAAATGTTGGTCTGCTTCTAGTTGAAAAAAGAAGACTATAAAGATAAGACAAGGTTGCACCAGCCCCATGACGACGTCACACCCAATCTTTCCCACAGTAGGGTGCATACTAGTCCAGCTTGTTGTCTTTTTAAAATGGCCTACTCAGCAACTTGTACCAACAATCAAAGGATAATGGGACAGCTGACCTTGTTGCCTTCAATTGTCAAATCAGCAAAACAAGACCAACCTGAATCAGCAAGTACCTGACCTCCCTGTGTAAGCTGACAGCAGCACGATGGTACCATCAGCGGATAAATAATAATACATTTTATTCATTTTCCAACTTAATAATATGTATTATTCTTGATCATGGCTATAAAGACCCTGTTTCTGTGTGATGACCTTAATACTGTGCTTTTGTTTGAAGGTATGGCCTCTCAGCCACAGTCACGTTGGCCTGAAGAAGAGGGGGAAACACCCACAGGACACGCTAAACGAAGAGTACCATCTGAAGTCTGGACTGGCATCCAAGAATGACACAGAGTTCTGGAAGCGTCCTCGCTGTGGAGTCCCAGACTATCCCACCTTAACGCAGGTGGGCCTGCCCTACTATAACCTGCAGGAGAAGAAGGGAGGGCTGAGTAGAAACCAGCGCAGGAAGCGGTTTGCGCTGTTCGGAGGTCGCTGGGAAAAGATGGCCCTCACTTACAAGTAAGAAACACAAATATTCCGTTTGTTCGGTGGTTTTCCCACTGCTGTTGTCACTGCCTTTAATCCTGAATGTTTGCTGGTTGTTTTGATGTTCAAAGGGAGGACATCCTCCCTTTGGTCGTTACCAATCAAAAACCAGAGTTTTTTTCAGATTTACGTAGCTACTAGCGCTAGCTAGTTGAACAGTTAGCAGCCCTGAAGAACCGCCAAGCAGGCTGACGGCTTCCTGTGACACAGCGTCCCATCCACAGCCTGTTGTGATTATAAAGTAGAGTTAAGTACTAGTGTAGTAATAATGAGTGTAGTAATAATGATAATTGTTTAAAATAAATCCATGGTAAATGAAGCTAACTTAACTCACTGCACACTGGAGGTCATTTTCAGTCGATTTTCTCGATTTGACATAATTTTCTTAGATTCACCTTTTAAGGCACTTGCATATAAGATATATACCCATGTTTTACATCATAAATTGCAGAACAATCTCAGCTATCTATATAATGAGGCACCATTGTCGTAAGGCAAAAGTGTAAAGAAAAAAACTTTATAATATGACACTAAAGCTGAAAAATGGAATCTCGATTTTTGGAAATTCTTCATATCGCTTGAAAAAACCTAACTTTACTCAGGTGGTGACTCTGTTTAGGTGATGGCAATTGGTTTACCAAAGGTTTTAGGTTCACAAAAGCAGTGAAATATATGAATAAAATGTTAGATACATGTAAATAAATGTCTAAAACTAAAGTTTTTATTATCGTTTTTTGAGTAGAAATATGGTCTTTCACAGCTTTCACCAAAATGATAAAAATGGGACTGAGAAATGACTTCATAGTGCAGATAAAGCTTCAGGGAGTGTGTGCAAATGAAAAATGACCATCACAACATTTTTTTTTTTTTTTAAATAAAAATATGTATTATAAAAAAAAAAGAAAATATGTACAGAATATATATTCAGAAATATAAAACAGAACAAAGACTAGACCATTTACAATATACAAGTATATATGCTTCAATGGCATATCCTCATGCCATGGCATGCCAGTCATGGAAACAGTTTCTGTTCAGCTGCAGGCAAAGGGGAACGTTACACGCCTCGCACTTCCAAGCCGTGTCTTTTCTCACTTTCTTCATGCTGCAAAGCTCGCAAACCCTGCGACCCGCCGTGGACTTAGTTGGAAGAACAGTTTGAAGAGTTCAATGGGTGTTGCTGTGGCACTGACATGTGGACCTGGTGTCCGGGCTGGAACTTGATGACGGGGGGAGCAGTGTCCGGGTCTTCATCCGTCCTCCAGGACAGCGTAGGTGCAGGTGGTGCACGCGCTGCCGTCTTTCTTGATCTGGCCTGAGGTGAAAGCAGTCGCCGGGCAGCACGCGCCCTGTTTGCTGGAGATGGTGTTTTTAGTCGTCGGTCAACGCGCTGCCTCTTTGCTGGTCGTGGTAGTTGCCGTCCAACACGCTGCCTCTTTGCTGGCCAGGCTGGTCGGGGCGGATGGTGCTCCTCTCTGTAAAATAAATCAATACTAGTCAGTTGAAAGAAAGATGACGTAACGATTGAGCAGACTGTGGTAGTAATTTTAGCATAGTGCTCCGCATTGGATGTATAAATATTAGTGGTAGTAACGTGAAGCAGAGTGTTGTACAAAGCAGACTGTGTGTAAACATTACTTAGATCATGACGTAGTAACGTGAACAGCAGTGTGCACCGCGTGGCTGGCTCTCGTGCTCTCCTACACAGTGTACACATTACTAGTTTGTACACATTACTAGTTTGTACACATTACTAGTTTGCACCATGCAGCCTTACAGACACGTAACAAAGTTTAGTAACTACACTTACCCATCTTCCTCAGAAGAACTGAAGCCTTCGAGCTCTGACGACGACGCGTCGTCCTCCTCCTCGCTGCTCTCCAGAATCATGCGCTTTGCTTCCTCCGTGTTGAATCTCTTTGTCGTCATGTTGATTGTAAACTGTAGTGTGTACATGCTGTACAAGTGGGTTGTCCTTTTGAGATTTTCCTGAGTGTACATTGGTTGTTTAGTTCACGAAATGGCGACGGACATATGACTCAACTAATCACAGAGAAGGATTTTTTTTTTTTTTTTTTCCAGCGTCAGATGACACACTGCTGCCCTTTCGCTTGCTTGATGATGTTAAAATTATGCTGGGCTCTGCCTGGGCAGGCACCCGGAAGCAGGAAGCCGTCTCTTTCCGCCAGACGTAAAATTATATTTTTGCGATGTATTATCGGGGTGCTGTGAATATTTTAGAAACTTAGAGAAAAGTTTCAAGTGTCACCACGCGAAACCGCGGGCTCCGTGGACGAAGGGTTAAAACAATCAAGTAGCCGCGCATGAGCCAACATTGAGTTCACAGTCAGAAGCTGAGGCAAGAAAGAGAGACCGCTTGATTTAGATTTTTGTGAATTTGTCTATTGAAGAATATTCAGGTAAGTTATCAAGCAAGCAATAAGTTTGTATAAAATGTTTAGTGTTTCTGTTTCTTAGCTAGCGTGAGCTAGCGTTTGCTAATCGTTAACTAGCCAACGCTAGCTAGCTTAGCTTACTGCACATTAGTTGACTAGCAAAACTTGTTCAGGCATGTTTGGGCTAACTTTTCTATTTTCCATTAGTCAGCTCAAATTAAATTATGATATTCATAAATTCCCATTGTTTTAAAGGTCTTAAAAACAGATTCTTAATAGGTTAAATTAAACAGGATTGTTCATGAGGTCCCCTGCTATGTCCATGTTTAATTTCACGAGATTTTACTGTACAGCTTTTGAGAAAATTAAAGGCAAAGTCAGCTCAAATTAAATATTTGAAAAGTCTTAAAAACAGATCTGATGTTACCTTTAATTAAGTAAAATCTCATGAAATCAGGCCTGGACACTCTAGGGGTCCTTATGAAAAAGAATCCAGTGAAGGTTTAACATTATCTCTTAAGGAATTCCTGTAATCAAAGTCAAAACATCAGAATCAGAATCAGCTTTAATGGCCATGTAAATTTTCACATACATGGAATTTGACTCTGGTTTCACTTGCTCTCGTACTTTTTTCACACACAATATACAAGATAAATATAAAAATATAAAAAGGACATTAAAGACAGTAGTAAAACAACAAAAAAGTGCAGATAGTGCAGATGAAGAGTCTGTTTAACTGTTCATTTGAGTGACGGCCAGTGGGAAGAAGCTGTTTCTGTGTCTGGTGGTTTTGGCGTACAGTGCTCTGTAGCGCCTTCCAGAGGGGAGGAGTTGGAACAGCTTGTGTCCAGGATGTGAGGGGTCTGTGGTGATCTTTACAGCCCGCTTCCTGACTGGTGGTGTGCAAGTCCAGGATGGAGGGCAGGCTGGAACCAATGGTTCTCTCTGCAGACCTGACGATCCGTTGGAGTCTGACTCTGTCCTGTTTGGTGATCCAAACCACACAGTGATGGAGGAGCAGAGGACAGACTGGATGATGAAGAGCAGAGGACAGACTGGATGATGAAGAGCAGAGGACAGACTGGATGATGAAGAGCAGAGGACAGACTGGATGATGAAGAGCAGAGGACAGACTGGATGATGAAGAGCAGAGGACAGACTGGATGATGAAGAGCAGAGGACAGACTGGATGATGGCGGTGTAGAACAGGATCAGCAGCTCCTGAGGCAGGTTGAACTTCCTGAGCTGGCGCAGGAAGTTCAGCCTCTGCTGGGCCTTTTTCCGGATGGTGTTGATGTTGGCGGTCCACTTCAGGTCCCGGGAGATTGTGGATCCCAGAAACTTGAAGGTCTCCACCGCAGAAACAGGGCTGTTGTGTATTGTGAGGGGGGGTAGTGTTGGGGGGCTCCTCCTGAAGTATACTGTCATCTCTACAGTTTTGGCCTTGTTCAGCTCCAGGTGGTTCTGACCACACCAGAGGACCAGGTGTTCAACCTCCCGTCTGTACGCAGACTCGTCCCCGTCGCTGATGAGGCCGATGACCGTTGTGTCGTCTGCAAACTTCAGGAGTTTAACAGACGGGTCCCCTGAGTTGCAGTCGTTGGTGTAGAGGGAGAAGAGCAGTGGGGAGAGCACACATCCCTGGGGGGCGCCAGTGCTTATAGTCCGGGTGCTGGATATGATTTTTCCCAGCCTCACCTGCTGCGTCCTGTCTGTCAGGCCCTGTGAGGTCCTTCAGATGGGTCAACACCAGCCTCTCAAAGGACTTCATGACCACAGACGTCAGGGCGACGGGTCTGTAGTCATTTAATCCTGTGATGGAGGATTTCTTGGGGACCGGGATGATCAAGGAGCGCTTGAAGCAGGAAGGGACTTCACACAGCTCCAGTGATCGGTTGAAGATCTCCGTGAAGATGGGGGCCAGCTGGTCAGCACAGACTTTCAGGCAGGAGGGGGACACACCGTCTGGGCCCGGAGCCTTCCTGATCTTCTGTCTCTGAAAGAGCCGACTCACATCCCCTTCGCAGATCCTCAGTGCCGGTGGGGGGTTGGATGGGAGAGGTGAGGCAGAGAGTGGAGGTGATTGTTTGATGATGGGGCAGTTGGGCGGGGTGGAAGTGGGCTTGTCAAACCTGCAATAGAAGACATTCAGGTCGTCAGCCAGTCGGTGATTGTCCTCAGTGGGGGGAGATGGTCTCTTGTGGTTGGTGAGAACCTCCAGGCCTCTCCAAACTGACGAGGGGTCGTTGGCTGAAAACTTTTTTTCCAGCTTATCAGTGTAGCTCTTCTTAGCTACCTTGATCTCCCTCGTTAGAGTGTTCCTGGCCTGGTTGTACAGAATCCTGTCCCCCCCTCTGTAGGCCTCCTCTTTAGCCCGACGAAGCTGCCTGAGTTTTTCAGTGAACCAGGGTTTATTGTTGTTGAATGTGCAGAAGGTTTTTGTCGGCACACACATGTCCTCACAAAAGCTGATATATGACGTCACAGTGTCAGTGAGCTCATCCAGGTCTGTAGCAGCAGCCTCAAAAACACTCCAATCAGTGGAGGCAAAGCAGGACTGTAGCTCCAGCTTGGCCTCGTTGGTCCATCTCTTCACAGTCTTCACCACAGGCTTTGCAGATTTTAGTTTCTGCCTGTAGGATGGGAGAAGATGAACCAGACAGTGATCAGAGAGTCCCAAAGCTGCACGAGGGACTGAGCGGTATGCATCCTTCAGTACAGTGTAGCAGTGGTCCAGTGTGTTTTTGTCCCCGGTGCTACACTTAATGTGCTGTCTGTATTTTGGCAGTTCTTTGCTGAGGTTTGCTCTATTAAAGTCCCCAAGAACAATGAGCAGGGAGTCTGGGTGTTTGTGCTCCATGGTGGTGATCTGCTCTGCCAGGTGTTGGAGTGCCTCACTCACACAGGCCTGAGGTGGGATGTACACACCGACCAGGATGAATGAGGAAAACTCCCGCGGTGAATAAAATGGTTTGCAGTCTATTAAAATTGTTTCTAGGTGCGGGCTGCATGATTCCTTTAACACCGTGATATCTGTGCACCAACCTTCGT
Source organism: Myoxocephalus aenaeus (assembly GCA_038501785.1). Taxonomy (NCBI): domain Eukaryota; kingdom Metazoa; phylum Chordata; class Actinopteri; order Perciformes; family Cottidae; genus Myoxocephalus; species Myoxocephalus aenaeus. Next base: position 961,300 of record JBAMJR010000083.1, read on the forward strand.
TAATATAAAAACAGATCCCGCCTCCCCTCGTTTTCCCCGACAGAGCCGTTACGCGGTCCGCTCGGTGGAGTTGAAGCCCGGCAGATGTAGTGCGCCGTCCGGGATGTGCGCACCGAGCCAGGTTTCGGTGAAGCAGAGGGCGGCAGATCTGCTAAAGTCCCTATTAGTTTTGTTCAGGAGCAGCAGTTCATCCATCTTGTTCGCCAGATAGCGGACGTTCGCCAGATGAATTGACGGGAGTGCAGTTCGAAATCCTCGCTGGCGCACTTTAACAAGCGCTCCTGCGCGCTTCCCCCGTCTGCGTCTCCGGCGAATTCCGAGAAGAGCCGCTGCTCCTCCAACCAACATCTCAGTAAAGTATTCCGGTTCAATGAAAACCGGTGAAAGAAATTGTCCAGTGGGTTCACGGAAGTTTAAAAGTTCCTCCCTGCTGAATGTGATCAGAGAGGGAGAGCTGGAGACGAGACAAACGAACAAAAACAGAAAAAGTACGAGCGAGCGCAGTACCGAGGCTGCCATCGCGGCGCCATCTTGAATCTTACATGAGTAAATGATGAATATGAATGCAATTTGACCTGCATTTTGCCTTTCATTTTCTAAAGACCTGTACAGTAAAATCTCTCTTCTTTACATTTCTCAAAAGACTACACCACATCAGACCAGTATGGTTATCAACTCATAATTAATACAAATTTGTGAGGCAAGCTTGTTTGTTGGCTGTGAGGTGAGTCCCTAAACGTTGTCAGTGGATGCAGCACTAAAGGCCTCCACTTCCCATCTATATGTTATTAAAGGATATCATACATCAGTCACATAACATAACAACAGCTGTGGAGTTGTTAGAGTATATGTTGATGGAGTAACAGTACCAGATAGTTGCATAATGTGATCATATTTACAGAAATCTACTGTTGCACAATGAGTTACACTTTGGTTGTCAGTCTTTAGACGTATAAGGTTATGGGATGAAAATGTTTATAGGATGTGTTTGTGCGTCCAATAGGATTGTGCGTTTCCCCTGGCAGATGAGTGAGGGAAAAGTGCGGCACGTCCTCCAGGAGGCCTTCGGCGTGTGGAGTGCAGTGACTCCTTTGACCTTCAGAGAGGTCACCTCTGAGAAAGCTGACATCATTATTGACTTCAACAGGTAAGAAAGGTCACCAGCAGGCAGCACCACTCACAGGAGGTTGTTAAAGGCTCCATAATACAGTAGATTTCAGAGAATACACTTCCTTTTTTTTAAAGACTATTTCATTTTTGTGGCATTTTCATTTTTATTTGAGTACAGTGTGGAAATGGGAGAGAGAGGGGGAGGGGCATGAAAAGGTCCCAAAGCTGGAATCGAACCCAGGATGGGACGTTATATGGCATGTGCTGTAAAAAGTTAGCTGCCAAAGCACTTACAGAGAATCCTAAAGATCTAGAGAGCCAACTTAAGAGTAAAACAGTTCTTCATTTAAAGTGAAAAATATAACATATATATATATATATATGTATATTTAATATAACATTTATAAAGTGACATACTCCCACTTATCAGCTCCCAAGTGATCACGTGTTACTCCTATGAATGTTCAGAGCAGGAATAGCCAAACAGAGTTATGTTTTTGGTGTATAGCTCTTTTATGATGATTTTAATGTTTGTAAAGCGTCTTTGAGAACTTTGATTCTCATCAGCAGAACAATAACGTAATGCACAGCAGACTATAGATCAGGTAGTTTTTTATTATTTATTATTAGGGTCCGAGCGAGTCAGTCCCAGAGCAACCTATTGTTATTCTAAGGATTTGTATTATTCCTGATTTTAATATTTCTACTTTGGCCGTATATTCGTGGTGTTTGTCTCGAAAACTCACAACATTTGGCACACTTGTCAGGCTTGGTGAAAATAGCCATCTGATATAGGCGTCATATTTGTGTTTTAAAAAATGGCTCTCTAGCGCCCCCTAGAAGTTTGTCCGGCGACGCCCCTCACCCAGAATGTCCGATTGATTTTTGACACACATGTCCATCTCCACCTGCTCTACAAAAACAAAAAGCCTCTCAGACCCGTAACTGGCGGACGAACGTTCTGAGCGAGCCGGCCGACGGGCGCAAAGGAGCGAGGACCCGTTCATCGCTGATCGCAGCTTTAATTATTATTTAGTTAAGTCTTTCCAGTCTGTGATATGTGTGTCGCTTGATTTCCAGTTCATGAGGATAGTTTTCTTGGCGATAGCTAAGGCTACGAGGAGGCCACACTTGTTCAGGCTATTTTTAAAGTAGGCCTTTAAAGAAGGCCGATGGCTTACAATTTATTTAACAGAGATGTTCATTACACAATATAGTATTTATAATTACACCACTTCTAAATATAGACTAAATTATATTATTAGGCTTATTGATTTCACTGTCCATTGTCCGCTGATGCACAATATGTGTGCTTCTTTTTCTTTTTGGATCAAATCTCTTTGAAAGAATGCGTAGCAACGGGTTAAACCTCACCTCCTCACTCAAGTAAAGTGAGCAGGTTGAAAATCATCTCTCGCACTCACTATTCAAATCAATATATATAATACCTGTATTGCAATTTAAATAATGAAAACTGCTGCTCCCAATTGCAAGTGACAAATGTGGTTTAAAACCCCCCAAAATGTTGCTATTGAGGCTTTTATTAGTTTTTTTAATTCTCCCACCAGGATTTCCAACATGCTTACCAAACATAAATAGCTTCAAATGTGTTATAGTACATATTACATTGCTGGTGTGCAATAAAAGAAGTGCTTGTGTAGGTACTGGCATGGGGACAGCTTACCGTTTGATGGTCCTGGAGGAATCCTCGCCCACGCCTTTTTCCCCAGGACACACCGAGAGGGCGAAGTCCACTTTGACTATGACGAGGATTGGACAGTGGGCAACAATGTGGGTGAGTACGTTTATAACTTATAAACTTAACAATAACTTATATAGAGATCTGGTTTTATGTTCTGTTCACATGTTCCTAATCCTCATACACCCTTTCCGGATCCTCCATCTCTACAGTCCAATACTGCCGCTTTCAATGCAGTTGATCACTCTCGACTTATTCAGACCCTTTTTCATTTGGGATTTGATTCAATTGCTTGTAGATGGTTTCAGAATGACCTTTCACAAGGGTGAGAAGGAGTTTACCAGTAACAGAAGGTGTTTCCTGAAGGCTACGTGGTTGAGTTGGGTTCTCTGCCTTCTTTGTTATGCTGTCACTCATGATGCCACGCCCCTTTTACTTTGCTATGCTGTCACTCATGATACCACGCCCCTTTTAGTTTGTTATGCTGTCACTCATGATGCCACGCCCCTTTTACTTTGTTATGCTGTCACTCATGATGCCACGCCCCTTTTACTTTGTTATGCTGTCACTCATGATGCCACGCCCCTTTTACTTTGTTATGCTGTCACTCATGATGCCACACCCCTTTTAGTTGATGCCACGCCCCTTTTACTTTGTTATGCTGTCACTCATGATACCACGCCCCTCCATGGCAGGAGGTAGGAGACAGGAGGTAGGAGACAGGAAGCAGGAGACAGGAGACAGGAGGCAGGAGGCAGGAGACAGGTGGTAGGAGACAGGAGGCAGGAGGCAGGAGGTAGGAGACAGGAGGTAGGAGACAGGAGGCAGGAGACAGGAGGTAGGAGACAGGAGACAGGAGGTAGGAGGCAGGAGGCAGGAGACAGGCGGTAGGAGACAGGAGGTAGGAGACAGGAGGTCGGAGACAGGAGACAGGAGACAGGAGGCAGGAGACAGGAGACAGGAGGTAGGAGGCAGGAGGCAGAAGGCAGGAGGCAGGAGACAGGAGGTCGGAGACAGGAGACAGGAGGTAGGAGATAGGAGATAGGCGGCAGGATACAGGAGGTAGGAGATAGGAGACAGGCAGCAGGATACAGGAGGTAGGAGATAGGAGACAGGCGGCAGGATACAGGAGGTAGGAGATAGGAGACAGGCGGCAGGATACAGGAGGTAGGAGCCTCCTGTATCCTCCACCCTACCAAAGTTGCTCTACTCATTTATATTATGCTTATCTTGTGTTTTATGCTTCAATCCCGCAGGTTTATTCTGAATTTTTAAAATGTGTCTTTAGTTTTTGTGCAACAAACCCATGGAATTAATCTGCAACATATTCTCAAAATGGACACTCTCACTACCTCTGGACATTAAAGACGATTATCTAAAACCACTTCACCTCAGTGTGCAATCGTTTTGTTTTGATTCATTATCTGTATTTCTAGTAATAATTGCAAATAAGGTGAACCTTAATGATTTTCAAGGCTTACATTTTGAATGAATGAATGTTGAACAAACTGCAAATCATTTGTGTTCCTCGTTGAATTGAAAGGAGTAACAGATTCTACAACTTACTTCAGTGTCGCTGTCCCTTTATGCTTCAGGCACTGATCTCACACAAGTGGCAGCTCATGAGTTTGGCCATGTCCTTGGCCTGCAGCACTCCCTGGAGCCTGATGCTGTGATGTGTCCTTTCTACAGTGACTCCTACCCTCTGCAGCTCAGCGAGGATGACAAGAGGGGCATCCAGTATCTATATGGTTCCCCTCTGCTCTCACAGCCCGACATGACGGAGACCAATGAGATTGACATTGGAATGGTGAGGCAATAATTATGGGAATGGACCTCAGGCCTGTCCCGATGATTATGTTATTGATTTATCGTACGATATGTGGACATGACCTCGATCAATTTTACAATACCAAACTGCTTCCATTATGTCCAGGACAACTTCTTGTTGGCAGCACAACGTCTATAGTTTCATATTAACGACGTTTCAACCTCCAACAAATCATCAACATTTTCAAACAGATTGGTGTTTTGTGACCCATTGATGTTACCGCACTTCAGCCGGTTGAAAAGACGGCAGAAATAGATCTTAGACATTCAGACGGATACCAGAACTCTCAGCGCTGAGATCCTGGTTGGTGCTCACTGCTCTTTTGAAAGGGTGTGCTTTAGGGCTGTTAACGAATAATCGAAATTCGAATATATATTCGAATAGTTGTTAAAAACAGAATTTCGAATGTGAAAATTAATATTCGAATGTAAAAAAATAAAAATAAAGTATTTCGGAGGATAATTATCGTGAATCTGGCAACCCCCGCCGCGGCCGCGATGAAGTGTCCTCTTTTTGTGTGTGTGTGTGTGTGTGTGTGTGTGTGTGTGTGACGAGCCGTTCGGGGCAGAGTCTCTGACCCGGAGCAGACGTGAAGCTGGTTGAGGTTTCACAGGGTTTTGCTGTTGTGTTTTGGCGTAGGCTGCGGCCCACAGTAGCCTGTTCTGTGTTCCCTTAATAAACACCCTGTAAGCCAGCTAACGTCTCGTAGCTGTCCTGACCCAGGGTCGCTACACTATGTAAGCTAGAGTTAGCTTAGCATTCAACGACAAGCAACTTGAGGCCACATCTCCAGAATGTGCACCCAAGAGAATCTGGCATAAAATGTGGACCTTCAGAGAAACAGCCCCGTCTGGATACGTATTTTGCGCCGTCCGCCACAAGTTGGTTGTCTGCGGCACGACAGGAGGCCTGCACGCAAAAATTGATTTTGTTCGTATGCAAGGACATGAGGGCTTCAGGGAGTTCTGTGAAGCACTGGAACCGAGGAACCTTATCCATGATCAGCACAGCATGTGTTTATTGTTGCCGTTCATTTAAACCGCTATGCGCGACCGACGGTGCGGTGCGGTGCGGGGGGGGGGGGTGGGGGGGGGGGGGGCGGGGGGGAGTGAACACCTAAACTGAAGAATTTTGTATTTACACATATATTTTCGAATATGTTCGAATATATGTGTTTTTTTAAAGGGAATATTCAAACGTAATTTTTTAGCAATTTTGACAGCCCTAATGTGCTTGCATTACTGCACTACTACACTCACCTAAAGGATTATTAGGAACACCTGTTCAATTTCTCATTAATGCAATTATCTAATCAACCAATCACATGGCAGTTGCTTCAATGCATTTAGGGGTGTGGTCCTGGTCAAGACAATCTCCTGAACTCCAAACTGAATGTCAGAATGGGAAAGAAAGGTGATTTAAGCAATTTTGAGCGTGGCATGGTTGTTGGTGCCAGACGGGCCGGTCTGAGTATTTCACAATCTGCTCAGTTACTGGGATTTTCACGCACAACCATTTCTAGGGTTTACAAAGAATGGTGTGAACAGGGAAAAACATCCAGTATGCGGCAGTCCTGTGGGTGAAAATGCCTTGTTGATGCTAGAGGTCAGAGGAGAATGGGCCGACTGATTCAAGCTGATAGAAGAGCAACGTTGACTGAAATAACCACTCGTTACAACCGAGGTATGCAGCAAAGCATTTGTGAAGCCACAACACGCACAACCTTGAGGCGGATGGGCTACAACAGCAGAAGACCCCACCGGGTACCACTCATCTCCATTACAAATAGGAAAAAGAGGCTACAATTTGCAAGAGCTCACCAAAATTGGACAGTTGAAGACTGGAAAAATGTTGCCTGGTCTGATGAGTCTCGATTTCTGTTGAGACGTTCAGATGGTAGAGTCAGAATTTGGTGTAAACAGAATGAGAACATGGATCCATCATGCCTTGTTACCACTGTGCAGGCTGGTGGTGGTGGTGTAATGGTGTGGGGGATGTTTTCTTGGCACACTTTAGGCCCCTTAGTGCCAATTGGGCATCGTTTAAATGCCACGGCCTACCTGAGCATTGTTTTTGACCGTGTCCATCCCTTTATGGCCACCATGTACCCATCCTCTGATGGCTACTTCCAGCAGGATAATGCACCATGTCACAAAGCTCCAATCATTTCAAATTGGTTTCTTGAACATGACAATGAGTTCACTGTACTAAAATGGCCCCCACAGTCACCAGATCTCAACCCAATAGAGCATCTTTGGGATGTGGTGGAACGGGAGCTTCGTGCCCTGGATGTGCATCCCACAAATCTCCATCAACTGCAAGATGCTATCCTATCAATATGGGCCAACATGTCTAAAGAATGCTTTCAGCACCTTGTTGAATCAATGCCACGTAGAATTAAGGCAGTTCTGAAGGCGAAAGGGGGTCAAACACAGTATTAGTATGGTGTTCCTAATAATCCTTTAGGTGAGTGTATATTGTCATTATATCTAGGACAATGTATTGTCTCAGTAAAGTAGTTGACAGGAGAGGCCTAATGGGCCTCAAAGCTACATGCACTGTTTCAGGATTTCACCAGTCTTGTATTGAATACACATATTCGTCCACAGACAAAACTTTCTGCTGTGTATGTTGTTGTGCCCCAGCTGGACGCCTGCAGAACAAACTTTGATGCCGCATCCATGATCAGGGGAGAGATGTTCTTCTTTAAGTCTCGGTATGTTTGGCGTATCCGTGATGGGCAGCTACAAGCCGGCTATCCAGCTTTGGCTTCACGCCACTGGAGAGGCATTCCTGACCACATCGACGCTGCGTATGAAGACAAGGCTGGCAACATCTGGTTCTTCCAAGGTTGGTCATACAGAAGCCCGCTTGAAAAGAGTGCATTTTCTGAAGACAGTGCTCACTGCTGAAAACTTGTGGTTTAAACATTTGAAATGTTAATACCATAACGGTTGGAGTCATAGCTCAAATGAGATTTGAAACACAAGTTGGCACCAAAAGAAGATCAAACAGAACACAATGTGAGCGCTAAAAGACCTTTCAATTTAAGTCAAAGTGTAAGTGCTGAGTAAAGTTGTATCAAGTACCATTTTAAGTGAAAGTGTGATTAGGAGTTGCATCGTTAATCAAAGTATAGGTGAAAAATTAATCTGAAAGTTTTCCTGAAAACATTAAGAGTCAAATGTAATAGTGTAAATTTGTGCTGAAAATGTTTTTAGATATTGGAGTAATCACTGAAAGTAGATGTACTCCCAGTTAAACAGTAAGAAATAAAAGCAGTGAAGTAGAAACCCATTTGTATTTGGGTTTGGTTCTCCCGCCATCAGGAGACATCTCAAACCCAAGATGTCGTGGCAGCAACAGAAAGTTTGTGGATTTGGTGGGAAGTCGAGGCAGTGCCCTTGAATCAGACCCCAGTAGGGTGACCATATCCATAACAACAAAAAGGAGGACACTATTCGGTATTTTGCTGCGCGTCGGGCCTAACAACACCCTTTAACTGTACATTATTGTAGATACAGTACTGCCTCGAGTACCTTATTGCTTTTATAATACGGGTACCTGCGACACGTTGTGTATCGCATTTCAGCGACAGAGAAAATAGTGACGCACAATACGGGACGCACATACGGGACTATAAAACTGACTGGACTATAAAACTGACCGGTTGAAAGCAGGGTGGAGGATGACGCTCAGCACCGATGTAAAGAAGTGCTCTCGCTGCTTCTGTCCGTCTTTTCTCCGTCATGTTTCTCCTCCATGATGTTTAGAGAACTCGCCTCGCGTCGGGAAATTACCGACGTAATTATGTCTCACTGGAAATGATCAGGATTTTGTGATCAAACCCTTTTCATTCCTCATCTTAGTTTCCGGTTTTATGCACTCGCTCCCCGCTAGCTAGTCTCTCTCAGAGCGTTATCTGCTCTCCTGATGGTGAGCCGTATCAACGTTTGACTGTACAGCAGAAACAGGGACCACAAATACATTATTCACCACTGACACTCATCAAAAGTCATTCCCCCCAAAATATCAAAGTTTACACGAAACATGTTTGTAACTGTCAAGCTTGAAATGACAACTAACGGTCGCGCAATTTAAATCTAGCTGCTTGATGCTGCGCCGGACGCCGGACAGGGCATTGAAAATCCGGACTGTCCGGCCTAAATCCGGACGTCTGGTCACCCTAGACCCCAGCTACCAGTAGTTAGCTAGCTAGTTAGCTAGCTAACTACTGGTAGCTCAGCTTGTGACAGTTGCCATTTAATCAATACATGGATGGAAATGAAGACTCTTTTCACTTCTGTGTGAAATCAGGACCTTTAAACAAAATGATAAGCTCTGAATTTGGTTGTAAATTGTCCAGTTATTATTTTAAACTGTGCCGTGTGAAATGGTGACAAGAAAAACAACAGGATAGAATATAGGTTTTCATTTGTAGATCTGTCTACTGAACAAATAGTCAAAGAGAAAACTTTTTGCTGACTTTTTGCTGACTTCAAGTGATTGACCTTCTCAGCTTGCTGCAGTGATGTAAAGGTGTACTTCAGGGTGAGTCAGTACATGTGACATCCCTGCTGGCTGCACTGGGCCCACTGAGTCCACACCAACTACATCAGTGGTGACGCTCGGGTGGTCAAAGTGAAACAGACACGAGACAATGAAACACTGCTTTCTGTCGGGTATTTTATATAAATCAGGCATTGTAGAACATAATCCACTTCGTGGCAAGAACAATGGGCTCCATTACAAAATAAAAACAACCATGGTATTCTTTGGTATGGCGCTAGCAGAAGTCAGCAGTATGTTTTGTCCTGAATATGTAAAAAGGATATTGACAGTAGTCTCTGAGGTTTTATTGATATCTTTGTACCCTGACAGGTGACAGGTACTGGGTGTTTGATGCGGAGAGGAAGATTACAGGACCAGATTCAGTGCGGCAGCTGGGTCTTCCTGTCACAGATATCCAAGCAGCTTTGAAGTGGGAAGAGGACCGCGTTGAGAAAGTCTACATCTTCAAGTCATCTTCCTACTGGCGCTTCAATCCTCAAGTGAATCGAGTAGAGGATGTCCATCCTCGCAGCATGCACAAGTGGGAAGGAGTGCCCGGCCGCATTGATGCAGCCTTTCAGGACCGATACGGTGAGAACAGGCCACATTTCAACGTTCACACGCGTTAGTTGTATCCCGAGTGACTGGGAGAAGTCCACAGTTGACTGTTGCCTTCTCTCTCCCTCTGACAGGCTACGCCAATTTCCTGAGCGGGCTTCACTACTGGAGGTTTGACCCTGTGGCGCTGAAGGTGCTAGAAGGCTACCCCCGCAGCATCGGCATGGATTTCTTTGGCTGTTCTGCCTTTCTGTCTAAATAAGTTCATACACAGGCATCTACTAAACTTGTGAAGAGCAGTGGATGTATTTTCATCTTAATTCCCCTTCTAGCTATTTTGGAAATAAGCGCAAGGATGATGTATTTCATTAAGATGACTCAAAACCCATACAAATACATCAAATTCTTGCCTAAGTCACTGTCAGCTGCACCACATTTTTTAAACAATGAATTATCATTTGAAAATACTTGGGTACAGCTTTACAGTAAGGGACACACCATTTTAAATAGTTACTAGGGAACAAATGAGCAACGCAAAAGGAACTAACTACCAATGAAGCACAAGTTAATGAGTGACTCTTAATCAAATTATATATATATATTCGTTGTGCTTTGACCGCCTTCTCAGTTTCCTTTGATTTAAGTCATGTGTCACTTCTTGTACTTGCTGCTTTCTGTTGCCACCTCAATTACGGACCTTTTAGCGCTGCAAACACCATGGAAACCAAAACTGAAAGGGACTCGCTGAATTTTGGGAGGCAAATCATTTCTCAACAAGAAACCAGGAACAGTCAGGAAATGATTAATTTTTGGTGATGCAGGCCAGCATTGTAATAATGTAATGAAATAGTTATCCCGGCTGACTGTGGTGAAGAGTCCTCACTGGTCACAAATGAAACAGGTGATTGACATCCATCGACTGTACTGAAAATCAACTTTGAGTGAATTTGGTCTGGCTTATTTCTCTAAATTCACTGCATGTGAATGAATGAAACAGTTTAGATCATTAAATATTAAAGGTGCTATATAAAGGTCAACCAGTACCTCATATATTACACACATTTTACAAATCTGTGTTCTTTTCACTGGTGAATGTATTTTTGTGCCATGCATAGTCCTCATTACCTGTTGAGCGTTGTCTCAGTTCTCTGATTGTTACTGTTTTCATTAAAAAGCTCTCAATCGGTATCATTTTAAGAAGAATAAAAAGCACATTGGCTGACATGATCATGTTGTCAAATATAAATCATGTGTTTCTATCCTAATCAGATGAATTAGACAGAGCTTCACGATGGTTTGACATAATGTATAATGTTTTTATGGATATATTGGTTATTTGTATTCAAGGTGTTACTGTTTGTAATCAGTGCAGGACACTGATTATTGACCATTATTGATCATTGACTTATGGAATACACTGTCTCCTGTCTGCACACATAGCAGTCCAACACAATGTTCTTTGTTCTTTTCAAGTGTCAACATGTCCTGACACATATACTGATCTGTTTGCCTTTTATATTCAAGTCAGTCAGAATATGTATTTGATATGTGAATAAAGTGTTTTTTATTACAATAGAACCAACTTGTACTATTTCTGCAAGTAATATCTTACATGTTAGCAATTTTTATTTAGAGTACGGATTTTTAGAGAGAGACGTGAGGCAGAGATACTGTGAGGTGAAAGGGATGCGTGGAAAGCCATTTGTGCATGAAAAGCTGACCCGAATGCTTTGAAGATCGCCGTCCAGATATTAATCTCTAAGCGGGTATTTGATATGCATGAGCGGGCCCGATGTAACAATAACAGGCACACTGTGTATTGGTTCTGATCATACAATTATAAGCAACTGGGGCAAAAAGACACTGTGGGGACCAAGGGATGATACACTGTGAATTTTAATTAAAAAAAACATAAACAGGCCAAATTAAATATGAACAAGGTAAATCTGAAAAAAGCACAAGGGATACAGGATAACAGGGAACAAAGCACAGAACATAGCAGGGAACATAGCAGGGAACTAAGTAGGAAACATGGAACAGAACGAGGCAGAGAACATAGCAGGGAACATAGCAGGAAACAAAGCAGGGAACAAAGGGAACATAGCAGGGAACAAAGCAGGGAACATAGCAGGGAACAAAGCAGGGAACATAGCAGGGAACAAAGCAGGGAACATAGCAGGGAACAAAGTAGGGAACATAGCAGGGAACAAAGCAGGGAACATTGCAGGGAACATAGCAGGGAACAAAGCAGGGAACAAAGGGAACATAGCAGGGAACAAAGCAGGAAACAAAGCAGGGAACAAAGGGAACATAGCAGGGAACATAGCAGGAAACAAAGCAGGGAACAAAGGGAACATAGCAGGGAACAAAGCAGGGAAAATAGCAGGGAACAAAGCAGGGAACATAGCAGGGAACAAAGCAGGGAACATAGCAGGGAACAAAGCAGGGAACATAGCAGGGAACAAAGCAGGGAACATTGCAGGGAACATAGCAGGGAACAAAGCATGGAACAAAGCAGGGAACAAAGCAGGAGACAAAGCAGGGAACAAAGCAGGAGACAAAGCAGGGAACAAAGCAGGAAACATCGCAGGGGGACATGGGACAGCGGCTGCGCGCTGGCTTCGGTCCGGCCGACACCCGTCCCACGGAGGAGGCTACCTCTGCAGCTCCTGGCGCGGCTCATGCCGGCTCCATGGCCAGCACCCCCCTCGGGACCACCAATCACGGCCAGCAACGGCACCCTTCCCGACCTACAGAGGAGTGTTGGAGATGTGGGCAGTCCGGACACTTCCGAAGGGAGTGTCCTTTGATGGAGGTGGGCCAGGTGATTCGGGTTGCCGGCCCTCCAACACCCTCCCCCAGTAAGAATCCAGGGGGGTACACATCAGACAACTGTGGATTGGGGTTGTACGCAGTCTATGATCGACCAGAGTCTGGTTCGACCCGGGGCATTGGTGGAGGCATTGTGGGTGAAGATTAGGTATGTGCATGGGGATGTGCACGAGTATCCCATAGTGTCAGTTGAAATTAGACACGGGGGGGGGGAAACATAGTATAAAGGTAGCGGTTAGTTCCCGCCTTACGCGTCCCCTAATCTTGGGAACCGATTGGCCGGGGTTTAATAAACTAATGGGGCAGGCTGCGGGAGTGCGGTCACTGCGGGGGTGCGGGGGTGCGGTCACGGCAGACAGGGTCATGTGATATGCGAGGCAAGTTTGTCCAACACTGCAGAGGGGGAGGGGAACCGGCGGAGCTTCCTGTGGAGACTCCATCGGCTCCCGAGTTCCACTCCATGGAAGATTTTCCACTCGAGCAGTCTCGTGATGATACTCTGCGCTCGGCCTTTGACCAAGTAATACGAGTTGATGGTCAGCTGCTGCGCCCTGACGCAGCACAGTCATATCCACACTTTTCATTGATTAGGGACAGGCTCTACAGAGTGAGTCGTGACACTCAGACAGGGCAGGAAAACACCCAGTTGCTGGTGCCGAAAAGCCGCTGGGAAATGATTTTCCAGGCGGCTCACTATAACCCGATGGCTGGTCACATGGGATACGAAAAGACACTAGACCGGATAATGACCCGATTTTATTGGCCGGGCATCCGTGGGGATGTGCGCCTCTGGTGCGCGTCCTGCCCGGAGTATCAATTGGTAAATCATCCGGCCATTCCGAGGGCGCCTTTGCGTTCTCTGCCATTAATGGAGGTGCCGTTCATGTTGTGAGTTTGTCTGTTTAATTTTTTATTTTGTAGTCCTTGTCTTTGTCTCCTCTGTGTTTCCTGCACTTCCTTCCCTTGTGATTGTCTGTTGATTGTCCCTGATTGTTCCCTTCTGTGTCTAATCACCTGCCCCTCCCTAGTGTATTTAAACCAGGGGTGTCAAACATACGGCCAGGGGGTCCAGTCCGGCCCGCGGGATAATTGTTAAAATTACAGAAAAAAAAAATTGAAAAAAAAATAAAAATAGCTGAGATGGGTCTTGAACCACTGATCAAAAAACGGGCACGCTATCCATTGACCCAGAGTCGCAATGGATTAGAGCGCTGACTTTACTAAAGATATTGCTCAATTGCGAGGGAATCTGCAGAGAGCCCAGGCAGGTAAACAGTGGGCTGATGTCTGAATTTTTGGTCTTTATGTTTCTAGTTTATTGTAGAAAGACCTTAAAATAGGGTTTACTATCCAAAAACCTTCACCAATGATTTAAACATAGAGAAATATTGTCATTATGTATGCGTTATTATGCTGTGATTTTACGTTTGTACATAGTATTTTTTGAAGCTTTTCCTTATTTTTCGTTAAAATAAATTCCTTTTTTTGAATCGTTGCCTCTGCATTTGGGTCCTCCTTCACACATCGTAACACAAACCTCATCATGCACCAGATTGAGACTCCACCGGGCGTGACGGTGTGGTTACGACCTACAGGTTACCTGAACACAAAAGAAAAGTGGTTCAGAGGGAACTAGCTGCAATGCTGGAGATGAGGGTAATAGAAGAGTCCAACAGTGTCTGGTCTAGCCCCATTGTTCTTGTTGTCAAGAAGGATGGGTCTATACGGTTCTGCGTGGACTACCGCAGGGTGAATGGTGTGTCACGTTTTGATGCGTACCCAATGCCCCGGGTCAACGAGCTCCTGGACTGACTGGGCACTGCACGTTTCTTCACAACGCTGGATTTGACCAAGGGCTACTGGCAGATTCCTCTGTCGCCAGAGTCCAAGGAAAAAACGTCCTTCTCCACTCCGTTTGGTTTGCACCAATTCACCACGCTTCCCTTCGGGTTGTTCGGTGCCCCAGCCACCTTTCAACGCCTCATGGACCGGGACCAACTACCTGTATTTATTTTACTGTCCGCCAGCCCTCTGAACGGTAAGGTTGAAAGGTACAAGCTTCGATTCGATACCGGCAGCATTCCCTTTAATTTGGCCTTTTGTGCCAACCAACGCGATTGGCAATATTCAAATGTTTGCAGACGACGTGACGGTGTTGTCGCTGGAGTCCTAAAAGTGCCGTATAGCGGAAAGGATTAAAAAGGGATTCAGAACTGGAAAAAAGGAATGGATGTTTCTTAAAGTTCCTACATTTGAATCGAAAGTCTTTCTTTATAATTCAGGGTGAAATCATTTCAGGGTGCAGAGGAATGTAAAATATGAGTTATTGTGCTATTTGTTCCTTAATTGCATGTCATATACTCGATGTGGAGTGTGTGTAAATCTCTCATCAATGGAATTTCATCTTTTTTTTATTAAATGCATAGCACTAATAAAACAGGTTTATAAAAAGCTACCTGTCTTTTTATTCTCTTTTGCATGAATTTGAAATAATAAACTATGACTTTTTATAACTTTTTTTTACACACTAGACGATGATTTCTTTTTCAACATATTACATTTTGATGTTTTGTGGCCCAAAATCATAAATTGTTAAATGGTGTAATTTCACTGTTTATTACGTGTCAAACACACTTAAAGTTCAGGTTCAGGTTATAATCCGAAGAGGCTCACAGCTGCTTTACAGATCTGCATCTGAACAAACAGGAAACACTGCAGAAGAGTTATTTTTCTTGTTCTTCATCTATTTGTCTTCTATTTATTGTTCTACTTATGGTGAATAAACACTGAGCCTCAACCAGAGAATACAAGTGATTCATATAATCTTCTGTCATGAAAGTTAAAACAAGTAAAGTCAGTTAATTGTTAGCTACATTAGCTGTTAGCCACAAGGCGTTGACAGAACTTCTTCATGCTAATGCTCATGGGAAATGTAGTTCAGCTTTAGTTTTTTTTTTTTTTTTTTTAAACCTTTATTTAACCAGGAAGTCCCATTGAGATTAAAAATCTCTTTTTCGAGGGAGACCTGGCCAAGACAGGCAGCAGCATAAAAAACACATAGTTACAGACCGAAAACACAGAACAAGACAAGTTAAAAGAAACTAAAAGCTAAGAGCTAAGAGACAGTGACGTAGAGTCAATTTAAGAAACATTTACATTTTTGGGAACCTGCCTCTATTTCTTTCATTCGAGATTTAAAAGCAGTCAGTGGTATCACTGTAAGACATTTCAAGCCAGTTCAACTTGCAAACGAAAGTTCACCTGCTGCCTTGAGAAATCTAGTTAACTCAACTTGAAATTTCCTTTGATTCAACTGATAAATTAAAGTTCATAAGGTTGATGTAACTACAACGTTCTAGTTGTCTCAACATTATGATCCAAGTTGTCAGAGTTGAGTGAACCGTTTGTCCCTTGTTGTTTGAACTTGATCCACCAAGTTAAAACAAAGAGTGTTTTTACATTATCAGTTTCCTTAGCTAGTCAAACAAACGCACATTTGTGCTTTCATGTAACTCACAGTTACAAGTTAGAATAACTTTACCATGTGTAAACAACTTGCCATTTCAAGTTAAGAGGACTTACATTCCAAATTCGTTTCAACTTGCATATAAACGTTATTTTGACTGATAATTTAAAATGTGTTTGCTTTATAGAAAAGAAATGACCAACAATTCTTACTTCTGTTCAAAAGATATAACATTTATTGGAAGAAAATATACACAGACTGAAACATTCGCTACAAGTACATCTCCTCATACCCAAATACAAGTAGAGGCAATCTGACAGATATGTGTGTGAATGGGTGAATGATGACAAGTAGTGTTAAAGAGCTTTGAGTGGTCGGAAGACTAGAAAAGAGAAACACAAGTACAGTCCATTTACCATATATAGCCGAGCAGTTTGCTTCTGAGCCCATGGATTCTTGCTGAGCACTGGTCCGGTTTAATGTTCATGAAACTCAAAGGTGTCGTTCATATTACGGGGTACTCAGGTCAAGGCAGTAGATTGTGCCCATCAACATGAAGCCTGTGGACACGTCTGAGCTCATGTTGATGACCTTCTCTGAGCTCATGTTGATGACCTTCTCTGAGCTCATGTTAATGATCTTCTCTGATCTCATGTTGATGATCTTCTCTGATCTCATGTAGATGATCTTCTCTGCTGCCTCGGCCACATCGAAGACTTCCAAAGGAAGTGAATCGTGCAGAATGCCTTCGTGTCCCATCAACAGTCCAACCTGCATTCATCCAGGGTTTCTCCATGAACCTGAAGACATAGAAAGATATTCACATCTTAACTGACATCTTCAAAATAGTACTAGTTTAATGTTTTGAGAGTCCTCATTAAAAGGAAAGGAAAGGGTAGTTTACAATTATACAAAATCTCTATAAAAATGTGTGTGGCTATGGGTAATAAAGCTAATGAACACAACACATGTTACCATTGTCGCATTACAACCATTGAGTGTAGTAAATGTGTAAATACAGTGTCTTACATCACACATCCGGATTATGTGGGAGGAATCCTCTGAAAGATAGTAGCATGAAGACCAAGCAGGGCAGCTGTTCTTCGGTTCTGGTTTGTGTCCTACAAAAACAGACCAGAGAGATGAATGCAATACCAAAGGTATAATGCTAACTTGAGTACAGAGAAGGCCTAAACACCACCGATCATGTCCATGATGCTGTTTATGATGCTGGATTATTCTTCTTTGTCCGTTAGAGGAGAACGCACAAAACTTACATTTCACGTCACGTACTGGACATTCTTGATGACATCTGAAAACAGAAAAAATCAAATGAATTGCACGTTTAGTGAAAATTTGTGTTTCAGAAAAATAAAACACACATCTAATATTTGTATTTCATATAAATATAACATGCGTTTACTTTACGCTCAAATTATCAATCTTTTACATTTCTAAATATTTAAAACAAAAACAGGGATCAAGCAATTTTTAAACAAAAATCCTTCACAAAAAAAAAGTATAAACCAAGTATTACACATCTAATATTCAAATACACTTTGTGGATTTATTATATACATATGCTGTTTTGTCTTATCTTATCTTGTCAGTTTATTGGGTTAGCTCAAACGTGTGCAGTATAAGGCAACAGCCCTGCAAGAGTTTCAACTTTGGTGTTTGAAATATTCTGTTTTAGCTTTGTTTAGGTATAAGTGAGACCGTAGATTGTGATGTTTAAATATATTACATTTACTGTAGAGTACGAGAAACACCTCAATATAATCCAATTCAATAGAGCAGTGTTTTTCAACCTTTTTTGAGCTGCGGCACATTTTCTACAATAAAAAAATTCCGCGGCACACCAACAACCTAAAAAGTTACAAAATGTCACATTGTAGCATAACACAGCATATATGGTAGGTCATTATTGCACAACCTACTGGCATGGAAGAGTATTCAGTGGTTCAAGTAAACCAGATCGCTCCATCAGACAAAAAAAAGTGTTATCACTTTGTTAGAAAAATGAAAATAAAGTTATGCAAAAAATAACTAATATTTAGTTACTACTAAATATCTTATTGTGGAAAACAATAAACTATTGCAAAACAAAACGGAATGAGTGAGATGTGTGAGCATCATGTTGTATCAGTATTAGTGGCTGCAGTGAGCTGCTTTCCTCTACACATCTTTATAAAACTGGGTTGTAGATTTGACACGGCTCTCAGTTCATGTTCAATGATGAGCGACAACAGCAGGAAAGACCTCACGGAGATCTCATAAAGATCGGCTTTTGGCGAAATGCCAAGAATCGGCGCATGCGCAGCGTAACCTGTTAACGGCGGACTGTGAACATTTAAAACCAGCATTTCCTCTTGCGCCCCACCTGTAATAAATACCGCCCCAGTTTGATAAATACTGACTTAAAGGAAACATGGTGTTCATTTATTTTAATGACGACCACAAAGCGTGCAGGCTTTGTCACTGCAGTGTATTTTTCAGGCTTTTGGAAGAATATTTCCAGAGCCTCTCTAAGTCAGAAACGTCATTGATGAGCTCCAGGCTGTTTGTCTTGACCTGCAAACACATGAACTGTTGGGCTTTAACAGTGAGAGCTCATAGTTTAAAATACTGATAGCTTCAGCAGCAAATCCCATTGTGAAAAGCACGCAACTTATTTTTCGGCTCTCCCTCTCTCTCTCTCTCTCTCTCTCTCTCTCTCTCTCTCTCTCTCTCTCTCCTGTGTCTCACCTGTGCAGCGCATCGGGCAGAACTCCGCGTGCGCGACACAGAGCAGAGCAGAGTTGTAGACACGACCCAGAAATGACATGCTGTGTGGATAAGATCAATAACATACGGCCGTTTAGTTTGTTTAATAGCAGAACAAGGTGTAGACCTGTTCTATATTACTCTGCCAGCCACTATATTGCAGCTCAGACGCTCAACAATGGAAAATCATTTGCGGTAACTAAATAATATTTTTTTGGACCAATTAAGTGAAATTGGACATTTTCCCACGGCACACCTGACGATCTCTCACGGCACACTGGTGCACACTGGTTGACAATCACTGCAATAGAGCAAGTCTCAAGAATGAGTATTGCAACACGGTCTGTGCTCAGTGCGCTGCTGCGTCCCTACCAGTGGCGGTGCGTCAATAGAGGGCGCTAGGGCGCCGCCCCTCCTAAAATTTTGCGATGAAAAAAAAAAAAGAAGAAAAAATATATATAATATATACTGTCAAAAAACATTATATATCAAATAATTTAAATAAGAAATATACCGTGTTGACGCGCTAAATGTGTGTGGGAGACCGTAAGCCCCTGTCAACAACCACTTAAGTTAAATATAATATATCGCCATTCATCATTACTGAGAAAAGCCCCTCCCCTCTCGGGGCGCCGGCCCAATGTGTGTCTATGGAAAGCTAACAAACATTTCACCCTCGTGACGGCAAGGACAGCTTCTCATTGGCGGATGAAACGTGAATCTTCGGGCGCACGAATCTGCGCCCTAGCCAATGACATCGTTTCTTATTGCAACGTGGTTGGACTATTCGTCCAATCAGAGACCTTTATCAGAGACCCTCACACCCCATATAGCTCCCACGTAGCTACGCGAGCAACACAGCTAGCAGAGACTTTGATTATGTTAGTATGGCGACTGAAAACTCTGTGGTATCTCTACGCGAAACACCTTTCAATCCACGATCAGATGTTGACAAGAAGAGGCTGAAAGAGTTGGGACCCGAACGTCCGGATTTAAATATTCAGCAGTGAAGCTACATGCACCAAGCTACATGCTAACCGGAGCTGCTAGCTGGAGGCTCAGTGTGCAGTGGCTCTGAGCAGCAGAGGAAGCGCCGGCTATGAAGGAAGATGAGCTTGAAGGATTGCTGCAGAAGTGAGTGTCAAAATCAGCAGATGCCTGTGTTAAAGTTTAATGTTTTATCTTTCTCACAGCAGAACACATGTTGGACATTGTTAGATTTGGGTGGATATCATATCAGGCTATAACTTTATCTAAAATACCAATTCAATCCCCAACGTGTGTGCGTGTGCGCGTGCGTGTGTGCGTGTGTGTCATAGCTACAACCATCAAGACACACAAAACATAGTTTTTTGTCTGTAGTATGAAGCCTGTTTGTAGTAGATATTTCCCCACAACTTATCTTACTGTCTCTGTCTCTCTCTATATATTTATCTGTAGGTTTGTGACACCATACTTGGACACACCAGGGAACGCTTTGCCTTCAAAGACCACCTCATCAGTGCCACCTTACTGCAGGGCCCCCAGTTTGAATGCTACGTCAATGTATTCCCTGAAGTTGCTCTGGCCACCACATTGAATGTTTCTTAAACCATTCTGCTCTGAACCTCTCATGCCCAAAGTTACAGTTTGTTGATAGTTGTTATTGGACAGTGTTGAGCACTGTGTTTTCTTGAAATAAAGCTTTGTTTTTTAGAATATTCTACTCCAAACCTCTTTTCTTCTCATTGTGGAGTGCTATTTAAACCGCGCCGCCCAACTGCGCCCCCCCAAAAAAAAATGTCACCAGCCGCCACTGGTCCCTACATCATGCTCTGCATTAATATAAGTCATTACTGGCATACAAACTCAATATTAACACATTAATACATACATTTTGCCTACTGTCAGGTCAAAATAAAATACAAAGAGCAAGCAAATCATGGGCAGTGACTCTGCCGTTCAAAGTGAATCCCTCAGCCTTATGACTACACATTCAGACTGCTTAAAGTTCGTGTTAGCTAGCTAGCTAAAACGCGCTAGCTAGCTAGCTAGCTAAAACGCGCTAGCTAGCTAGCTAACCGAACAAGCCAGTTGGAGGGGGGAGGGGTGTTGAGCGAAAAACGTAACTTAAATGAAGCATGAAATAATGAAAGAAAATTGTGGTCACTTTAAAACATGAACCAATAGCTTATACTTCTACATTAATTATGTTTTATCAACTGCAGGACGGATAAAATAGGTCAACCATTTGTCTTAGAAGAATTTCTATTAAGGGACATTGTTAAGCTAGCTAAACATTAAAGCCACAAAGTATCTAAGGCTTTCCAGACCATTGACAAGCACGAGCTACATAACTGTGTTACATTACTAACGTTACACATGCTATTAATTAAGAAAAATACTCATAATTTAAACTCACCTTCATGGGCTGAAGCAAAGCTAAAAGCCTCCTCAGCTCTGCTCAGTCCGCTCTACTTGTTGCAGGTGAAAGTAAAGGTGAGTTACTCCGCCTCGATTCACTGGAGGTTGTCAGGTTAATTGTTTTTTTTTAAACCCTCACTCCCGCCTTTTCCAGTCTTTTCTCTCTTTTTTTACTGATAACTTGAAGAGCCAAGTTCAATTAACACTAAAAAATCTCAAAAAGTCAACACAAGGCATTATTGTAAGTTTAACTAAGTTTTAACTTGAACAGTTAAGTTCAAATCTAAAACTTGTCAGAGCTCTTTGAGTTAAAGAGAAGAAGTAAGTGGACATAACTAAACAGGGCTGTGATGTTTTACAGTGTATTAGTTCTCTGAGCTTTAAAACATTCTGCAACATATTCCATGATGAGGAGGCAGAGTACACAAAAGCCCTTTTTCCCATTTCCGTTCTGGCATTTGGGACAGTGAGCATAAAAAAGTCCAGAGATCGCAAAGAATATTGTCCGACACTTCTCTGGTTGATGCAAACACACAGGTAGCTTGGGAGCAGACCAAGGATTGCCTTATAAATAAGGGTGTACCAATGAGAAAGCCTACGGGGCCAAAGCAGGCCGTCCTACCCGCGAGTATAACTCACAATGGTGAGTCAGAGCCTTACAGTTTGTAATGAACCGCAGTGAAGCATGGTAAGCTGCATCCAACCTACGAAGACAGTTAGCAGAGGCATGCATATAAAGAAGATCACCATAGTCCAACACAGGTAAAAAAGTAGCAGCAACTAATCGCTTTTTTACATTATTGGAAAAGCACAGCTTATTTCGAAAATAAAAACCCAGTTTTAACCTCAACTTTTTCACCAGGTACTACTGTACATGTGGCTGAAAAGTGAGGGAGTCATCAATCAGAATACCCAGATATTTATAAGAGTTAACGACCTCTATTTCATTTCCTTCAAGAGTGACCACCGAAGGGATATTCTGTGGCCTACTCCGACTGTTTGAAAACAACATAAGTTTAGTCTTATCTGTATTTAAAACAAGTTTCAGTTGAAAAAGGGTATCTTGAACAACATTAAAAGCATTTTGCAGGAGATCGATTGCCTGCACAAGAGTTGACGCACAGCAATATATCACAGTGTCAACCGCATAGAAGTGACAGTTAGCGTCCACCACATTTTGGCCCAGATTATTTATATAAATAGTAAATAAAAGTGGACCTAATACCGATCCTTGTGGTACACCTTTACAGACGGTAGCAATATCAGAGGATAGACCCTCATATCTGATGCACTGAGACCTATCCTCAAGGTAGCTCGTGAACCAAGTTGAGGAGCCTCAGCCTTAAAACATCATGGTCAAATGCTTTGGAGAGATCAATAAACAGTGACGCACAATGTTGCTTCTTGTCAAGAGCAACACAAATGTCATTGACCACTTTCAATGCAGCTGTAATAGTGCTATGTTTTTTCCTAAAGCCTGACTGGTAGGGTGATACAATGGCATTGCTATACAAGAACTCCTTAAGTTGCTTGCTCACAAGAGTTTCAAGAATTTTAGCAAGTACAGATAAGTTAGATATTGGCCTATAGTTATTTAAAATAGCTGGGTCACCACCTTTAAACAGTGGGAGAACAAAGGTCGATTTCCATTTCATTGGTATTTCGTTGTTTTTCATTGTCAGATTAAAAATATATGCAAGTGGCTCTGCAACAAAATCAGCAGTCAATTTCAAAAAGTAAGGGTCTATACAGTCAGGCCCTGAAGGTTTCCTATGATCTAGGCTTTTTATGGCTTTATGAACTTCCTGCACAGGAAATGGTGTAAAATTAAAAGGCTGACCAGTATAGACTGGAACCCCAGTACAAGGTTTCACAGACCTTGGACAACAAGAGTCAAACAGAGAGCCAGAAGATATGAAGTGTGTGTTAAAACAATTCAGTATCTCCATTTTGTCATGAACAGCAACAGAGTCCTTCATAACAAAAACAGGTACAACTTGTGAGTTCTTGCTCACAGAGAGGGATTTTATAGTTTTCCAAAATCTCCTCGGATCATTTAAATTTTCAGTAGTAATAGACAAATAATATTCAGATTTTGCTTTCTTGATAAAAGAGGAACATGTGTTTCTTAGTTTCCTAAACACAAGCCAGTCAGTGGCAGAACCTGTTGTTCTTGCCTTAGCCCAATTTAGGTTTCACTCATGAATACTGTCTGCTAGATCAGAGGAGAACCAGGGATTTTCACGTCCCTGTACTCTGTAGTTCCTAAAAGGGGCGTGTATATTTATGATTTGTGTAAAACCATCATTAAAAAAAGACCAGGCAGTTTCCACATCAGAGATTAGCTCTATCCTCCTCCAATTAAAATTAAACAAATCATGATAAAACCCTTGTTCACTAAAATGTTTAAGATTCCTCTTATAAATTCAGAATCAGAAACCGTTTATTAGCCAGGAATGTTTTCACACAAACGAGGAATTTTTTGAGGCGGAAGGTGCAGACATTGGACATGGACATGGGACGTTAGACGAGACAAACAACAATCAACAATCAACGAAAAAAATTATACGTGGTTTTAATTTAGGGACCTTAGTGTTCCTGCTAGCAGCAACAACACAATGATCACTTAGGTCATTACAGAAAACACCAACAGCTGAGTTTACTCTACTGGTCACATGACCATGAGTCTGAGAGATTAGTTTTGGTTCAGCATGATAACAGTTCACACACAGACGGACGTACAATAAGTAATAAGTCTCAGTATCAGCGGGACAGGAAGCTGCTGACGTGTAGCAGGAAGTGAAGGCTACGTTTCAGTCAAGCTTGTTCCGCTCATGTCTGGCTGCAGAGCTAAGCAGACAACGTTCTGATGAGTAAATATCCTGCGATCTCTGAAAGAGCAGAAAGTCCTTCAGCAGCACCTCCATCCGTCCTGAAGCTGTGTGTCATGTCCGTCCACCATCTTTGTTTGATGACGAAATAGAGTTAAAACTCAGGAAACTCCTGAGGGACAGGACCCGGCCCTGGGGGGCTCCTGTTGGACAGATGAAAGGTGGTTCCTCCTGTCCCACAGAAAGCTCCAGATCCAGAGCAACATGAAGGATTTGATGTTCAGCTTGTTCTAGTTCTTCACACAGAAAGCTTCTAGATTCATGTTCATGATTTAAACAAGAAGATAAAGTAGCAACATTTTGATCAAAACTCATTTTAATTCAACCTGTTGAAGCTGAGAGACTCATGAACACATCATATTCATAAGATGAGAATATGATGTGTGTGAGCTCACACATTCTCACACACTCTCACACACTCTCTCTCTCTCTCTCACACACACACACACACACACACAATGAACTCAGCGGATTTCCTGTAAATGAAGAGGGGCGGAGCCACAGAGACCATGTTATCCAGTTACAACAGAACAGGAGGTGAACCCTGAAGTGTTGCGTCATAAAGTTCAGACTCCATTTAGAGTCGACGGAGCAGAAGAAGAGAAGCTGGAGGCTGAAGCAGAGTGAGTGAGTGAGTGTGTGTGTGTGTGTGTGTGTGTGTGTGTGTGTGTGTGTGTGTGTGTTGGTCCAACATGTAATAGTTGTACTAAAGTAAAGCCAGTGTTCTCCATGAGGAGACATGTTAGGAGGACTCGGCAGTTTGATTCCTCCGTCAACACAAAGTCAGGATTGGCTGAATAAAAGCTGCTGGAACCAGCTCACAGTCAGTGTTCCTGTTTATCTCTCAGACTGACTTCAGATCAGAAGATGAGTGGTTGTGAGGAGGAAGAGGAGGACAGAGCAGAGTCTCTGGTCTCCGGCTGTCTGTCGATGAAGAGTGTCTTCCGTAAGGAACCTGGACCCTCAGACACAAAGTAAGAACTCATGTTCACCTCTGACAAAGTCTTCTGTTGACGTTCTGTTTCTGTATTAATTAATCGCATTTATGTCATAGTTAACTCGCGATTAATCGCAATTTTTTTTTTCTTCATTTTAATGCTCTTATCAATATGAAAAAGTGGATTAGCTTGCTTTATTTTATTGAAAAACAACTGCCAAACAGGGCGGTACAAAATAAAATTACTGCACATTTCAGGTAAACAAGGGTTTACAAAATAAAATTATAGAGTGCACATTTCAGGTAAACAAGGGTTTACAAAATAAAATTATAGAGTGCACATTTCAGGTAAACAAGGGTTTACAAAATAAAATTATAAAGTGCACAGAGAGAGAGAGAGAGAGAGAGCTGTGAACATAGCAGTCAGGCTCTCGAAGGTAATTCGTAGGTCCTGTCGTTGGATGCGATGCGTATTCTATCAGCTAGACCCTCGTCCTCCACAACGTTAACAGGCTACACGCAGTAGCCACCATTTAGCTATGGCTGCTATAAGTCTGTTCTTCGTTGTGGTTTCCATGTGTTTCTGTCCGAAGTCATCCATTCTTGTCTCTTGCTAGTGTGTAGCATGCCGTGAATTTACATTTACGTTGAGATCGGTCGACCAATGACAGTTCTCTCTACAGTCAGAGCTTGCGCAAGAAGGTGGAACGTGAGGGAGATACCATTTCCAAAACTTGTAAGGGGGTAATAACTATTTTCCCCGACGTAGCAAAATCCCGGACGTTTTTGGAATCCCTGCCGGACGCTTTTTTTAGGTCTCGAAAAGAGGACATGTCCGGGGAAAAAGAGGACGTCTGGTCACCCTACGTTAGCCTAGCTTCCAAGCCCAGACGGCGTGCCTATTGTTTTGCTTCCGGTTGAGCTACATCCGGC
Organism: Myoxocephalus aenaeus; assembly: GCA_038501785.1. Classification (NCBI taxonomy): domain Eukaryota; kingdom Metazoa; phylum Chordata; class Actinopteri; order Perciformes; family Cottidae; genus Myoxocephalus; species Myoxocephalus aenaeus. The sequence continues at coordinate 987,277 of JBAMJR010000083.1, forward strand.
GTGGTGCTCGCGAGAAAAAAATTGAAAAATTAAAATGCGTTAATAACGCGCTAATATGACAGCACTAACATTTACCAAACATGAATCAAACTCTTCCTCTTCGTATCAGTGACCGCTGTGATGTCGTCTAAGAGCACTAATACTTGAAAGCCTTCTCCATATCTGCAGTACCAGTAGTTTGTGTGTTCAGACCTCCTTTAACGTCTTTGTTGTTCTGAATAAAATCCTCTTCATGTTTACAGAGTTCAGTCTCCAGGATCCGTCTGTCTGTCCATGAAGAGTGATCGGTCCATAGGTCTTCCTCCAGACTTCAGTCATGAACCTGGACCCTCAGAACCTGGACCCTCAGACACAAAGTAAGAGACTTACTGTCAGCTGACCTGATGAAGACGATGCATTGAGGATGAAGACTAAATGTTCTGCTCAAAGGTTTATCTTCCTGAAGCAGAACCATGAGAGCAGATCCTGGTTCAGACTCAGATGGATCTCCGTCTGGTTCTAGAGCCTCCAACTTTATTTCTGGAACAAAAACACCTGAGACACTTTTCACAAGTTACACTTCAACTAAATACTCCTTTATTTCTGCTCAAAGTCTGGAGTCACTGTTCTAAATGAGGAAGAATGTGCTTCAGATGTGTGAATGTTTCCTCCCATTGACTCCAATCAGCTGTTCACTTCATATATTGATCCTGAAGGTCCAGACCCACCAGCTGCTTCTGGAGTCACTTCATATATTGATCCTGACGGTCCAGACCCACCAGGACTTCTGGAGTCACATCATATATTGATCCTGAAGGTCCAGACCCACCAGGGCTTCTGGAGTCACATCATGTATTGATCATGAAGGTCCAGACCCACCAGCTGCTTCTGGAGTCTCATCATATATTGATCCTGAAGGTCCAGACCCACCAGGGGCTTCTGGAGTCACTTCATATATTGATCCTGAAGGTCCAGACCCACCAGCTGCTTCTTGAGTCACATCATATATTGATCCTGAAGGTCCAGACCCACCAGCTGCTTCTTGAGTCACATCATATATTGATCCTGAAGGTCCAGAATAACCTCGTGGGCAGAACTGATGTCAAACTGATCAGCTGACAGAAACAGGACAGGAAGTGGTCGACTGTACATCTGGACCACTTGTGTTTTAATAACAATTATGACTTCATGCTTCATTTGATATTGACAGTAGAAAGTGACAGAAAACAGCTGTGAAGAAGGAAAGCGTGAGGACTTGAACCTGAGACTCCACTGTGACCTGCTGAGGGTCACAACATGTCCACCTCTCTAAAAAGTCAATCAGAAAGCTGCAGCTGATTCAGAACGCAGCAGCTCGAGTCCTCACTAAGACCAGGAAAGTGGATCACATCACTCCAGTTCTGAGGTCTTTGCACTGGCTTCCTGTCTAAATAATTTACTTTAAAATCCTGCTGCTGGTTTATAAAGCACTGAATGGTTTAGGGCCTGAATACATTTGTGATCTGCTGCTGTTCTACCTTATGAACCATCCCGGCCCCTCAGGTGATCTGCTGCTGGTCTACCTTATGAACCATCCTGACCCCTCAGGTGGTCTGGGACTGGTCTACCTTATGAACCATCCTGACCCCTCAGGTGGTCTGGGACTGGTCTACCTTATGAACCATCCTGACCCCTCAGGTCGTCTGGGACTGGTCTATCTTATGAACCATCCTGACCCCTCAGGTGGTCTTGGACTGGTCTACCTTATGAACCATCCTGACCCCTCAGGTGGTCTGGGACTGGTCTACCTTATGAACCATCCTGACCCCTCAGGTGGTCTTGGACTGGTCTACCTTATGAACCATCCTGACCCCTCAGGTGGTCTGGGACTGGTCTAGCTTATGAACCATCCTGACCCCTCAGGTGGTCTGGGACTGGTCTACCTTATGAACCATCCTGACCCCTCAGGTGGTCTGGGACTGGTCTACCTTATGAACCATCCTGACCCCTCAGGTGGTCTGGGACTGGTCTAGCTTATGAACCATCCTGACCCCTCAGGTCGTCTGGGACTGGTCTACCTTATGAACCATCCTGACCCCTCAGGTGGTCTTGGACTGGTCTACCTTATGAACCATCCTGACCCCTCAGGTGGTCTGGGACTGGTCTACCTTATGAACCATCCTGACCCCTCAGGTGGTCTGGGACTGGTCTACCTTATGAACCATCCTGACCCCTCAGGTGGTCTGGGACTGGTCTACCTTATGAACCATCCTGACCCCTCAGGTCGTCTGGGACTGGTCTACTTCCTGTTCCAAGAGACAGAACTAAACATGGAGAAGCAGCGTTCAGCTTTTCTGCTCCACAGATCTGGAACAAGGTTCCTGAAAGCTGCAGGTCTGCTGAGACCCTCAGAGACCATCAGAGACCCTCAGGTCCTTTAAATCCAGATTGAAGACTTTTCTGTTTGCTGTTGCCTTTAATTAATCCAGATTCAATTGCTGCATCTCACTACTGTATTGTATTTCTTAAACTGCACTGCAACTTGTATTACATTTTTATTTTTTATTTAGCTTTTTGACTGTTTTAATGTTTTCTTAACTGTTTTTAAATCCTGTTTTCTCTGCATTATGTTTTGATGCTTTTAATGGTTTTATGTGAGGCACTTTGAATCGCCTTGTTGTTGAAATGTGCTCTACAAATAAACATGCCTTGCCTTACCTCTTCATCCTCAGTTCTAACATCACTAACTCAGGCTGAGCTGCTGATGTGACCGTAGAGGACACATCAGCTCTCTCCTTTAGTGATGAAGAAGTGTCTCCACAGAAAGAGGAAGAGGAGTCCTGTTCCTGAGGAGGAGCTGATGACCAGAACCAGAACCAGAACCAGAACCGGACTGCAGACAGCCAGTGAGACCAGCTCTGGACAAAGTAAGACGGTCCATTTCTCTGCTGATGTCTTCATGTCCTGAAACAGGACTTATGTTTTAATACAGGGACACAATAACGGAAACACACAAAGACAAAAGGTCTCATGGATTCAACCTCCACAAATAATCACATTTTAATACACGTTGTTAGAGTTTCTACACTCTCAGGGACTTCTAGAATAAAGACATTAAGTTAAGGGAGCTGTATTTAACATTGAGGTTATATATTAATTATTATATATCAATTGACATCTTATCAACAACTATCATCTCTGTAAAGATAAAGAGGAGTAAAGTCCACCTGAGCAGACAATGAAGTCTTGTTATCAGAGCTCCTCCTCTCTAGGGTCACATGGACAGCCGGTTAGTGCACGTGAGCGTGCATGTTAGTGCACGTTAGTGCACGTTAAGATAAGATAATCCTTTGTTAGTCCCACAGCGGAGAACAGACCAGGATCACAGCAGCAGAGCGGACAAACCAACAAACAAGAGACAGAAGTAGAAGACAAGATCATAACAAGTGAACATTGGACGTATTATGGACGAATCACGGAAAAATATAATGAAGGAATATAATGATGTTGCACAACAACCAACCAGTAGAGCCTGGGCTACAATATCATACAAGCTTTTTGCATATGCTCCAAACACAACTCAAACACCAAAGTTATGAATGACCAAACATCAATAATAATATCTGTCAAAAAGTCCGACCACGCGGCAGCTTTGTGGCTTGTGTTGTTGTTGTTAGCTTCATGCTAGAGACAAGCGGAACAGCTTTCTATAAAGTAGACAACCTGCAGATGCTCAAGGTATCCTTCACTTTCTTCTCCAACAAAGCATCAGTAAAACATAACCCAACAGCCATGCATCACCAAAAAAAGATTCTGAGCAATTTTATTGACGCAAGCTAGCCTAGCTCGCGAGAGGTGGGTGCCGGCGGAGAGCCAAGCGGGGTGAAAAAAACAAACACAAAAAGCAGAAAAAGCAGTTCACTCACCAGATGCTGTTCCCTAAATAAAGACAAAGTCCATCCTCCTCTCTTTGTTAACAAACAGTTCAGTTTATCGGTGCGCTTCATGCCAGTTCTCTAGGGGCTAAGCCCCCCCTTTCTTTGAATCCTAGAAACGTCCCTGATGTGAGCGTACATGTGAGCGTGCACGTGAGCGTGCACGTGAGCGTGCACGTGAGCGTGCCCCGCTGGTTACTCTGGTTATGTTGTTGTTTCGAGGACCCTTGAATTCCTTTTCTCTGTTAATCAATAAGTTGCTTTTAGATTGAAAGCCAATCAATAACAGTGATAATTCATGTTTGATAATATAATCATTTCATAATTTAATATTTACTCTGATAAAGAGTCAACATTTTCTGCTGCTTCTGCTTCAAATAAGAGTTTTCTACCAGCAGAAGGCTTTAATTTCGAAGCTCTTCCATAAAAACAGTGGACCTGAACACAAGTGTTTGATTGGTGGATCAGTTTAAAGCATCACAGGGAGGAAGCAGCAGCCACAGTGAGCTGTTCAGATGAAGAGCTGCAGACGAGCAGCTGAGAGAGGATGAGCTTTGTGCTCAAACTCCTGCTTTTTCCCTTTAGTCATACAAACTATGAACAATAAATGTAAACATCACTTTTAAGTTATTTCTGACTTCAGGAAGTGATGAGGACGTTCTAACTTTACTTCTTCATGTTCTCTTGTTCCTCTGGTTCAGCAGATCGTGGTCTGCAGGAGGTTTTAGATGAACATAAGATCAGTCTGAAGGAGAGATGTGAACGTGTGACTGAAGGAAGTGGTGAAACAGGAAGTGGAACCCTCCTCAACAGGATCTACACTGAGCTCTACATCACAGAGGGACAGAGTGAAGAGGTTAATACCCAACATGAGGTGAGGCAGCTGGAGTCAGCCTCCAAGAAGAAGACCATCCATGACACTCCCATCAAGTGCCACGACATCTTTAAAGCCTCAGCTGACCAGCCGAGACGCATCAGAGTGGTTCTGACCAACGGCGTCGCTGGCGTTGGAAAAACCTTCTCGGTGCAGAAGTTCACTCTGGACTGGGCCGAGGGTTTGGAAAACCAGGACGTGGGTCTGGTGGTTGTGCTTTCGTTCAGGGAGCTGAACTTGATCAGAGATGAGCGGTTCAGTCTTCTCAAGCTGCTCCATGTGTTCCATCCAACATTACAGAAGGTCCCAGCAGAGGAGCTCTCTGTCTGGAAGCTTCTGTTCATCTTTGATGGTCTGGATGAAAGCAGACTTGCTTTGGACTTCATCAACAATGAGATCGTGTGTGATGTCACACAGAAGGCACCGGTCAACGTGCTGCTGACGAACCTCATCGAGGGGAACCTGCTTCCCTCAGCTCTCGTCTGGATAACTTCCAGACCTGCAGCAGCCAATCAGATCCCTCTCACTTGTGTTGACCGGCTGACAGAAGTACGAGGCTTCACCGACCCCCAGAAGGACGAGTACTTCAGGAGGAGGTTCAGTGATGAAGAGCAGTCCAGCAGAATCATCTCACACATCAAGACCTCCAGGAGCCTCCACATCATGTGTCTAATCCCAGTCTTCTGCTGGATCACTGCTACAGTCCTGGACCACATGTGGACCACAGACCAGAGAGAAGAGCTGCCCAAGACCCTGACCGACATGTACTCACACTTCCTGCTGGTCCAGACCAAGAGGAAGAAGCAGAAGTACCATGAGGGACATGGGACGAGTCCTCAGGAGCTGATGGAGGCTGACGGGGAAGTTCTTCTGAAGCTGGGGAGGCTGGCGTTTGAACATCTGGAGAAAGGAAGCATCATGTTCTACCAAGAAGACCTGGAGCAGTGTGGTCTTGATGTCACGGAGGCCTCGGTGTTCTCAGGAGTCTGTACAGAGATCTTCAGAAGAGAGAGTGTGATCTTCCAGAAAACCGTCTACTGCTTTGTTCATCTGAGTGTTCAAGAGTTTCTGGCTGCCGTCTACATGTTCCACTGTTTCACACACAGGAAGACAGAGGTACTGGAGGACTTCATGAGAGAAGAATACAAGTATTCATCTCTGGAGGACTTCCTGAGGAGAGCCATGGAGAACTCTCTCAAAAGTAGAAATGGCCACCTGGACCTGTTGGTCCGCTTCCTTCATGGCCTCTCTCTGGAGTCCAACCAGAGACTCTTAGGAGGCCTGCTGGGTCAGACAGACAACAGTCCAGAAACCATCCAGAGAGCCATCAACAACCTGAAGGAGATGAACAGTTATTATATCTCTCCTGACAGAAGCATCAACATCTTCCACTGTCTGATGGAGATGAAGGACCTCTCGGTACATCAGGAGATCCAGGAGTTAATGAAGTCAGAGAACGGATCAGAGAAACTCTCAGAGATCCAGTGCTCAGCTCTGTGCTACATGCTGCAGATGTCAGAGGAGGTTCTGGATGAGTTGGACCTGAAGAAGTACAACACATCAGAGGAGGGACGACGGAGACTGATTCCAGTTGTGAGGAACTGCAGAAAGGCTGGGTGAGTCCAGATGTGATCAACTTTATGAATCAGTGTAGATCAGTAGTTTAGTTCTTCAAATATAGAAACTATAGAATTCATAATATTCTTAAAATAGTGTTTCAGTTATAAGTCAGTTGTATGTAGTCTCAGATGTTCTTGTTGTTTCAAACATGTGAAAACATGTTGATGTTTCAGTCAGTTGTTTTACTGTCAACTTCATGAACAGTTATTATATTTATTTCTAATGATTGTTATAATCTATATTAATACAATTCTTCCTCTATTTCTCCATCCATGCATCCATTCATCATCCATTCACCCTCAAATCACTAAATCTACCCCAGAAAAAAACACCCAGGTCGGGTTACTGGAGTCACTTTACATTCAGAGAGTATAGAAGCACATAGGATTACATATTGATAAATGAGAGATCATCACCTAAAGGTTATCCCAGAAGGCTTCATGAGCTCCAGGGCCTCACTTCCTGCTCTCCTGCTGGAGTTAAAGGTGTGTGATGGTGTCAGAGTTTACCTGCAGTACACAGCAGCACCTCACTTTCACCATGTTCCTAGCTATTTGTTTCATCTTCACTTTGATGAGTCAATGAATGTGTTGGTTCTTGAAGGAAGTGGAGAGAGAGGAAGGTTGGGTGAGCTGTGTCTCCCACATTTTAGGTGGAAACCTCAACAACAGATGAACTACAGGAAGGAGAGTTCTGGTTTCATGTGAAACACAGTGAGATCAGATCAGCTGATCATGATGTGAAGAGCTAATGTTCATCAACACAGGAAGTCACATTAAGTCTCCTCTTTCATAATGTTTATTCTATTTTAACTTGACAGACTTTCTGGCTGTTCACTCTCAAAGACTCACTGTGAAGTCGTGGCCTCAGCTCTGAAGTCCAACCCCTCCCATCTGAGAGAACTGGACCTGAGTAGCAACACCCTTACGGATTCAGGACTGAAGCTGCTGTCTGCTGGACTGGAGAGTCCTCACTGTAGACTGGCGGTTCTGAGGTCAGTCTGCTGGACTGGAGAGTCCTCACTCAGTCATCTATAGTGGTGATTTTAATAATAACACACAATGTAAATTATCAGAATGCGTCCTTTAATATACTTGAAACATTGATTCAGCTGTTGGCTACTTCGATACACTTGGGACTAAATCATAGAACAAGTGGACTTTATTGAGATGTTCTGACCTTTGAGGACGTTCTCGCTATCTGGACCTCCTGAGCTGTGACAGAATCCCTCTAATCAACATGGTCCTGATCCTGTAGCTGCAGACCTGAGAGCAGCAGCATGGTCTTCATCTGTGTGGACATCAACAGGTTATGAATGTTGTGCTGACATGTGATGATGTCTGTAGAAGGCTGACATGATGATGATCCACAAGAACACAATGACAAAGAGAAAAGATCATTGATGAGGACATCGTCATGTTGAGCTACACATTTAAACCTCAACACAATTCATTGATTATGAATTAATTCTGATCTTCATCTTTTATTCTTTATTTAGGTTGAGGGGCTGCAGCTTGTCAGAGGGCAGCTGTTCTTATCTGGCCTCAGCTCTGAAGTCCAACCCCTCCAGTCTGAGAGAACTGGATCTGAGTGACAACAACAACCTGAAGGATTCAGGACTGAAGCTGCTGTCTGCTGGACTGGAGAGTCCTCACTGTAGACTGGAAACTCTGAGGTCAGTTCACTGACTCTCTGTTACTGTTATACATATACTATGTATACATAATATATGTTTATTTAATAATTCAACCTAATGTATGTACAAACATAACTTAAATCCATGAAGTTGAATATTTGTTTGTGTTCATATTTTATGTTTATTAAACTAAATGTAGTCTGCAGTCACAAAATACTTGTTTCTTAAACTGTAGAAAATGTCCTCAGTTAGTTGTTAAAGTAAATTAATTGTTTTGAGTTTATCAGTGCGCTTCAGTTCCAGGGTGTGTACTGACACACTGACCAATCACAGCGCACGTTAATGGTCACGCGGGCCGTGTGGCAAAACAGATGCTAGCAGGCCTTCTCATATAGTTTAATCAGCTTTCTGTTTCCATAGCGAAACAGAAGTGAAATGTGATTGGATGAGCGCTGTTAACCAGCGGCCTCACAGCGCCATGCAGCAGCTCAAGCTGAAGCTGAAGGCAACAGAGGAACACAGGAGGTGTGCAATGAGAAAATAAGCTAATAGGGAAAAATAATTATAATACATGTAGTGCATTTGTGAAAAACAATTAAACTATGAAATAGCTATAACTTTATCTTTTAGTGAAACGTTATGATCTGTAAGGCAAGTTATGAACCATACCCAATTTTTTTTTTAATTAATGATCTTTCTCATTTTTATTCTAACAAGGGTCACTGTATTATAGCACTTTAAATGATTCACATTGACTTGAGGAGATAGCCCAGTTTTAGTTTTTAAAAACACACCTCACTCATTTTCGGAAAACAGAAAAAAGGTGCTTGGATCTAAAATCAATATGGTCCTGATCCTGTAGCTCCAGACTGAAAGCAGCAGCATGGTCTTCATCTGTGTGGACATCAACAGGTTATGAATGTTGTGCTGACATGTGATGATGTCTGTAGAAGGCTGACATGATGATGATCCACAAGAACACAATGACAAAGAGAAAAGCCCCTTGATGAGGACATCGTCATGTTGAGCTACACATTTAAACCTCAACACATCTGATGATTATGAATGATTCTGATCTTCACCTTTTATTCTTTATTCAGGTTGAGATGGTGCTTTTTGTCAGAGATCAGCTGTTCTTTTCTGGCCTCAGCTCTGAAGTCAAACCCCTCCAGTCTGAGAGAACTGGATCTGAGAGGAAACAAGCTGAAGGATTCAGATGTGAAGCTGCTGTCTGCTGAACTGGAGAGTCCTCACTGGAGACTGGAGACTCTGAGGTCAGTAGCGGGTTGGAGTCGGTCCATGCTGGTTCCAGCAGGATTGAACGCAATACAGATCCAGTATTTCCTGTAGCCCTCCAACGCTGACGGGCTTCAGGATTGGACAGAACGTCGGCCAATCAGATGAGCCAGAAGCTTGTTGTGATCATGTGTTTGAGTTGATGTGAAGACGACTGTTGTTGTTGTGTTCAAGTCTGCAGGAAATAAGGCTGTTTAGCAGCTGACAGCATCTCCACATGTCCAGAGACAGAGGTCCTCCTCCTCCATCAATCTGATCTGTTTTAAGGAAATGAGGCATTCACATGTCACTGAGACTGTGGTTTTTATCAGCTCTGAACCCTGACCCATCTCTTCTTCTTCTCTCCTCAGATGGGAGTGAGTCCACCATCATCTCTGTGTTCCTCTGGACCTGATCAGAGGATCCTCAGTGGATCTGGACTCCACCAGGACCTGGACTTAGTTTAGTCCTTTGGTTCCTTCATGTGTTTTGACCCTAAAGTGGCAGATGAGTTATGTTCATGACCTCATCACAGTAGATGAAGACATGTAAATGCTCCTGCTTTGCTTCCTGTTGCAGCGCCTCCCTGTGGATGGACGGAGTTCTGCACTTCATTGACTCATATTTCTCAATAACAGTGGGAGTTGATATCACATGTATAAAGTGACCTTCTTACCACCAGGACCCCAGCTGGATTCACGTGTAATGTTCTAACAGGGTGAGAAATGATTCACTCACATGCCATCAAACTATGACATGTTCAAGTTCTGTATCATCAAGGTTTTTATGACTTTGTGTTCAAAGTATTTTCCTTCTGGAACAATAAAGTTGATGTAATGAATCTCAAACAGAGCCGTGATCTCCTATTTAAAAGATATTGATGATAATAATAATCATAATAATAATTTAATAACTTGAGTGTAACATCAAACTAGAAGCCTCAAACTTGTACATTTCCAGCTTTACGGTCCAGACAGCAGCTTCACTGCAAAGTTAAGATGAAAAGTTCAACTCGTTTTGTTCAGATGCTGATCCGTAAAGTAAAAGTCATATAATATGTCATGAAAAGTAATAAAAGTTATATTATATGTCATGAAAAGTAAAACAAAAAGTCATATTATAATATTTAAATCAGGAGAGACTTGTTTAGAGTTTAACAATAATTTTTTTCAGTTGCATAACATTTGAATAGTGCGATTGACTGAGGATACTAACGGGTCGTGATGCTGATGTCTGATAAGCAGAATCCCCCAGAAGAGGTTATTTTTTATGAATAAAATAAATCAATACCTTTCCTACAGCCGCAGAGATTTCCTGAGCAAAATACAAAATTAGTCATGAGAGAAATTGTTATGGTTAGAATTTGTTGGGGTGAGCATTCACGATTTAACGTGAACCCAAAGATAAGGGTCCAGTTAAACAAAGCAGAAGACGGAGGAAGGTCTCGATGGACCGCAGACCAGGATACGGGGGTCTCTGTTGACCGCAGAACCTAATAGCGAACCAATCCCCAAATTGATAGCGGGCTCTGGACAGACCGCAAGTAAGATAGGTTTGGGGTCCAGGTGGACCGCAGATAAGGACAGTTTTTTGCATTGAATCATACAGGGATGTTTGCTGAAATTGATTAGATGGCCCTACCAAAACAAAATGCCACCAGCCGCCACTGGTCGGGGTGGTTGTGGTCCTCTCCATAAATGTGATCTAACAAAGGTGAAGGGCAAATATTAACCATATATGCTGTTTATATCGCTTGTAATTGGAATGAAGTTAACATCTGTTGAGAATCTAGAATTAAAAACACAAAGATGCAGCGACCTGACCCACGAACACTGAATGAAGGACATACATGTGAACATGCACAAGGGATCTGTGTAATTATTACATGGGCTGAATGACCCAGCTGATAACAAATAAAGATATAGGAAAGCAATGTTCAGTCACTGTTTTTATTGATGTGATGTACATACAGGGATACATAACACCAGTTTAGGAAAGACACAACCTCATCTTTAGAGACCGAGCCCACCATGTGTTGCCCAGCAGTAGAAACCCGGTCCCCTTTCTGTTCCACAGCCAGAGCCTCTCCCTTGTTGTGGACGTCTCTTTTCTGTTATGGAGTCATCCAAGTGGCTCGGGTCCACAGATGCCGTGGTCAGACCTATCCGCTGTCTAGTAGTGTCAGTGCGACCCTACAGACGGTGTTGTATAGGGAGGCGGGGCCTTGTGAGCCGGCCTCCGTAGCCCCGCCCCTTCTGCCGAGGCCTCTACCTTCTTCTGTTTACACAGATTGTGGTTATCTGGATGGTGGTCCATGCATACGACTCCATCCATCCATTTTCGGCCGCGATGGCAGCAGGTTCAGCAGGCCGACCCAGGCTTCCCTCTCACCCGCAACACTTTCCAGCTCATCCTGGGGGATCCCGAGGCGTTCCAAGGCCAGCCGGGAGATATAATCCCTCCAGCGTGTCCTGGGTCTTCCCCGGGGTCTCCTACCAGTTGGACGTGCCTGGAAAACCTCTAATAGGAGGCGTCCAGGAGGCATCCTGACTAGATGCTGAACCACCTCAGCTGACTCCTTTCGACACGAAGGAGCAGCGACTCGACTCCAAGCTCCCCCCTGATGTCCAAGCTCCTTACCCTATCTCTAAGGCTGAGCCCGGCCACCCTACGGAGGAAGCTCATTTCGGCCGCTTGTATCCGAGACCTCGTTCTTTCGGTCACGACCCAGAGTTCGTGACCATAGGTGAGGGTTGGAACGTAGACAGACCAGTAAATGGAGAGCTTCGCCTTCCGGCTCAGCTCCCTCTTCACCAAGACGGACCGGTACAGCGCCTGTTTTACTGCTGCAGCCGCACCGATCCGCCTATCAATCTCACGCTCCACCTTACCCTCACTCGTGAACAAGACCCCGAGATACTTGAACTCCTTCGCTTGGGGTAGGCAGTTTGTCCCCACCTGGAGGGAGCAGTCCACCGGTTTCCGGCAGAGCACCATGGCCTCAGATTTGGAGGTGCTAACTCTCATCCCTGCCGCTTCACACTCGGCTGCAAAATGCCCCAGTGAATGCTGGAGGTCACGGTCCGAGGAGGTAAACAGGACCACATCATCCGCGAACAGCAGAGATGCGATCCCGAGACTCCCGAACCGGATCCTCTCCGCCCCCTGGCTGCGCCTAGATATCCTGTCCGTGAAAGTCACGAACAGGACCAGTGATAAAGGGCAGCCCTGGCGGAGGCCAACACCCACCGGGAACGTGTCTGACTTACTACCGAGGATACGAACACAGCTCCTACTGCAGGCGTACAGAGACCGGATGGCCCGTGCCAACGGGTCCAGCACCCCATACTTCCGCAGCACCCCCCACAAAACCCCCCGAGGGACCCGGTCGAAAGCCTTCTCCAAGTCTACAAAGCACATGTAGACTGGTTGGGCAAACTCCCAGGACCCCTCCAGTAGTCTTGCGAGGGTAAAGAGCTGGTCCACTGTTCCACGGCTGGGACGGAATCCACACTGTTCGTCTTGAATCTGAGGTTCGACAAGCGGTCGGAGCCTCCTTTCCAGCACCCTGGCATAAGCTTTTCCCGGGAGGCTGAGCAGTGTGATACCACGATAGTTCGAGCACACTCTCCGGTCCCCCTTCTTGAAGATGGGAACCACCACCCCGGTCTGCCAGTCCATGGGCACTGTTCCCGACCCCCATGCAACACTGAAAAGGCGTGTCAGCCAAGACAGCCCAACAATGTCCAGCGCCTTCAGCATCTCAGGGCGAATCTCATCCACCCCCGGCGCCTTGCCACCAAGGAGCTTTTTGACTACCTTAGTGACCTCTGCCAGGGATATGGGTGCAACCACCCCAAGGACTTCAGGCGCTGCCCCTTCTCCAGGGGACATGTTGGCCGGGTTTAGGAGTTCCTCAAAGTGCTCTTTCCACCGCCCGACGATATCCACAGTCCGGGTCAGCAGTTCCCCCCCCACGCTGAGAACAGCCTGGGGTAGGCCCTGCTTTCCCTTCCTGAGCCGTCGGATGGTTTGCCAGAACTTCCTTGAGGCCAACCGAAAGTCCTTCTTCATGGCCTCCCCGAACTCCTCCCATGCCCGAGTTTTAGCATCCGCGACCTTCGCAGCTGCAGCCCTTCTGGCCTGCCGGTACCTGTCAGCTGCTTCAGGAGACCCCTGGGCCAGCCAGGCCCGAAAGGCCTCCTTCTTCAGTTTGACGGCTTCCCTCACCCCCGGTGTCCACCACCGGGTTCTCGGGTTGCCGCCACGACAGGCACCGATGACCTTCCGACCACAGCTCCTAGCGGCCGCGTCCACAATAGAGGCTTTGAACATGGTCCACTTGGATTCCATGTCCCCAGCCTCCCTCGGGATGTGTGAGAAGCTCTTCCGGGGGTGGGAGTTGAAGACCTCCCGGACAGGATCCTCTGCCAGACGTTCCCAGTTCACCCTCACTACACGTTTGGGCTTGCCAGGTCTTTCTAGCCGACTCCCCCGCCATCTGATCCAACTCACCACCAGGTGGTGATCAGTTGACAGCTCTGCTCCTCTCTTCACCCGAGTGTCCAAGACATACGGCCGCAGATCAGATGATACGACTACAAAGTCGATCATTGATCTCCGGCCTAAGGTGTTCTGGTACCAGGTACACTTATGAGCCACCTTATGCTCGAACATGGTGTTTGTTATGGACAAACTGTGGCTAGCACAGAAGTCCAACAACAAAGCACCATTCGGGTTCAGATCGGGCAAGCCGTTCCTCCCAATCACGCCCCGCCAGGTTTCTCTGTCATTGCCCACGTGAGCGTTGAAGTCTCCCAGGAGAACTATGGAGTCGGCAGGCGGCGCCCTTTCCAGGACCCCTCCCACCGAAATGCTGTTTGGTGCATAAGCACAAACAACAGTCAGAGCCTTACTCCCCGCAGGTCTCCCGCCTGGCCCGCCGCCCGGTCTGCATAGCACCCGACCCCGATAATTCTCCCTGCGAGTGGTGGGTGCACAGGGCGACTGCTGCTCCATGATGTTTCTTCGGGCTGAGCCCGACCGGGCCCAATGGGCGAAAGCCCGGCCACCAGACGCTCGCTGACGAGCTCCCCTCCTGGGTCTGGCTCCGGGAGGGTGCCCCGGTTTCCCTTGTCCGGGCGAGGTTGCTTCAATCCGTGGGCCGTAATTCATCAGGGTTTTTTGAACCGCTCTTAGTCTGGGCTCTCCCCCGAGACCTGTTTGCCTTGGGAGACCCTACCAGGGGCTGACGCCCCAGACAACATAGCTCCCAGGATCACTGAGCCACTCAAACTCCTCCACCACGTTAAGGTGACGATTCACGGAGGAGCATACGACTCATTATTCATAATTTATGCTGTTCATTCTGGTCACATGACATCTATTGCTTCTGTCCATCCGGGGAGAGGGATCCTCCTCTGTTGCTCTCCTGGAGGGTTCTTCATGTTTTCCCTGTGAAAGGGGTTTATTATCTTTATTGGGGGAGTGTTTCCTGATCCGATGTGAGGTCCCGGGACAGGATGTTATGTTACAGATTGTAAAGCCCTGAGGGGAATTTTTTACTTGTTATTCTGGGCTAAACAAAATCAACTGAATTGATTAAAATTGAAATCAGCTGTCACACATTGTTATGTGAATAAAGACACAAGGAAAGGAAAGTGCGCACACTGTATTTATACACAAACAGGGACACGTTTATGGTTTAGAGATCATTGCTGTTCACATCTGCGTCTGTGTGCTAATGGAGGCAGCGTGGCCCGCAGGACACGGGGTGAGAGGACAACACCGGGTCAGCAACAGGAACGCTGAGAGCAAGTCTCAACACTTGAGAATGTTTATGAATGGCACTTATTTTTTATAGAATAAATCAAAATAATGTAATAAAAAACAAACAGTTGAGACCAAAATGTTTCTCTTCACTTTACACATATACCATCCCAGATCCTGCCGGTGGGATTATGTGCATTTTCATGTTGTGCAGGCTGATAAGTAAATAGACTCCTTATCTGTAACTTTTATGCAAAGTTATTCAACTCATGGCTGAAAGAAATTTGCAAAATTAAGTGTAAAAACACACGATATTTCCAACAAGTTTTCTTTATTGTTATTTTTAATATAAAAAACAAGTCCACTATAAATGTAAAGCAATTTTACAAAAGAAGAGAACAAGAAGTGGCGGTACATACATTAACATAATTCTCTGGAGTGTGTTCAAGTTGAAGATCAGCACTTTAAAAGACACCATCGGTTCAGCTAGTTTGTTTCCTCGTCTCCGACTCAAAGCAGTGAATAGAGCTCCAGTCTGCTGAGCCACGCGGCAAACAGAAGAAACTACGGACGAGTCCTCCGCCCTCATGCACAGGTACAGGATGAACTACACATCTTTCAGCATGCAAAGGAACACTGGTGCACAGAATGATCCGACTGAGAGATCAGAACCAGAGTCTACATGCGGAAGTCAGACCGACTCTCTGATTGGCTGCGAACACGTTGACAGTAACATGACCAGGGGTTTTACACGTTAACACTTTAGAGTTTTACCGGACCGAGATAAGCAGCCACAGTAAACCAAAGCAGCCAAAACACTTACATGTGCTCTCACTTTAGTAAAACAGCATGTGGAAGATTTACTGGCTGGAATTACTAGAGTGAGAGCTTTAGTCACATCAGGATAATTGGGACTTCAGTTTATTTTCTTGGGTTCTTCCCCCAGCAGGGATGTTGAAGCCCAACACATGGGGGATATATGACACTATAACTGATCCGTCCAGCGACAAAGGTTTGCTTTGCCAGGCCGTATGAATCTATTAATGAATAGGTACAAAGGCCCATCACAATTTTAAAGGTGTAACCAAACTGGTTACGTGCAGAAGTTATTCTTCTTCTGGCTTATTGTCCATAAGCAGTTCACCAGCTACTCCTGGACCGCGACTCACATGAGGACAGACGTGTGATGAGGCCATGAGAGGTGCATCTATGAGGCCGAGGGTACATCAGCTGCTTCAATATTACATAGAATGACGAGTGTGATGGGATCTTTGACTCGTCATGGCTGGAAAAGCACAGATGTCATTAATATTACTCTACGGTGCTTTGTACGTCAGTACTGGGACATTAATATTATTCATTCTACCTGTGCTTCTCCTTTCCTTTCCGATATGTTCAACATGTCTGCTGTGAAGAACCCCTCTAGTGCCGCACTGCATGCTAAGCAGGACCTAAATAAGGATCTAAATGAGGTCAGTTAGTCCTTTCCACTGGGATGTCGGTAGACGACAGACCTCCGTTACAGACGATAGAGTTGAGTTAAACAAGCGCCGTTCATATCGTGTTCATGCAGACAGAATAAACTGACTCTGGACTGTAATGCTTGACTCTGTAGTGTGAATATCTGCTGGTGGTGATGACTTCTGTAAAGCTTCTTTAAGACAGACACTAGCTACCCGTCCTGTTGGGTGAGATGTGTGTGTGTGTGAGGAATGCCTGTGTGTGATCAGTCAGTGGTGTGTGTGTGTGTGTGTCTCTCCATGAGTCCTCCGTACAGGAACATGCTCCTCAATACATATCGAGTATGTCAGAGTAACAGGAGTCTCCTGAAGACACGTCATGCCTCGTTCTACCAGGAGGGGGCGGTGTTGGCCAGTCGTCTCATCCGCCTAGAAAAACACATTTAGATCCATTATTTTAAGAATCATCTGGATTATTATTATCATCTCGACAAGACCAATACGATATAGAGGAACTAAACAAAGGGACTAAATAAATAAACATCAAACACGTCTGCGTTGGGTTTGTTCCAGTAAATCTATTTTGAGAAAACGTTTCACATAAATAAAAAGCAGAGCCTCCACTTTAATTCACTGGATCCATAGAAATATGAATGCAGAATATTATGCCATTCATATTTTTTAACACAGCATTAGTGAAAGAGCCCTTAGTTGGAGAAAAGAGTCAATCATTAACACTACTAAGTTTTATTAAGCGTAGGACATTAATCATGAACCAGACTTCATTTCCTTAAAATAACGGCTGAAATCTTGCTATACATTATACATTCATTTCATAATCCTCCAACGAATCGCCACCTTAACGTGGTGGAGGAGTTTGAGTGGCTCAGTGATCCTGGGAGATATGTTGTCCGGGGCATCAGCCCCTGGTAGGGTCTCCCAAGGCAAACAGGTCTCGGGGGAGAGCCCAGACTAAGAGCGGTTAAAAAAAAACCCTGATGAATAGCAGCCCACGGTCTAAAGTTACCTCGCCCGGACAAGGGAAACCGGGGCACCCTCCTGGAGCCAGACCCAGGAGGGGAGCTCGTCGGCGAGTGTCTGGTGGCCGGGCTTTTGCCCATGGGGCCCGGTCGGGCTCAGCCCGAAGAAACATCATGGAGCAGCAGTCGCCCTGTGCACCCACCACTCGCAGGGAGAATTATCAGGGTCGGGTGCTATGCAGATCATGCGGTGGGCTAGGCGGGAGACCTGGGCGAGCCGATCGCCGGCAGCATAGACTAGCTCTAGGGACGTGGAACGTCACCTCGCTAGCGGGGAAAGAGCCGGAGCTGGTGCAGGAGGTGGAGCGGTACCAGCTAGATATAGTTGGGCTCACCTCCACGCACAGCACGGGCTCTGGAACCAAGCTCCTGGAGAAGGGTTGGACTCTGTCCTTTTCTGGAGTTGCCCAGGGTGAGAGGCGCCGGGCGCGAGTGGGGATACTCACGAGCCCCCGGCTGACCGGCGCTATGTTGGAGTTTTCCCCGAAGAACGAGAGGGTCGCCTCCCTGTGCCTACGGGTTGCGGGGAGTAAGGCTCTGACTGTTGTCTGTGCTTATGCACCGAACAGCATTTCAGAGTATCCGGCCTTCACGTGGGCAATGACAGAGAAACCTGGCGGGGCGTGATTGGGAGGAACGGCTTGCCTGATCTGAACCCGAACGGTGTTTTGTTGTTGGACTTCTGTGCTAGCCACAGTTTGTCCATAACAAACACCATGTTCGACCATAAGGTGGCTCATAAGTGTACCTGGTACCAGAGCACCTTAGGCCGGATATCAATGATCGACTTTGTAATCGTATCATCTGATCTGCGGCCGTATGTCTTGGACACTCGGGTGAAGAGAGGAGCAAAGCTGTCAACTGATCACCACCTGGTGGTGAGTTGGATCAGATGGCGGGGGAGTCGGCTAGAAAGACCTGGCAAGCCCAAACGGGTAGTGAGGGTGAACTGGGAACGTCTGGCAGAGGATCCTGTCCGGGAGGTCTTCAACTCCCACCTCCAGAAGAGCTTCTCACAGATCCCGAGGGAGGCTGGGGACATGGAATCCGAGTGGACCATGTTCAAAGCCTCTTTTGTGGACGCGGCCGCTAGGAGCTGTGGTCGGAAGGTCATCGGTGCCTGTCGTGGCGGCAAACCGAGGACCCGGTGGTGGACACCGGGGGTGAGGGAAGCTGTCAAACTGAAGGAGGCCTTTCGGGCCTGGTTGACCCAGGGGTCTCCTGAAGCAGCTGACAGGTATCGGCAGGCCAGAAGGGCTGCAGCTGCGAAGGTCGCGGATGCTAAAACTCGGGCATGGGAGGAGTTCGGGGAGGCCATGGAGAAGGACTTTCGGTTGGCTTCAAGGAAGTTCTGGCAAACCATCCGACGGCTCAGGAAGGGAAAGCAGGGCCTACCCCAGGCTGTTCTCAGCGTGGGGGGGGGAACTGCTGACCCGGACTGGGGACATCGTCGGGCGGTGGAAAGAGCACTTTGAGGAACTCCTAAACTCGGCCAACATGTCCACTGGAGAGGGGGCAGCGCCGGAAGACTTTGGGGTGGTTGCACCCATATCCCCGGCAGAGGTCGCTAAGGTAGTCAAAAAGCTCCTTGGTGGCAAGGCGCCGGGGGTGGATGAGATCCGCCCTGAGATGCTGAAAGCACTGGACATTGTTGGGCTGTCTTGGCTGACACGCCTCTTCAGTGTCGCATGGGGGTTGGGAACAGTGCCCATGGACTGGCAGCCCTGCGTGGTGGTTCCCATCTTCAAGAACGGGGACCGGAGAGTGTGCTCGAACTATCGTGGTATCACACTGCTCAGCCTCCCGGGAAAAGCTTATGCCAGGGTGCTGGAAAGGAGGCTCCGACCGCTTGTCGAACCTCGGATTCAAGACGAACAGTGTGGATTCCGTCCCGGCCGTGGAACAGCGGACCAGCTCTTTACCCTCGCAAGACTACTGGAGGGGTTCTGGGAGTTAGCCCATCGAGTCTACATGTGCTTTGTAGACTTGGAGAAGGCTTTCGACCGGGTCCCTCTGGGGTTTTTGTGGGGGGTGCTGCAGGAGTATGGGGTGCCGGACCCGTTGGCACAGGCCATCCGGTCTCTGTACGCCTGCAGTAGGAGCTGTGTTCGTATCCTCGGTAGTAAGTCAGACACGTTCCCGGTGGGTGTTGGCCTCCGCCAGGGCTGCCCTTTATCACCGGTCCTGTTCGTGACTTTCATGGACAGGATATCTAGGCGCAGCCAGGGGGTGGAGAAGATCCGGTTCGGGAATCTCGGGATCGCATCTCTGCTGTTCGCGGATGATGTGGTCCTGTTTGCCTCCTCGGACCGTGACCTCCAGCATTCACTGAAGCGTTTTGCAGCCGAGTGTGAAGCGGCAGGGATGAGAGTTAGCACCTCCAAATCTGAGGCCATGGTGCTCTGCCGGAAACCGGTGGATTGCTCCCTCCAGGTGGGGACAAACTGCCTACCCCAAGCGAAGGAGTTCAAGTATCTCGGGTCTTGTTCACGAGTGAGGGTAAGGTGGAGCGGGAGATCGACAGGCGGATCGGTGCGGCTGCAGCAGTAAAACAGGCGCTGTACCGGTCCGTCTTGGTGAAGAGGGAGCTGAGCCGGAAGGCAAAGCTCTCCATTTACTGGTCGGTCTACGTTCCAACCCTCACCTATGTTTATGAACTCTGGGTCGTGACCGAAAGAACGAGGTCTCGGATACAAGCGGCCGAAATGAGCTTCCTCCGTAGGGTGGCCGGGCTCAGCCTTAGAGATAGGGTAAGGAGCTCGGACATCAGGGGGGAGCTTGGAGTCGAGTCGCTGCCCCTTCGTGTCGAAAGGAGTCAGCTGAGGTGGTTCGGGTATCTAGTCAGGATGCCTCCTGGACGCCTCCCATTAGAGGTTTTCCAGGCACGTCCAACTGGTAGGAGACCCCGGGGAAGACCGAGGACACGCTGGAGGGATTATATCTCCCGGCTGGCCTTGGAACGCCTCGGGGTCCCCCAGGATGAGCTGGAAAGTGTTGCGGGTGAGAGGGAAGCCTGGGTCGGCCTGCTGAACCTGCTGCCACCGCGACCCGACCCCG
Organism: Myoxocephalus aenaeus; assembly: GCA_038501785.1. Taxonomy (NCBI): domain Eukaryota; kingdom Metazoa; phylum Chordata; class Actinopteri; order Perciformes; family Cottidae; genus Myoxocephalus; species Myoxocephalus aenaeus. The sequence goes on from JBAMJR010000083.1 coordinate 1,007,901, forward strand.
GATAAGCGGCTGATAATGGATGGATGGATGGATTCATTTCATAAATGTCTTTATTCAGCCGTAACCTCATGGGAACAACGTGCAGCTGGAAGCAACTTAAGACAAAATGGCTACTAAGATCTACTAAAATCATAGATCATAAATCATAAATGGCTGCAGCCACAGGGCCAGTTTCCCTCTAGAATGAGTTTTATATACTTATGATCCGTCATTGTCGATGTAAATAAATATGTATATTATTCTTTACATGGACATGCTGTACATAATCATCCAGTTCTTGTATAAACATTCAGGATTGATTTATTTCCACTATTTGTAATGTTCACAACCTACAGATTTTGTTTCTTCTCTTTTTAACTTTTTAATCACGTAATTATTATTTGAGAAATTATTCATGACTTATTGTTTAAATTAATATTTGAACATGGACTCCTCAAAGGTCTTCAGGCTGTTAGTCCTGGTCTGGTTGTGTAAGAGAGATACTCGTATGGTATGATTTAAATTAAAATAAAATTGAATGTATACACGTTACTTTTTCATTTTTAGTGATTGGACCAGAGACTAAAGGAACAGTTTCATGGTCTTCTGTCTCGATCAGCTGATGCTTCACTACTGTGGGGCTTAAATCCTTTAGTTTGTATTGTGTTACCGTAGATATCTCCAGGTTCATCAACACAGTTTGTTAAACAGCTTGATGAACCTGGTTATCATTGCATCCTATAAACAGCTTGATGAACCTGGTTATCATTGCATCCTATAAACAGCTTGATGAACCTGGTTATTATTGAATCCTATAAACAGCTTGATGAACCTGGTTATCATTGCATTCTATCCCACCAACACGACATCTAATTTACATTTCAGTGTTCTTGTACAATACCTTCCGTTTACTAAAGAACATCCTCCTTCAAGCAGCCAGCAATATGCAGCACTTTATTCTGTCAGATGTCCTTTAGGCATCAGCGCTGTAGCTTCAGGAACAATGGACTTCACTGAATGAAGGATTCTGTCTCACCTCGTGTTCCGGTCTTGGTCTCGGATCTTCTTCTCCATCTCTGCGTCTGTGAGGGTCTCCAGCAGGGGGCACCACTGGTCTGCGTCCCCGGTGTTGCGGATAGCGATCTCTATTGTCGGGAGCGGGTTCTCACTGCAAGTACAGGACGAGCATGCAGTACAAGCTTTATAGTCAAACCTCTTCAATACGTTCACCAGTGTGTTCAGACCAGTGCTCCGTGGGTCCCTTGGTACCGGGCCGCACAGAAAGAATAAATAAATAAAATGTAGGAACGATGTTTTATTTTTAAAAATGACCGGATACATCCGTCTGTGCGTCTCAGTTACGTGATACGTTACCCCAAAAATGAAACTTAAAAGTCTGTTTCAACTCTGCCGATGTTCTGGATTAAAATCAAGGCAGAATATCCTGAAATCGCCAAAAAAGCTCTGAAACCTGCTTCCATCCCAACATCCTGTCTGTGTGAAGCGGGTTCTAAGCAGTAGACTGGACATGAAGACACGTCGGTGTTATCAGGCTCATCAAAGAGCTGCTTCTCGCCTGGGAGGCGTTCACAAGAAACTGAGGTCAAGTCGGACAGTTTTCAGCTGACTTCAAAGTAAACACAGGAAGTCACAGAAAACATGACTTCCTGTTAGTTCCGATCTGTAGGATACTTGTAGTTTACAGATCACGTTTGGATTTATTCATGTGTGTTTATAAATATATTAGGGCTGCAACTAACGATTATTTTAATAATCGATTAATCGGTTGCTAATTTTTCCGATTAATCGATGAATCGGATAAAAAAAACAAAAAGGCATTAATTTCCAACCCTTTATTCAAAAACAGAACTGACAGTGCAAACATCTTCAGAAAGTGCACCTTGAACATCCCTGATATGTTCATTAAAATTAAATAAAAATGGACTAACACTAAAAACATAAACATGTATGCTTTACATCTGCTAAATGTGAGCCCTTTTTACTGTGTTGATCTCCTTGGAGCAGAGGCTGCTTTACATACCCTGCTTTATCAATATGTATGAAACAAAACCTGCAGCCAGATCCGCGGTGTTCCGGTTTAACGTTAACGAGTGACTGGTGACCTGAACCAGACCGGGGGTTACGGCATGTTTCATCACGTTACGTTTTTTACAAGCAAGACTGAACTGTAACGGAACATAAAGTAACTTTAACGACAATACACAACCCAAACACGTTAGCTAACGTGATAGCAAGCCGACTAGCTTCCATTAAAAACAAGTTTGAGGGAAATGAAGACGCTGATTGGCCAAGACTCGACACATCAAAGATCTTCTATTGCTAAGATCACGACCTAAACTTTTCTCCGTGTCTCACTCCAATCTCAGAAACGCTGGCGGACAGTTGCTTTGCTCCGCTCTTTTTTTTCATCATCAGCGTCATAATCGCGCGACACAACGAATCGATAATGAAATTCGTTGCCAACTCTTTTGATAATCGATTTTTATCGATTCGTTGTTGCAGCCCTAAAATATATATTTATAGAAATGTGTGTGTAGCTGCATCCTTTGTTCTTTTTATGTCTGCCTGTGAAATACATGACTACTGGATTTGTTATGTGTTGTATAAATAATCTTTATTATTATTAACCACACAAGATATGTTTTTAGAGTTGTTGAGGATTGGGTTATGTAAAATTGAGTTCTTTCTCTATTCTTTTCTTTTCATTTTCTCTTTATGCATTTTAACTACCTATGCATTATAACTAAATTGTTTTGAGTGAAATTGTCTTTTATCACGCATCGGCAGGTCTCACCTGTCAAATCTGCTCACAAGGCGCCAGTTACTCCCACTAAATGTTTCAAGGATACATAAATCTGTCTGACACATGTCTTGAAGTTGTTCTGTAACAATAACTACAAACACTTTTGAACGTGTGGCGGAGGTCAAAAGCATGTTGTAATCACACGCACCTGCTACTCAGTCACTCCCACTATGTATCGATAGGGATATTCCCACACACTTGCCTATAAATACTATGATAAACTGGGCACTCTTCAGTTCTTCTCTGACTCTGTCCCAGAGACTGAACCACTCAGTTTGAGAAATCAAACCGAGACTTTCCCATATTGTAATTCTGGTAACTGCTTCTAAGCACTGCAGGGAGTTCCTCCAAGACAAAAAAGAAGCGGTTGATGAATTACAAATGTGACTTTTACTCTTGTATTTTTTTACACATATAATACTGGTGAACTGACTCTTACTACCAAGTACAAAAAAGACTCAGTTATGGTACTGTGTGTATAACAACATTTTCTAGAACATGTGGTGTTTGCTATCAGATCTAAGAGCCAATCAGCTCTCTGATGTGGCGACAGCCAGACGTATCCCATCATGCACTGGGCCACGCAGTCGGTGGAGTGCTACTGCGGCGCCTGGCTCTCAAATCAACGGCTGCCTTGCTCTTGTGGGATTATCGTTGACCACGTGTGCACGACGTCAGAGCAAGTCGGGACCAAGTCAGACACAAATCTACCCAGCATGCATTGCAAGCCGATCGCCGGAAATCGATTCTGCGCAGAACTGGATCATCTCCAACGAGCCTAGTGACTCCCGTCACCCCGAGATGGGACCGGCTCGCAGAAGAGAAACAAGCTCAGGGATCCCACTAAGTCGGTGTAATGGTGAGTTGTAGTTTTATGTACTTTATACCTATTTTTATGCCGATCGTATCATTTTATTACGTCATATTTATCGGCCACACCATGAAGGCCGGTCCGTGAAAATATTGTCTTACACAAAACCGGTCCGTGGGGAAAAAAAGGTTGGGGACCACTGGTTTAGACCACAGGCCCCTGTGGAAGGAGGAGCTACCTGAAGGCAAAGGAGGAGTTACCTGAAGGCAAAGGAGGAGGAGTTACCTGAAGGCAAAGGAGGAGGAGTTACCTGAAGGCGTAGGTCCTCTGGTGCCAGCTCAGCTGACCGCGGATGCTGTAGGCGATGGTGGTGACGAACTCTCCGCCCAGGCCCAGCTCGGAGCACAGCTTCAGGGCAAAGGACTCGGGCGAGTTCTCTCTCTCCGACATGTCCCACTCAAACTGGTCCACCAGAGAAATGTTCCCCACGTGGATGTTCAGCTGAGGACACAGGGCAACAAACATCAGGTCTCTTTCACCTCATAATCCTCTTCTCCCCTCTCCAAGTTAGGGGGGTAGTTAGTAAAAGTGATATCACTTTTTTGTTTAAAAACATATCCATTTTGTGTCACTGCAAGCTTGTGATGTTAAAACGCAACGGATCATTGCAATGACATTTTGTTGATTTTAATTACTATGTTTTTTATTCATTCTTGAGCACATTTATATATGACATAACTAATAAATTAGTAAATTTACCAAAAAATATGTATTTTTTTTAATTCAATATAACCTCCAGTGCCATCAGGTGGTGCTCTGCTGCACCACCTGGTGGAGAATAGCTGTTCTAACCTTTACTGGAGTCTTTGGTAACTTCATAAAGAAGATACACTAAACATTCAAACTAAATGGGAAACAAGGATTCATGTGATCATCACAAGAGAAGTGGGAGGAGATATTTAGACAGTTCAACAGTCAAAAACAACCAGGTTCTTCTTGAAGAATGTTATTTGTGTAAATGTGCATCTGAAACGCATTCCAGTACATTTTAGTCTTGCATGTTATTTCCTCCACATTTGAATGTTCCTTCTCTCCTTAAAACAATGAAAGACCTCAAAGCGCTGGCTGGTGTGTTCCTGCACAGCCAGCTGCTGTTCCTCTGGTTCTGCACGCACCTTGATGATGACCCTCTGGTCCGCCTGCTGTTCCTTTGGTTCTGCACGCACCTTGATGATGACCCTCTGGTCCGCCTGCTCCTCCAGGACGCCGTCAGCGGGGTACGACTCAATCTGCTGACGGATGGCGGAGGCGATGGCGGGGACGAAGGCCAGAGGATTCAGGTCCAGGTCATCACATAAGATCTCTGCAAACATCTCTGGGGTCATCAGCTTCTCTGCAGAGCCACAGCATGGGGAGGTTAGAGAAACGTAGACGTACAGTATGCTGGGGAAGCCGGGCGACGCATTCATTACCGTTCATGTTCCACGTGAAGGCATCTCGCAGCTTCTGTCCGTCGATCTCCATGTCCAGCCGGATGGGAACCAGCGCCTCCTGCTGGGCGGCGTTCTCGTGGATCACTGCGGGGTCGTGGTCATCGAAGCTGAGCGAGACACACGGCGGCAGTTAGGACTCGTCTTGTGAAAAGATGCAATGTGGAAGATCTGGCCAGAACTTTGGTTTAAACTAAATGAACAGACATCAACATAATGTGGAGATATTACAGCGTTGACGTGATGTCATGACGGCCGTGTATGCTGTTGTTGAGATACATCTGACATGAGCACGTAAACCAGCTTTTAATCCCACTTGGACCTCGAGAGGCGACGCTGGGACAGTCACGCCCTCAGAGGGACAGTTGTGATTTTGGGCGATCCAAAAGGATTTGAGTCTCTGGTGCGTCGTAGTCAGAGTTCTCACTTCATCTCAGAGATCATTTTCAGTGATTATCTAGCTGATATACTAATTCATCTTTTTTTCTTATAAATGATATTAACCATTGCTGTCTGAGTTTTGCCACGACAATGCGTTTAAAGGACAAAGCTAGCAAAGTGAAAACGTAGCGTCAGTATTCAGGAACCATTCAATGTTTTGACTCATTGTTCTGACTCTCTCCTCCATGCCAACACACACGTCACCACCCTGACATCACCCACACACTTTAACCCTCGCAGCTGGAACAAGCTAGCAAGCGCGCCCACTTTAGAAACGGAACCTAACATGCTTCAACCATTAAAACCAGTTGGGAAGGAAGCAATGACACGTGATGTCATGTGACAGAGGGATCACAGCGTCCCACAACATCAGAATACTCTCTGGAACTCATTATGAAGCTCAAGCAACCTGAAACAACGTTGGCTTTGCTAACGGCTAACTTTAGCTAGCTTTGTGTTTGGGAGGTAATGAGCTTATGACTGGATACATGAGACTTTGATTATACTGCAAGAGTTGTGAGAGATATTTTTATATAGTTTTGCTGTTGTTAAACGCGGCCTACATTTACTATGTGTGTATTATATGTATGTTTTGTTGGAGGCATGCAATACATTGTTTTCTTCAAGAAATCAAGCCAACACAGGGTGAGTGTAATTGTTATACAAACGGTCATTGTGGGGAGATTTCTTAATATGTGCATTGAAAGAATTATTTGCTGTTTCTTTAGAACGATGTCTTTGAATCTCCTGACTTGACTAGTTAGGAGCTAACCTTTAGCACACGCTCTCAGTGTCTGTAGTGTGAAACAATAGATCCTCTGGCCCGAGGATCTATTGTTTCACACTACCGACACAGAGCTTGTGCCGTCCCGGTGCACAGCTCTTACCACAGGGGGAAGGTCCTCTTCTTGTCCCGGCCCATGCGGTTGCGGTTGATGGTGGTGGAGCACGGCACGGCGTCCAGGTGGTGAGAGCTGTTGGGCAGCGTGGGAACCCACTGACTGCTCCGCTTGGCCTTCTGCTCCCTGTGGAAGAACCGGAAACACAAGGTTGATCCAGTTCACCATAACCAGATTAACAGGGTTCAGACACATTCTGACCAATGCATTCCATGACTTTAACCACATGTCCATTACAAACATTTAGTGAAATCTGGGTGTAAACATGAAAAAGTGAGTAAATGTAGTATTTAAACTAACAATGAGAATACAAAGCATACAGTAAACCTTAAATGACTCAAATGAATGAGACAATAGTTTGATTAAAAGAATAAACATTTATATAGATGCCTGTAGGGCTGGGCGGTATGGCCAAAAATTCATATCACGGTATTTTGTAAGATTCTGGCGGTTTCACGGTATATCACGGTATTTTTTTTCCGAATAAACACATTAATTTATTGACGACGAAAAGGACCGCCGCCGCCATCGTTATTCACCACTTGCTCGCAACTGGCCAGCAGCTGTTTGTATGTTGGTACATTGGTTGTGTTAGGAAGCTAAACCTGGAGGGGTTTAGGACCCAGGGGAATGTAGTTATTTCATATCCCTTCATACTGGTGGCGCATGCGCAGCCGTAACGACTATTGTCATTCTTCGGCAGGCAGCAACATTTAATGTTTACAGTCACAGCTGCGTGTCCAGCGGTCTGAGCTGCTTACGTCTCACGGATAGAGGTTGACTTATGGTTTCAAAGAAATGACAGCAACAAAATGCATTCTGGGTAAAGCCCGCCCACTCAGCCGCACAGGAAGAGACTTCTTCCTGCACATGAAGAGTCTTCCTGTGTGGGCGGGCATTTTAGCGAAGTAATTTACCCAGCATGCACTTTGGCGATGTCATTTCTTTACAAACCATAAGTCAAGTGAGTCTCCATGAGAGGTAACTAGCGCCGTCCGCTACTCATTCTGCTTAAAGCTGTGAACGTTAAATGTTGTTGCCTGCCAAAAAGCGGCGACCGGTATGACGGTATGTCAGAAATTCATACCGTACGTAAATCCAAAACCGGTATACTGGTTGAAACGGTATACCGCACAGCCCTAGATGCCTGTATGTATGCCTGCTTATATTTTCAGTCTTTCTTTTAAAAGCATATTCATTATTTCAAACTCAGCGTAAATGAACGTCATGAACACATGAATATAACACATTTACATGACTTTCACTAAACTTTTGGGATTTTATTTTTTTCAAGGACTTTTCCAGGCCTGGAAATAACCATTTTAAACTCCATGACTTTTCCAGGTTTTCCATGAGCGTAAGAACCCTGAATAGGTCAAACTCATGTCAGTGCTGTGAAAGGTATTCGGGGCCAACATCTGCTGCTTCATGTTCTGAGACCAAAGAGCATCTTGAAATCACAAATTCCCACATTTTGGACAATGAGAGAAACATTTAAATGTAAAAACACAGAAGTGAGATGAGCGTCCTCTCCTGACTCACCTGAGGTACGCTGGCGGCTCCGTGCTGATGGACACCGCCTTGTACTTCTCATCGTTGCCCTCGAAGATCTCCTCACACTCGGAGGCCTTCAGCAGAGTCACGCTCGTGGCTGCAGACACAAACACAGACGCCAACGGTTACCACATCGCAGCTTCATCTGTAGAGCATTTCAACAACAAGGAGATTCAAAGTGCTCACATAAAACATTAAAGCATCAAAACATAATGCAGAGAAAACAAGATGTAAAAACAATTAGAGCATTCATTTTAAAACAGTAAAAAGGCAGAAAATAGAATAAAAGTTGCAGTTTAAGAAATACAATGCAGTAGTGAGATGCAGAAATTGATGAATATCCTTGAATCTGGTTCAATTAAAGGCAGCAGCAAACAGAAAAGTCTGAATCTGAAACGCAATGTGGCTTCAATGCTGAACTGATGCAGTGATATCACCGTCATGTTTTGGGATTTTGACATTGATTTGCCTTCATATGCTGAGTCTCTAAATGTTCTGCAGACACTCCAGAAGAGGAGGAGCGTCCACTTCTGATGTTTCTGCATCATCTCCGACTTCAGCAGTAAACACATGTTTCTATAAATTATTTTCAATGAAAGCTCTCCATCATTTTGTTATTCAGAAGCTTTTGTTTTGAAGCAGCAATAATCCAGACATGATGGCTTTTCATGAGCATAACTTGACAGGACATTATTAAAAACAAACCGTATAAACAACCGATGGACATTACAGACTAGGAGGAATCCAAACTGTCCAGAGGTGAAGAAACAAAGCCGCTCCCTCACCGTGTGATGAGGCTACGATCTTCTTCCTCTCCTCCACCGAGGCCAGCCTCCTCCATAGAGATGGGTACCGTTTATACAGAGAGCCTCTGAACATGCGCAGGTAGTTTCCAACCTGGGAGCAGAAGCACAGGGTTAATTCTGAGTAAACCAAAATCAAATAAATGACAAAAAGGTTCAGCAGATTCTTCTTTTAGTTTTCATATTTGCTCAGGAGGCATCAACATGAGTCTGAGGATGTTGAGGGTGATATAGATGAGGATGATATAGATGAGGATGTTATAGATGAGGATGATATAGATGAGGATGTTATAGATGAGGGTGTTATAGATGAGGATGTTATAGATGAGGGTGTTATAGATGAGGATGTTATAGATGAGGATGTTATAGATGAGGATGTTATAGATGAGGATGATATAGATGAGGATGATATAGATGAGGATGTTATAGATGAGGATGTTATAGATGAGGATGATATAGATGAGGATGTTATAGATGAGGATGATATAGATGAGGATGTTATAGATGAGGATGATATAGATGAGGATGTTATAGATGAGGATGTTATAGATGAGGATGTTATAGATGAGGATGATATAGATGAGGATGTTATAGATGAGGATGATATAGATGAGGATGTTATAGATGAGGATGTTATAGATGAGGATGATATAGATGAGGATGTTATAGATGAGGATGATATAGATGAGGATGTTATAGATGAGGATGATATAGATGAGGGTGTTATAGATGAGGATGTTATAGATGAGGGTGATATAGATGAGGGTGATATAGATGAGGATGTTATAGATGAGGATGATATAGATGAGGATGTTATAGATGAGGATGATATAGATGAGGGTGTTATAGATGAGGATGTTATAGATGAGGATGATATAGATGAGGGTGTTATAGATGAGGATGTTATAGATGAGGATGATATAGATGAGGATGTTATAGATGAGGATGATATAGATGAGGGTGTTATAGATGAGGATGTTATAGATGAGGATGATATAGATGAGGATGTTATAGATGAGGATGATATAGATGAGGATGTTATAGATGAGGATGATATAGATGAGGGTGTTATAGATGAGGATGTTATAGATGAGGGTGATATAGATGAGGGTGTTATAGATGAGGATGATATAGATGAGGATGATATAGATGAGGATATTATAGATGAGGGTGATATAGATGAGGATATTATAGATGAGGGTGATATAGATGAGGATGATATAGATGAGGGTGTTATAGATGAGGGTGATATAGATGAGGATGATATTATAGATGAGGAGGTTATAGATGAGGATGATATTATAGATGAGGATGATATTATAGATGAGGATGATATTATAGATGAGGGTGATATTATAGATGAGGAGGTTATAGATGAGGATGATATTATAGATGAGGATGATATAGATGAGGATGTTTGTGCCAAATGTAAAGAAAGCTCTTCCAGGAGAACAGGACGGACAACCTGAAAACATAATGTTGTTGCCGGCACAAATTAAAGTTTGAGGGGGCTTTTTTATATTTGGACTAAAAGTGAATCTCATTAGTGTTATCCAACGATCAGAGAAGAACACGGTCATGTTCATATCTGAAGATATCTGCGTCCTCCGACGCTGCTCAACTTAAGGTCCTTCTGGTTAATCAGATCCCTTTCCAACACACTGGGAGCTGGAAGGGGGGAGATCTTTTTCACCAAACAAACACCCGTACGGTGGCTTTCACGGGACAACACAAACATTTTACATCCTATAATAAGTCTTTTTGACACTCATCAGAGAAGAAGGATTAATTATCTAATTGCAAAGTATTTCTCTCCTTTCAAGTACACATTGAAGAGGCAGCAGTTGCAGCCCTGATCTATGTGTGTTGGTCTCAACCAGCTGGACACGTGTGCACATGCAGCATCTCCTGATGGAAGACCTCCTGCACACGTTACTGGAACAGGAAGACCTCCTGCACACGTTACTGGAACAGGAAGACCTCCTGCACGCGTTACTGGAACAGGAAGACCTCCTGCACGCGTTACTGGAACAGGAAGACCTCCTGCACACGTTACTGGAACAGGAAGACCTCCTGCACACGTTACTGGAACAGGAAGACCTCCTGCACATGTTACTGGAACAGGAAGACCTCCTGCACACGTTACTGGAACAGGAAGACCTCCTGCACGCGTTACTGGAACAGGAAGACCTCCTGCACGCGTTACTGGAACAGGAAGACCTCCTGCACGCGTTACTGGAACAGGAAGACCTCCTGCACGCGTTACTGGAACAGGAAGACCTCCTGCACACGTTACTGGAACAGGAAGACCTCCTGCACATGTTACTGGAACAGGAAGACCTCCTGCACGCGTTACTGGAACAGGAAGACCTCCTGCACGCGTTACTGGAACAGGAAGACCTCCTGCACGCGTTACTGGAACAGGAAGACCTCCTGCACGCGTTACTGGAACAGGAAGACCTCCTGCACACGTTACTGGAACAGGAAGACCTCCTGCACACGTTACTGGAACAGGAAGACCTCCTGCACACGTTACTGGAACAGGAAGACCTCCTGCACACGTTACTGGAACAGGAAGACCTCCTGCACACGTTACTGAAACAGGAAGACCTCCTGCACACGTTACTGAAACAGGAAGACCTCCTGCACACGTTACTGGAACAGGAAGACCTCCTGCACACGTTACTGGAACAGGAAGACCTCCTGCACACGTTACTGAAACAGGAAGACCTCCTGCACACGTTACTGGAACAGGAAGACCTCCTGCACACGTTACTGGAACAGGAAGACCTCCTGCACACGTTACTGGAACAGGAAGACCTCCTGCACACGTTACTGGAACAGGAAGACCTCCTGCACACGTTACTGGAACAGGAAGACCTCCTGCACACGTTACTGGAACAGGAAGACCTCCTGCACACGTTACTGGAACAGGAAGACCTCCTGCACACGTTACTGGAACAGGAAGACCTCCTGCACACGTTACTGGAACAGGAAGACCTCCTGCACGCGTTACTGGAACAGGAAGACCTCCTGCACGCGTTACTGGAACAGGAAGACCTCCTGCACGCGTTACTGGAACAGGAAGACCTCCTGCACGCGTTACTGGAACAGGAAGACCTCCTGCACACGTTACTGGAACAGGAAGACCTCCTGCACGCGTTACTGGAACAGGAAGACCTCCTGCACGCGTTACTGGAACAGGAAGACCTCCTGCACACGTTACTGGAACAGGAAGACCTCCTGCACACGTTACTGGAACAGGAAGACCTCCTGCACACGTTACTGGAACAGGAAGACCTCCTGCACACGTTACTGGAACAGGAAGACCTCCTGCACACGTTACTGGAACAGGAAGACCTCCTGCACATGTTACTGGAACAGGAAGACCTCCTGCACACGTTACTGGAACAGGAAGACCTCCTGCACATGTCACTGGAACAGGAAGACCTCCTGCACATGTTACTGGAACAGGAAGACCTCCTGCACGCGTTACTGGAACAGGAAGACCTCCTGCACGCGTTACTGGAACAGGAAGACCTGCTGCACACGTTACTGGAACAGGAAGACCTCCTGCACACGTTACTGGAACAGGAAGACCTCCTGCACACGTTACTGGAACAGGAAGACCTCCTGCACACGTTACTGGAACAGGAAGACCTCCTGCACACGTTACTGGAACAGGAAGACCTCCAACAGGTCTGGAGATCTTCTTTAATACTCTGTAATGAGCTGGCGCTCTGCTAGTAGAGCTCAGTAACGGATCACTACTGGACACACATGCCTGCGTTAGAATGGTGTGTTCAGGTACCACGTCGGTAAAGACTGAGGAGACGTGTTTTAAACAATAACTGCAGCAGACTGGAATAAGAAGTCACTGCAAGAAAGCAGAAGCTAGTCTGTTATTTGGTTTTTAACATGATACATTGACTCATTTGCCGGGTGCTGGTCTGACTTTAGCCGATAATATCCCGTTCTTCGTTTTTAGGTATGTCTTTGTTTAAGAAGCCATCAATGGGGCTGGTTAGCATGCTAGCATCAACTAGCCAGAAGAATAGATAACTGAGGCTAACATGAGGGAACCACGCTTTCAAAGTTAATTAATAGATAGTCACATACCTCTGACCCAACCATGTAAAAGTCTCCATCTTGCTCTAATTGGAATTTAACTGGTTTCTGGCCAAACGTTTTACTAAGAGCCAGTTGCATCTTCGCGCAGTCGCTAACCAGCTATTCAAGCAGCCTTCTCTTCTTCAGATGCGTTTGAGGCAGATGGGAAATCAGTGAGTCCTCCTTGACAAATGCGTTCACTTCAGTTTTCACAATTTAAAAACAGCAGCTAGAATAATAACTGCATGAGGAGAACCCAAAACACACTGAGACTACAACTATTCCCGCTTTAGAAAGTATATGAACACACATCCGGGACGTGGATTTCGTCGTCTTTTGTGAAGTATTTTTTCTCCTGAAAACCACGAACGCTGCATTGGTCTTCCTCTTCGTTTCAAGGTAGAGGAACTAGTGCCAAAGCCCGCTACCGCCACCTACTGGTGTACTGTCTGACAGTAAAATCAAACTTCATTTGTATCGCAGTTTTGTTAAGATTATTAAGGAATGCAAAATGCAACAGAATAACACTATCAGTTGTAATACATAACTATTATGTATATATATATATATATATATATATATATGTACATATGTATGTATACACACACATATGTGTGTGTGTGTGTGTGTGTGTGTATATATATATATATATATATATATATATATATATATATATATATATATATATATATATATATATATATAAAGATCACTTACATATATATATATATATACACACACACGTATATATATATATATATATATATATATATATATATATATATATATATATTAGGGCTGGGCAAAGTTGAAAAAACTGATTAATTGCATAATTTTACTGTGCCAAATTCAATAATGTGTATTGCACGCTTTTATTTTAAAGTAATGTTATCAGAACAAAATAACAGGCACTCTGGAGCAACAGCAAGTTAACAACAGTATAAAAATCAAAAATATATGCTAGGGAACAAAAAAAAGATGTATTTTATTTTTTTCCATCCATCCGATCCATCCATTTTCGACCGCTTATCCGGGGTCGGGTCGCGGTGGCAGCAGGTCCGGCAGGCCGACCAAGGCTTCCCTCTCACAGCAACACTTTCCAGCTCATCCTGGGGGATCCCGAGGCGTTCCAAGGCCAGCCGGGAGATATAATCCCTCCAGTGTGTCCTCGGTCTTCCCCGGGGTCTCCTACCAGTTGGACGTGCCTGGAAAACCTCTAATGGGAGGCGTGCAGGAGGCATCCTGACTAGATGCTGAACCACCTCAGCTGACTCCTTTCGACACGAAGGAGCAGCGACTCGACTCCAAGCTCCCCCCTGATGTCCGAGCTCCTTACCCTATCTCTAAGGCTGAGCCCTAATCTTGCGAGGGTAAAGAGCTGTTCCACTGTTCCACGGCCGGGACGGAATCCACACTGTTCTTCTTGAATCCGAGGTTCGACAAGCGGTCGGAGCCTCCTTTCCAGCACCCTGGCATAAGCTTTTCCCGGGAGGCTGAGCAGTGTGATACCACGATAGTTCAGCACACTCTCCGGTCCCCCTTCTTGAAGATGGGAACCACCACCCCGGTCTGCCAGTCCATGGGCACTGTTCCCGACCCCCATGCGACACTGAAAAGGCGTGTCAACCAAGACAGCCCAACAATGTCCAGCGCTTTCAGCATCTCAGGGCGGGTCTCATCCACCCCCGGCGCCTTGCCACCAAGGAGCTTTTTGACTACCTTAGCGACCTCTGCCAGGGATATGGGTGCAACCACCCCATGGTCTTCAAGGTCTGTCATTGCCCACGTGAGCGTTGAAGTCCCTCAGGAGAACTATGGAGTCGGCAGGCGGCGCCCTTTCCAGGACCCCTCCCACCGACAAGAAGGCCGGTTACTCTGAAATGCTGTTCGGTGCATAAGCACAAACAACAGTCAGAGCCTTACTTCCCGCAACCCGTAGGCGCAGGGAGGCGACCCTCTCATTCTCCGGGGAAAACTCCAACATAGCGGCGCTCAGCCGGGGGCTCGTGAGTATCCTCACTCCCACCTCTCACCCTGGGCAACTCCAGAAAAGGACAAAGTCCAACCCTTCTCCAGGAGCTTGGTTCCAGAGCCCGTGCTGTGCGTGGAGGTGAGCCCAACTATATCTAGCTGGTACCGCTCGACCTCCTGCACCAGCTCCGGCTCTTTCCCCGCTAGCGAGGTGACGTTCCACGTCCCTAGAGCTAGTCTATGCTGCCGGCGATCGGTCCACCCAGGTCTCCCGCCTGGCCCGCCGCCCGGTCTGCATAGCACCCGACCCCGATAATTCTCCCTGCGAGTGGTGGGTCCACAGGGCGACTGCTGCTCCATGCTGTTTCTGCGGGCTGAGCCCGACCGGGCCCCATGGGCAAAAGCCCGGCCAGACGCTCGCCGACGAGCTCCCCTCCTGGGTCTGGCTCCGGGAGGGTGCCCCGGTTTCCCTTGTCCGGTCGAGGTTGCTTCAAACCGTGGGCCGTCATTCATCAGGGTTTTTTGAACCGCTCTTAGTCTGGGCTCTCCCCCGAGACCTGTTTGCCTTGGGAGACCCTACCAGGGGCTGATGCCAACATAGCTCCCAGGATCACTGAGCCACTCAAACTCCTCCACCACTATATGACTGGTCATTCAATTAAATATTGTATTTATTTTCAGATGTTATAGAATATTTTATTCTAATGTAAAACAGCTTAATATCATGCTGAAGAAACATTTGTCTTTTATCAGGGAACAACATAAACAGTCTGTTCAGTAGTAAGGGTCCCTGTGAGGGACAAGTCCCTCCTTCTTTTGTCATGTTCAGTAGTAAGGGTCCCTGTGAGGGACAAGCCCCTCCTTCTTTTGTCATGTTCAGTAGTAAGGGTCCCTGTGAGGGACAAGCCACTCCTTCTTTTGTCATGTTCAGTAGTCAGGGTCCCTGTGAGGGACAAGCCCCTCCTTCTTTTGTCATGTTCAGTAGTAAGGGTCCCTGTGAGGGACAAGCCCCTCCTTCTTTTGTCATGTTTAGTAGTAAGGGTCCCTGTGAGGGACAAGCCCCTCCTTCTTTTGTCATGTTCAGTAGTAAGGGTCCCTGTGAGGGACAAGCCACTCCTTCTTTTGTCATGTTCAGTAGTAAGGGTCCCTGTGAGGGACAAGCCACTCCTTCTTTTGTCATGTTCAGTAGTAAGGGTCCCTGTGAGGGACAAGCCCCTCCTTCTTTTGTCATGTTCAGTAGTAAGGGTCCCTGTGAGGGACAAGCCCCTCCTTCTTTTGTCATGTTCAGTAGTAAGGGTCCCTGTGAGGGACAAGCCACTCCTTCTTTTGTCATGTTCAGTAGTAAGGGTCCCTGTGAGGGACAAGTCCCTCCTTCTTTTGTCATGTTCAGTAGTAAGGGTCCCTGTGAGGGACAAGCCCCTCCTTCTTTTGTCATGTTTAGTAGTAAGGGTCCCTGTGAGGGACAAGCCACTCCTTCTTTTGTCATGTTCAGTAGTAAGGGTCCCTGTGAGGGACAAGCCACTCCTTCTTTTGTCATGTTCAGTAGTAAGGGTCCCTGTGAGGGACAAGCCCCTCCTTCTTTTGTCATGTTCAGTAGTAAGGGTCCCTGTGAGGGACAAGCCCCTCCTTCTTTTGTCATGTTCAGTAGTAAGGGTCCCTGTGAGGGACAAGCCACTCCTTCTTTTGTCATGTTCAGTAGTAAGGGTCCCTGTGAGGGACAAGCCACTCCTTCTTTTGTCATGTTCAGTAGTAAGGGTCCCTGTGAGGGACAAGCCCCTCCTTCTTTTGTCATGTTCAGTAGTAAGGGTCCCTGTGAGGGACAAGCCCCTCCTTCTTTTGTCATGTTCAGTAGTAAGGGTCCCTGTGAGGGACAAGCCCCTCCTTCTTTTGTCATGTTCAGTAGTAAGGGTCCCTGTGAGGGACAAGCCACTCCTTCTTTTGTCATGTTCAGTAGTAAGGGTCCCTGTGAGGGACAAGCCACTCCTTCTTTTGTCATGTTCAGTAGTAAGGGTCCCTGTGAGGGACAAGCCCCTCCTTCTTTTGTCATGTTCAGTAGTAAGGGTCCCTGTGAGGGACAAGCCACTCCTTCTTTTGTCATGTTCAGTAGTAAGGGTCCCTGTGAGGGACAAGCCCCTCCTTCTTTTGTCATGTTCAGTAGTAAGGGTCCCTGTGAGGGACAAGCCACTCCTTCTTTTGTCATGTTCAGTAGTAAGGGTCCCTGTGAGGGACAAGCCACTCCTTCTTTTGTCATGTTCAGTAGTAAGGGTCCCTGTGAGGGACAAGCCCCTCCTTCTTTTGTCATGTTCAGTAGTAAGGGTCCCTGTGAGGGACAAGCCACTCCTTCTTTTGTCATGTTCAGTAGTAAGGGTCCCTGTGAGGGACAAGCCCCTCCTTCTTTTGTCATGTTCAGTAGTAAGGGTCCCTGTGAGGGACAAGCCACTCCTTCTTTTGTCATGTTCAGTAGTAAGGGTCCCTGTGAGGGACAAGCCACTCCTTCTTTTGTCATGTTCAGTAGTCAGGGTCCCTGTGAGGGACAAGCCCCTCCTTCTTTTGTCATGTTCAGTAGTAAGGGTCCCTGTGAGGGACAAGCCCCTCCTTCTTTTGTCATGTTCAGTAGTAAGGGTCCCTGTGAGGGACAAGCCCCTCCTTCTTTTGTCATGTTCAGTAGTAAGGGTCCCTGTGAGGGACAAGCCACTCCTTCTTTTTTCATGTTTAGTAGTAAGGGTCCCTGTGAGGGACAAGCCACTCCTTCTTTTGTCATGTTCAGTAGTAAGGGTCCCTGTGAGGGACAAGCCACTCCTTCTTTTGTCATGTTCAGTAGTAAGGGTCCCTGTGAGGGACAAGCCCCTCCTTCTTTTGTCATGTTCAGTAGTAAGGGTCCCTGTGAGGGACAAGCCCCTCCTTCTTTTGTCATGTTCAGTAGTAAGGGTCCCTGTGAGGGACAAGCCACTCCTTCTTTTGTCATGTTCAGTAGTAAGGGTCCCTGTGAGGGACAAGCCACTCCTTCTTTTGTCATGTTCAGTAGTAAGGGTCCCTGTGAGGGACAAGCCACTCCTTCTTTTGTCATGTTCAGTAGTAAGGGTCCCTGTGAGGGACAAGCCACTCCTTCTTTTGTCATGTTCAGTAGTAAGGGTCCCTGTGAGGGACAAGCCACTCCTTCTTTTGTCATGTTCAGTAGTAAGGGTCCCTGTGAGGGACAAGCCCCTCCTTCTTTTGTCATGTTCAGTAGTAAGGGTCCCTGTGAGGGACAAGCCACTCCTTCTTTTTTCATGTTCAGTAGTAAGGGTCCCTGTGAGGGACAAGCCACTCCTTCTTTTGTCATGTTCAGTAGTAAGGGTCCCTGTGAGGGACAAGCCACTCCTTCTTTTGTCATGTTCAGTAGTAAGGGTCCCTGTGAGGGACAAGCCCCTCCTTCTTTTGTCATGTTCAGTAGTAAGGGTCCCTGTGAGGGACAAGCCCCTCCTTCTTTTGTCATGTTCAGTAGTAAGGGTCCCTGTGAGGGACAAGCCCCTCCTTCTTTTGTCATGTTCAGTAGTAAGGGTCCCTGTGAGGGACAAGCCACGCCTTCTTTTGTCATGTTCAGTAGTAAGGGTCCCTGTGAGGGACAAGCCACTCCTTCTTTTGTCATGTTCAGTAGTAAGGGTCCCTGTGAGGGACAAGCCCCTCCTTCTTTTGTCATGTTCAGTAGTAAGGGTCCCTGTGAGGGACAAGCCACTCCTTCTTTTGTCATGTTCAGTAGTAAGGGTCCCTGTGAGGGACAAGCCACTCCTTCTTTTGTCATGTTCAGTTTGTTGCTTACCTTAAAGATGTATGTTAAAGACCAGCAATTGATTAACTTTATACAAAAGCAATCAGTGCTTTTGATCTTGTTCAGTTCAGTTGTTCTTACTCAGTGAGAAAAGTCCAGTCTGTGTTGCTTGAACAAGAGCATGAAGTCTGGTTGACTGAGGTGGAGATGTGAAGGACAGCTGGCAGGTTTCTCAGCGGCGGCTTTGCACGATTAATGTTCACTCTGGACGCGGAGAGCGAGGCTCATGTGAGACTGAGCGCTCTGTGAGGCGGAGCGGCTCTCGGCAGCACCCGCTGCTCGCTGAGGACAGAAACTACAGAACAAGACGTGCTTCAGTCTGTTGGCAACAAGCCGGTCGCTGAGGCTGTGGAAGCGCGCGCGCATATGTAAATCGCCTTCAAAGTAAAAGCAGTGCCGTTGTATTGCATTCATGGCGTGCATCTTATTTATTTCTTTTTCTTTTTTGATTGACCTCACGCGGGCCGGACTGGGAGAGCCGTAAGATGCCCAGGTCTGAACTACACCGTCTGGGAGAGATAAAGTGCAGCACCTGTGTGCGGCGGCATTAAGCCCCTCCCAATGCAAAAAATAAATAACGAGTTAACTCATGATCAAATGATTAACGCTGTTAATAGTTTGCTGCGTTAACGCGTTTTTAAGATTATATATATATATACACACACACACACACACACACACACACACACACACACACAATGTTCCAGTGCAAGTATAATTCAACAAAGCTTTTCAATCCTCATAATTTGACAGAAGCATCACACACATCTCAGCTTCTTTTATCGTTCTCAAGAGCAACAAACAGGTCAAATATTATCTACCAGGATTCATAATCCATTTCCCACAAACCAGATGGTAACATTTAAAAAATAGAAACAAAACAAATTGCAAAATCCATGAAAGAAACCAAAAGTTTAAATTAGCCTTTTTGTAAATGACATATTGGATCGAAGGTTTGTATCAACTATAACAGAAAGGAGCACAGCTGTGAAAACAGAACCTGACAGAGGAAGAAAAGCTGAAGATATTTTACACCACAAGTCATTGCTGTGAAAACAGAATGCAGTTACACGACCCTTTGCACAGACCATAATGTTATGTGTATGCATCAATAGTCAATACAATAATCAATAGAGATATGTGTGGTTCAAAGCAACACCACTACACAGCAAGGAGATGAAACCAAAGCAGAATTTGCCACACATTTATTTCTTTAAAAAGTGAAATGAGAAAAACAAAAATGCACTCGCCACCTGAATAAATTCATTTAGATATTTTACTGCAGTCATTTATTTCTCTTTAATAAGAGTTGTTTTCTATCTTTTATTTTTGAAAGTGAAGAAAAGCATCAGCGGAGCCGTAGGCTCTCTATCCAGAGTTCCACCAGAAGCTCGTGTTCTCACAGAGTCTTAGAGCGAGGCTCTGGCATCAAGGAGAGTTTCTGGGTTAAATACGCCGTCTACAAAGACACAGAGGTCCTCTATGTTTGGCATTCTTCATCCAGACCTAAACCAACAAGTCAAAAACAAAGACGTGTTCGTCCCCTTCGTCTCTGAGGGAAAGTCCTGGGAAGTGACCGCCCAGTCAGGTGGGCGTGTTTAACCCCGAGGCCACGCCGTGGGCGTGTTTAACCCCCGAGGCGCTGCCCCTCCCCCCAGGCGAAGCCTCCCGGGCGCTCCTCGGGCAGAGGGTTGTAGTTGGCGTCTTCCTCCGGGGTGTCGAACAGCATCTTTCTGGAGGAGAAACACGAGGAGGAGGATGAGGGGGTTTTCTAAAGATTGATCCATTCTAGATCAGTGATTATCAACCACTGTGCCGCAGCACACCAGCGTGCCGTGAGAGATCATCAGGTGTGCCGTGGGAAAATGTCAAATTTCACTTAATCGTTCCAAAAAATACTATTTCTTTGCCGCAAATAATGTGCCATTGTTGAGCGTCTGAGCTGCAATATAGTGGCTGGCCTAGTAATGAAATACTCTTCCATGCCAGTAGGTAGCGCAATAATGACCTACCATATATGCTGTGTTATGATACAATGTGACATTAATAATACTGACCTACCATATATGCTGTATTATGCTACAATATGACATTAATAATAATAACCATATATGCTGTGTTATGATACAATGTGACATTAATAATACTGACCTACCATATATGCTGTGTTATGCTACAATGTGACATTAATAATAATGACCTACCATATATGCTGTGTTATGCTACAATGTGACATTAATAATACTGACCTACCATATATGCTGTGTTATGCTACAATGTGACATTAATAATACTGACCTACCATATATGCTGTGTTATGCTACAATGTGACATTAATAATAATGACCTACCATATATGCTGTATTATGCTACAATGTGACATTAATAATAATGACCATATATGCTGTGTTATGCTACAATGTGACATTAATAATAATGACCATATATGCTGTATTATGCTACAATGTGACATTCATAATAATGACCTACCATATATGCTGTATTATGCTACAATGTGACATTAATAATAATGACCTACCATATATGCTGTATTATGCTACAATGTGACATTAATAATAATGACCATATATGCTGTGTTATGCTACAATGTGACATTAATAATAATGACCATATATGCTGTATTATGCTACAATGTGACATTCATAATAATTACCTACCATACATGCTGTATTATGATACAATGTGACATTAATAATAATGACCATATATGCTGTGTTATGCTACAATGTGACATTAATAATAATGACCATATATGCTGTGTTATGCTACAATGTGACATTAATAATAATGACCATATATGCTGTATTATGCTACAATGTGACATTAATAATAATGACCATATATGCTGTGTTATGCTACAATGTGACATTAATAATAATGACCATATATGCTGTGTTATGCTACAATGTGACATTAATAATAATGATCTACCATATATGCTGTATTATGATACAATGTGACATTAATAATAATTACCTACCATATATGCTGTGTTATGCTACAATGTGACATTAATAATAATTACCTACCATATATGCTGTGTTATGCTACAATGTGACATTTTGTAACTTTTTGGGTTGTTGGTGTGCCGCGGCTCAAAAAAGGTTGAAAAACACTGATATAGAGCACTTCAAGCCTCAATCTACACTCTGTACACAACGTCTCATTGCAGGCTCGGGCTCCCAGAGGATAGACCCTTTTCCTTTTGCTTACTCTGCACGCTTTCCTCCAACCACCATCAAGGACAAACACACAGACTTGTTCTAGGAATTCATTCATTCATACATCGTAGGGTGTATTGGACATGGCCTCTCACAGGTGAGATGTTAGGAGGAACCAGAGACTCACATAAGAGACGGGGTCTTGAGCCACCTTCCACCACCCGGCTGGTTGGGGAAAACGTCCTCCAGAAAGAAGTACACATGACCAACAGCGATACCTCAAGAGGGAAAAATACATTTAAACAAGCACCATTCATACTGCACACCAGCAGTTCCCTTCAGCACATCACGTAATACATAATGACTGCAGGGCAGGGATTGGTACCTAAAAGGTCCACGATGATGGAGTTTCCCAGCAGGAGGGAGAATCCCATCAGCACCCAGGGAAGGAAGGGGGCCTGGAAGTTCAGCAGGCCGAAGAAGTTCATGCGGACGTTTGGATTTCTCCGGCTCCACACGTACACCAGCATGATGGTGAAGGCTTGGCCCAGGAACACCAGACTCACAAACGTGCCAAATATCTGACACCTTGTTAAAGAACACGTCTCAAACCTCTTTGGACCGACTGATTCATATCACGGTATTTGGGCGGTCTCTCTCTCTCTCCCTCTCTCCCTCCCTCCCTCCCTCCCTCCCTAACTCTAACCCTAAAGTTATGATATGACTAAAGTTATAACATGACTAAAGTTATGACATGACTAAAGTTATAACCATGACTAAAGTTATAACATGACTAAAGTTATGACATGACTAAAGTTATAACCATGACTAAAGTTATAACATGACTAAAGTTATAACATGACTAAAGTTATAACCATGACTAAAGTTATAACATGACTAAAGTTATAACATGACTAAAGTTATAACCATGACTAAAGTTATAACATGACTAAAGTTATAACCATGACTAAAGTTATAACCATGACTAAAGTTATAACCATGACTAAAGTTATAACATGACTAAAGTTATAACATGACTAAAGTTATAACCATGACTAAAGTTATAACATGACTAAAGTTATAACCATGACTAAAGTTATAACATGACTAAAGTTATAACATGACTAAAGTTATAACATGACTAAAGTTATAACATGACTAAAGTTATGACATGACTAAAGTTATAACCATGACTGAAGTTATAACCATGACTAAAGTTATAACATGACTAAAGTTACAACATGACTAAAGTTATAACATGACTAAAGTTATAACATGACTAAAGTTATGACATGACTAAAGTTATGACATGACTAGAGTTATGACATGACTAAAGTTATAACCATGACTAAAGTTATAACATGACTAAAGTTATAACATGACTAAAGTTTTAACCATGACTAAAGTTATAACCATGACTAAAGTTATAACATGACTAAAGTTATAACCATGACTAGAGTTATAACATGACTAAAGTTATAACCATGACTAAAGTTATAACATGACTAAAGTTATAACATGACTAAAGTTATAACATGACTAAAGTTATAACATGACTAAAGTTATAACCATGACTAAAGTTATAACCATGACTAAAGTTATAACATGACTAAAGTTACAACATGACTAAAGTTATAACATGACTAAAGTTATAACATGACTAAAGTTATGACATGACTAAAGTTATGACATGACTAGAGTTATGACATGACTAAAGTTATAACCATGACTAAAGTTATAACATGACTAAAGTTATAACATGACTAAAGTTTTAACCATGACTAAAGTTATAACCATGACTAAAGTTATAACATGACTAAAGTTATAACCATGACTAGAGTTATAACATGACTAAAGTTATAACATGACTAAAGTTATAACCATGACTAAAGTTATAACCATGACTAAAGTTATAACATGACTAAAGTTATAACATGACTAAAGTTATAACCATGACTAAAGTTATAACCATGACTAAAGTTATAACATGACTAAAGTTATAACATGACTAAAGTTATAACATGACTAAAGTTATAACCATGACTAAAGTTATAACATGACTAAAGTTATAACATGACTAAAGTTATAACCATGACTAAAGTTATGACATGACTAAAGTTATAACCATGCCTAAAGTTATAACCATGACTAAAGTTATAACATGACTAAAGTTATAACATGACTAAAGTTATGACATGACTAAAGTTATAACCATGACTAAAGTTATGACATGACTAAAGTTATAACCATGCCTAAAGTTATAACCATGCCTAAAGTTATAACCATGACTAAAGTTATAACATGACTAAAGTTATAACATGACTAAAGTTATGACATGACTAAAGTTATAACCATGACTAAAGTTATAACATGACTAAAGTTATAACATGACTAAAGTTATGAACATGACTAAAGTTATAACATGACTAAAGTTATGATATGACTAAAGTTATAACCATGACTAAAGTTATAACCATGACTAAAGTTACAACATGACTAAAGTTATAACATGACTAAAGTTATAACATGACTAAAGTTATAACATGACTAAAGTTATGATATGACTAAAGTTATAACCATGACTAAAGTTATAACCATGACTAAAGTTATAACATGACTAAAGTTATAACATGACTAAAGTTATGAACATGACTAAAGTTATAACATGACTAAAGTTATGATATGACTAAAGTTATAACCATGACTAAAGTTATAACCATGACTAAAGTTACAACATGACTAAAGTTATAACATGACTAAAGTTATAACATGACTAAAGTTATAACATGACTAAAGTTATGATATGACTAAAGTTATAACCATGACTAAAGTTATAACCATGACTAAAGTTATAACATGACTAAAGTTATAACCATGACTAAAGTTATAACATGACTAAAGTTACAACATGACTAAAGTTATAACCATGACTAAAGTTACAACCATGACTAAAGTTATAACCATGACTAAAGTTAGAAATATGACTAAAGTGAGAGCGACAACAGTTGTTACGGCTATGCATATATGTATATGAAAAATTCATACCGTAGGGAAATATGAATCCGGTTCAACCGGTATACTGCACAGCCCTAGTTTACATGAGCCATTTCAAGTTCAGAATATTGACATATTGGGAATGATGTGAATAATGTGAGTGTGCATGTAAACGGTCAGAATAAGACACACAGTATTGATGATCTTGTGATGAACATTCAGGAAGGATACCGTCATCAGAAGACCCCCGAACAGGAACATGAAGACAAAGTCGGCGGTGCGGCCCCTGAAGGAGCCCTCCTCCAGCATGCGGCAGTATCTATACCTGCAGGCAAGCGGTTAAGGAACCTACAGACGTTCTGCACAAGTACATTTGACAGGTTTCATCATCACTGGTTTGTGTTTGGAGGATTGCAGGATGCATCTCCATCTAAGTGTAAGGTTTCATTTCCCAGCTCTGAAACCACAGCCAGGCTTCCTCTGTGAAACACACAGTATGCAAACACACTCACATGAACCCAGAAGGATACAGAAAAATCATATTGAACAGGAAATTGAAGCCAACTGGACCAAAAAACAGGAAGTTGGTTATTAGTCGCCATACCTACAAAGAGAAAACAGAAGACAACACAACGTCAGATACACACATCCTGGTCTTTTGCTCCATTAACATGAAGTTGTGGTGACTAGAGGCTGCGTGGCTCAAACAGTAGTGTGAAAACACTAAAGAACCATTTATATTTGATTCATGATGTGATTATTAACCCCACAGTCGAGCTCTTCAGCCTCTGCTGCTGCTCCTGAGGCTCTGGCAGCTAATATATATATATATATATATATATATATATATATATATATATATATATATATATATATATATATATATATATATATATATACACACACATATATATATATATATACACATATACATATATATATATATATGATTTTATACTGAAATGTTACAGGATGCTGCCTGAATCATCCTGAGGAGGAGGAGCATGAGGAGGAGGAGGAGCATGAGCAGGAGGAGGAGGAGCAGGAGGAGCATGAGGAGGAGGAGCATGAGCATGAGGAGGAGGAGGAGCATGAAGAGGAGGAGCATGAGGAGCATGAGGAGCATGAGGAGGAGGAGGAGGAGCATGAGCAGGAGGAGGAGGAGCAGGAGGAGGAGGAGCATGAGGAGGAGGAGCATGAGCATGAGGAGGAGGAGGAGCATGAAGAGGAGGAGCATGAGGAGCATGAGGAGCATGAGGAGGAGCATGAGGAGGAGGAGGAGCATGAGGATGAGCATGCGGAGTAGAATCATGAGGATGAGGAGGAGGAGCATGAGGAGGAGCATGAGCATGAGGAGGAGGAGGAGGAGCATGAGGAGGAGGAGGAGCATGAGCATGAGGAGGAGGAGGAGGAAGAGCATGAGGAGGAGGAGGAGCATGAGGAGGAGGAGGAGCATGAGGAGGAGGAGGAGGAGCATGAGGAGGAGGAGCATGAGCATGAGGAGGAGGAGGAGCATGAGGAGGAGGAGGAGGAGCATGAGGAGGAGGAGCATGAGCATGAGGAGGAGGAGGAGCATGAGGAGGAGGAGGACAATGAGGAGGAGGATTAGCATTAGGAGGAGCATGAGCATGAGGACAATGAGGAGGAGGAGGAAGAGGAGGAGCAGTGGGTCAGATTACTCACCTGGTAATTCCTTAGAATCAGATCTGGATTGAAGTAGAGCTGAAACGGTGTGATGATCTCTAGTTGCTGAGAGAAGACAAACGTTTAAAGATGAAGATGATGACGGTAAGATGAAGGCTCAGCTTTCACCAACACTGACATACAAAACACATTAAATATTAAACATTAAATATTAAAGCCTGGTTTCACTCCATTGCTTGTTGTGATTACAGGAGCCGTTTCCTGGAAGAGAGGGGACCACGATGAATGGACTCTTTCACAATGTATGTTTCCATCAATTAATGAAGAGATTTAAATGATCCATGAGTAGAGCAAGGAGACACTGAGGACCTGCTTCTGAAACTAGTAATGATTTAAATGATCCATGAGTAGAGCAACGAGACACTGAGGACCTGCTTCTGAAACTCATAATGATTTAAATGATCCATGAGTAGAGCAACGAGACACTGAGGACCTGCTTCTGAAACTCATAATGATTTAAATGATCCATGAGTAGAGCAACGAGACACTGAGGACCTGCTTCTGAAACTAGTAATGATTTAAATGATCCATGAGTAGAGCAACGAGACACTGAGGACCTGCTTCTGAAACTAGTAATGATTTAAATGATCCATGAGTAGAGCAACGAGACACTGAGGACCTGCTTCTGAAACTAGTAATGATTTAAATGATCCATGAGTAGAGCAACGAGACACTGAGGACCTGCTTCTGAAACTAGTAATGATTTAAATGATCCATGAGTAGAGCAACGAGACACTGAGGACCTGCTTCTGAAACTAGTAATGATTTAAATGATCCATGAGTAGAGCAACGAGACACTGAGGACCTGCTTCTGAAACTAGTAATGATTTAAATGATCCATGAGTAGAGCAACGAGACACTGAGGACCTGCTTCTGAAACTCATAATGATTTAAATGATCCATGAGTAGAGCAACGAGACACTGAGGACCTGCTTCTGAAACTAGTAATGATTTAATTCAGATGATGAACAGAACCTCCATGAGTCTACTGGTGACCTTTAGTTGACCTCTGACTCCTTCTGCCTCCAACAAAGCTGCACCGCTCACGGCTCCTCCAGTGTGTGTGTCACTACTGTGTGTGTGTCACTAGTGTGTGTGTGTGTGTGTGTGTGTGTCACTAGTGTGTGTGTGTGTGTGTGTGTGTGTCACCACAAACAGGTAGTGACTCTTAGTGAGGTCCACTAACAACAAACACGGTCCTCATTCTCTCTCATAGAGACACTGAGGTTTTTAGACAGACAGACAGCCCTACTAAACACACTCCTTATGTAAAGCCTGGCTGACAGAGTTCTCCATGAAGAAGCTACAGCTATGTTTGTTGTTCAGCAGCAGAAGACCAGCTGGGTCCTGGTCTACCGTCTCAAGCTACCAGAGCTTCTGCTGGTAACCTGACCAGAGAGCTAGAGCTACCAGAGCTTCTGCTGGTAACCTGACCAGAGAGCTAGAGCTACCAGAGCTTCTGCTGGTAACCTGACCAGAGAGCTAGAGCTACCAGAGCTTCTGCTGGTAACCTGACCAGAGAGCTAGAGCTACCAGAGCTTCTGCTGGTAACCTGACCAGAGAGCTAGAGCTACCAGAGCTTCTGCTGGTAACCTGACCAGAGAGCTAGAGCTACCAGAGCTTCTGCTGGTAACCTGACCAGAGAGCTACCAGAGCTTCTGCTGGTAACCTGACCAGAGAGCTAGAGCTACCAGAGCTTCTGCTGGTAACCTGACCAGAGAGCTAGAGCTACCAGAGCTTCTGCTGGTAACCTGACCAGAGAGCTAGAGCTACCAGAGCTTCTGCTGGTAACCTGACCAGAGAGCTAGAGCTACCAGAGCTTCTGCTGGTAACCTGACCAGAGAGCTACCAGAGCTTCTGCTGGTAACCTGACCAGAGAGCTAGAGCTACCAGAGCTTCTGCTGGTAACCTGACCAGAGAGCTAGAGCTACCAGAGCTTCTGCTGGTAACCTGACCAGAGAGCTAGAGCTACCAGAGCTTCTGCTGGTAACCTGACCAGAGAGCTACCAGAGCTTCTGCTGGTAACCTGACCAGAGAGCTAGAGCTACCAGAGCTTCTGCTGGTAACCTGACCAGAGAGCTACCAGAGCTTCTCCTGGTAACCTGACCTGAGAGCTAGAGCTACCAGAGCTTCTGCTGGTAACCTGAGAGCTACCGTCGCTAACGTCGCGGACAACCAGCTCGCGACACGTCTCTCTCGCGCTGCGGCTAACGCTGGAGCTAGCAGCGGCAGCGCCGCTCCGCAGGCCGCGTCACGACACCGGGCTCCGGCCGAGCGCCCCGCGGACATGAAGCTCTCTTACCACCGCGGCGGTTGTGAGGACGCAGGCGGTGGTGTACGCCCGGGTAACCACCGGGATCTGGAGGTACTCCTGCTGGATGGTCTGGTAAGCCATTTTGGACCGACTGGAAGCTTCCGGCACTTTGTTGACACGTCACCCACACCGCGAGGGTGGTGCGTTCAGGGACGTGCGGCACGTTGGAAAATATAGACGCGCTGGAATAATAAAGTGTATGAATACAGTATAATAATAATAACGTGTATGAATAATAACGTGTATGATAATAATAACGTGTATGATACAGTATAATAATAACGTGTATGATATAATAACGTGTATGATAATAATAACGTGTATGATAATAATAACGTGTATGATACAATATAATAATAATAACGTGTGTGATACAGTATATTAATAACATGTATGAAGACAAAGTAATACAGAAAGATGTTGTTCAGCGTGTCGTACCATTTCACCTCAAATGAAAACACAAACTGTTAAAAACATTCTTTTGAATATCGTTCTTCACGTGGGAAATGAAATGTCCTGCAAAAGGAAATGTTGCATCATTTAGGCTGAACTGATCTCTTACCACTTCCTTTATAAGACATAATTGTTTTCAGTTTTCAGTTATTTATGGATATTACATAATTCCTTAATGTGTTTTAAACTAATTAGGAAGAACAACGTTTGGGTTGCCAGGTTTACCTGTGGTTTATCCTCCAGCTGCAGAACCCTGTTGACAACACTGATGACTTTAAAATTACCTAAGTGTAAACCTAATAATTAATTAATTAATTACCGACATGTAAAATTACATTATTATCCTTTCTAGTTGCATAAAACACTATAAAGATCAGTCAACCGTCAATAAAGCCATTAGTTACAATTTACCAATCCTTTAATAAGAGTGACTTATAATACTCTTAGAAATTAATGTTTTACAAAGAAAACATACATGATTTGATCCACATCTAGTTTTGAGGTTAAATTTAGTTTAAATGGTGAAATACGGGTAATTCTTTGTCCTAGCTGCTCTGTTGGACTCCAGTCACTTTTACAGTTGTCTGATTATTCTTTTGACTTAATCCAATGCAGGGCATTTCATTGTAACAGATGTTCTTCACAGTGTGGGATTAGTACTTCCTCTTTAAGGATCTGAACACTTCCTCAACCACAAGTTCTTATTTGAAAAGACATGTTTGTTCAAGAGCAATTTATTGTTCATTAAAAGTTGATAATTCATAATGGAATCATTAGCCACTTGTGGAAAGATTTTGACTGGAAATTTAAAATCTGATATTTCAATACACCTCTTATAATCTCTTCATATGTGAAGGATCCTTCTGCAACATTATGTTGGAGAAATTGTGGAAAAATAGGAGATCACACACATATCTTTTGGGACTGTTCAGGAGTTCAAGGGTTTTGGAAAAATATCAAAGCATAAATTGATAAAATCATAGAAGTGGATGTCCCCTCAGATCCATTCATATTTCTATATCAGAATATTTAGGGGACACCGATCTGAGGTATATTCTGCGTATACTTTTAATGATTGCCAGTAAAATATATACAAAAAGAATAATAATATAATAATAAAATTAACTAACACAATAAAAACAAAACAGTGCAAAGATGAAGCCGAACAACAGTGACGGTGTTGAAGTTGAGTGATGATCTGGCCAGAGGGGATTTATTATATAAAGTCTTATTGCAGTAGGCAGGAATGATCTCCTGTATAATTATGAATATATCCATCCATCCATCCATTTTCGGCCGCTTATCCGGGGTCGGGTCACGGTGGCAGCAGGTCCAGCAGGCCGACCCAGGCTTCCCTCTCACCCGCAACACTTTCCAGCTCATCCTGGGGGATCCCGAGGCGTTCCAAGGCCAGCCGGGAGATATAATATATATATATAATAATATTTCCGGCAGAGCACCATGGCCTCAGATTTGGAGGTGCTAACTCTCATACCTGCCGCTTCACACTCGGCTGCAAAACGCCCCAGTGAATGCTGGAGGTCACGGTCCGAGGAGGCAAACAGGACCACATCATCCGCGAACAGCAGAGAGGCGATCCCGAGACTCCCGAACCAGATCCTCTCCGCCCCCTGGCTGCACCTAGATATCCTGTCCATGAAAGTCACGAACAGGACCGGTGATAAAGGGCAGCCCTGGCGGAGACCAACACCCACCGGGAACGTGTCTGACTTACTACCGAGGATACGAACACAGCTCCTACTGCAGGCGTACAGAGACCGGATGGCCCGTGCCAACGGGTCCAGCACCGCATACTCCCGCAGCACCCCCCACAAAACCCCCCCGAGGGACCCGGTCGAAAGCCTTCTCCAAGTCTACAAAGCACATGTAGACTTGTTGGGCGAACTCCCAGGACCCCTCCAGTAATCTTGCGAGGGTAAAGAGCTGGTCCACTGTTCCACGGCCGAGACGGAATCCACACTGTTCGTCTTGAATCTGAGGTTCGACAAGCGGTCGGAGCCTCCTTTCCAGCACCCTGGCATAAGCTTTTCCCGGGAGGCTGAGCAGTGTGATACCACGATAGTTCGAGCACACTCTCCGGTCCCCCTTCTTGAAGATCAGAACCACCACCCTGGTCTGCCAGTCCATGGGCACTGTTCCCGACCCCCATGCGACACTGCAAAGGCGTGTCAGCCAAGACAGCCCAACAATGTCCAGCACCTTCAGCATCTCAGGGCGGATCTCATCCACCCCCGGCGCCTTGCCACCAAGGAGCTTTTTGACTACCTTAGTGACCTCTGCCAGGGATATGGGTGCAACCACCCCAAGGACTTCAGGCGCCGCCCCCTCTCCAGGGGACATGTTGGCCGGGTTTAGGAGTTCCTCAAAGTGCTCTTTCCACCGCCCGACGATATCCACAGTCCGGGTCAGCAGTCCCCCCCCCCCCCCCCCCCCCACGCTGAGAACAGCCTGGGGTAGGCCCTGCTTTCCCTTCCTGAGCCGCCGAATGGTTTGCCAGAACCTCTTTGAGGCCAACCGAAAGTCCTTCTCCATGGCCTCCCCGAATTCCTCCCATGCCCGAGTTTTAGCATCCGCGACAACCACAGCTGCAGCCCTTCTGGCCTGCCGATACCCGTCAGCTGCTTCAGGAGACCCCTGGGTCAACCAGGCCCGAAAGGCCTCCTTCTCCAGCTTGACGGCTTCCCTCACCCCCGGTGTCCACCACCGGGTTCTCGGGTTGCCGTCACGACAGGCACCGATGACCTTCTGACCACAGCTCCTAGCGGCCGCATCCACAATAGAGGCTTTGAACATGGTCCACTCGGATTCCATGTCCCCAGCCTCCCTCGGGATGTGTGAGAAGCTCTTCTGGAGGTGAGAGTTGAAGACCTCCCGGACAGGATCCTCTGCCAGACGTTCCCAGTTCACCCTCACCACACATTTGGGCTTGCCAGGTCTTTCTAGCCGACTCCCCCGCCATCTGATCCAACTCACCACCAGGTGGTGATCAGTTGACAGCTCTGCTCCTCTCTTCACCCGAGTGTCCAAGACATACGGCCGCAGATCAGATGATACGATTACAAAGTCGATCATTGATCTCCGGCCTAAGGTGCTCTGGTACCAAATACACTTATGAGCCACCTTATGGTCGAACATGGTGTTCATTATGGACAAACCGTGGCTAGCACAGAAGTCCAACAACAAAACACCGTTCGGGTTCAGATCAGGCAAGCCGTTCCTCCCAATCACGCCCCGCCAGGTTTCTCTGTCATTGCCCACGTGATCATTGAAGTCCCCCAGGAGAACTATGGAGTCGGCGGGCGGCGCCCTTTCCAGGACCCCTCCCACCGACTCCAAGAAGGCCGGATACTCTGAAATGCTGTTCGGTGCATAAGCACAAACAACAGTCAGAGCCTTACTCCTCGCAACCCGTAGGCGCAGGGAGGCGACCCTCTCGTTCTCCGGGGAAAACTCCAACATAGCGGCGCTCAGCCGGGGGCTCGTGAGTATCCCCACTCCCGCCCGGCGCCTCTCACCCTGGGCAACTCCAGAAAAGGACAAAGTCCAACCCTTCTCCAGGAGCTTGGTTCCAGAGCCCGTGCTGTGCGTGGAGGTGAGCCCAACTATATCTAGCTGGTACCGCTCCACCTCCTGCACCAGCTCTGGCTCTTTCCCCGCTAGCGAGGTGACGTTCCACGTCCCTAGAGCTAGTCTATGCTGCCGGCAATCGGCTCGCCCAGGTCTCCTGCCTGGCCCGCCGCCCGGTCTGCATAGCACCCGACCCCGATGCTTCCCCCTGCGGGTGGTGAGTCCACAAGGTTATTATATATAGGGTTATATATATATATATATTCATAATTATATATATATATATATATATATATATATATATATATTAGGGCTGGGCACGTTAACGGCAAACTATTAACGGCGTTAATCATTTGATCATGCGTTAACTCGTTTTTTGCATTGGGAGGGGCTTAATGCCGCCGCACACAGGTGCTGCACTTTATCTCTCCCAGACGGTGTAGTTCAGACCTGGGCATCTTACGGCTCTCCCAGTCCGGCCCGCGTGAGGTCAATCAAAAAAGAAAAAGAAATAAATAAGATGCACGCCATGAATGCAATACAACGGCACTGCTTTTACTTTGAAGGCGATTTACATATGCGCGCGCGCTTCCACAGCCTCAGCGACCGACTTGTTGCCAACAGACTGAAGCACGTCTTGTTCTGCAGTTTCTGTCCTCAGCGAGCAGCGGGTGCTGCCGAGAGCCGCTCCGCCTCACAGAGCGCTCCAGATGAACATTAGAGATACCTGTTAGCTGTCCTTCACATCTCCACCTCATTCAACCAGACTTCAGTGCTCTTGTTCAAGCCAACACAGACTGGACTTTTCTCACTGAGTAAGAAAAACTGAACTGAACAAGATCAAAAGCACTGCTTTTATATCAAGTTAATCAATTGCTGGTCTTTAACATACATCTTTAAGGTAAGCAACAAACTGAACATGACAAAAGAAGGAGTGGCTTGTCCCTCACAGGGACCCTTACTACTGAACATGACAGAAGAAGGAGTGGCTTGTCCCTCACAGAGACCCTTACTACTGAACATGACAAAAGAAGGAGTGGCTTGTCCCTCACAGGGACCCTTACTACTGAACATGACAAAAGAAGGAGTGGCTTGTCCCTCACAGGGACCCTTACTACTGAACATGACAAAAGAAGGAGTGGCTTGTCCCTCACAGGGACCCTTACTACTGAACAAGACAAAAGAAGGAGTGGCTTGTCCCTCACAGGGACCCTTACTACTGAACATGACAGAAGAAGGAGTGGCTTGTCCCTCACAGGGACCCTTACTACTGAACATGACAAAAGAAGGAGTGGCTTGTCCCTCACAGGGACCCTTACTACTGAACATGACAAAAGAAGGAGTGGCTTGTCCCTCACAGGGACCCTTACTACTGAACATGACAGAAGAAGGAGTGGCTTGTCCCTCACAGGGACCCTTACTACTGAACATGACAGAAGAAGGAGTGGCTTGTCCCTCACAGGGACCCTTACTACTGAACATGACAAAAGAAGGAGTGGCTTGTCCCTCACAGGGACCCTTACTACTGAACATGACAGAAGAAGGAGTGGCTTGTCCCTCACAGGGACCCTTACTACTGAACATGACAAAAGAAGGAGTGGCTTGTCCCTCACAGGGACCCTTACTACTGAACATGACAAAAGAAGGAGGGGCTTGTCCCTCACAGGGACCCTTACTACTGAACATGACAGAAGAAGGAGTGGCTTGTCCCTCACAGGGACCCTTACTACTGAACATGACAAAAGAAGGAGTGGCTTGTCCCTCACAGGGACCCTTACTACTGAACATGACAAAAGAAGGAGTGGCTTGTCCCTCACAGGGACCCTTACTACTGAACATGACAAAAGAAGGAGTGGCTTGTCCCTCACAGGGACCCTTACGACTGAACATGACAAAAGAAGGAGGGGCTTGTCCCTCACAGGGACCCTTACTACTGAACATGACAAAAGAAGGAGGGGCTTGTCCCTCACAGGGACCCTTACTACTGAACATGACAAAAGAAGGAGGGGCTTGTCCCTCACAGGGACCCTTACTACTGAACATGACAAAAGAAGGAGTGGCTTGTCCCTCACAGGGACCCTTACTACTGAACAGACTGTTTATGTTGTTCCTTGATAAAAGACAAATGTTTCTTCTTCAGCATGATATTAAGCTGTTTTACATTAGAATAAAATAGTCTATAACATCTGAAAATAAATACAATATTTAATTGAATGACCAGTCATATAGAAGCATTAAAAAAAATAAAATACATCTTTTTTTTCTTCCCTAGCATATATTTTTGATGTATATACTGTTGTTAACTTGCTGTTGCTCCAGAGTGCGTGTTATATTGTTCTGATAACATTACTTTAAAATAAAAGTGCGCAATACACTAGTTTTTACTAGTGGCGCATAATGCGGCGCATAATGCGATTAATCGCAGAAAAATAATGCGATTAATCAGTTAAATTTTTTCAACTTTGCCCAGCCCTAATATATATATATATATATATATATATATATATATATATATAAGAATATAAAATACAAATAATAATATAGCATTGCCATTACAAGCAGAACAGAGAGAGGAGTGACATGGGATAATTGAACTGTGACTTCATGTCACAACCATACTTGGACATTGTAGCAATGCATAGTGCACTTTATACACTGAGCAATACTATTATCGTATTTTTGTGCAATACTGTTATATCTTTTATATTTTGTGTCTTATTTTTATTTATTTTTGATTTAGTTTATTTTTGATTTAATTTATTTAAGTTTATTGTAATTCTGTGTGTTAGGAGGACCCAGCACAATAAGCTTTTCATTGTATAGAATAACTCTGTTATCTGTGAATATGACATAAAAACATCTTGAATCTTGAATCTTGAATATTGAATTGTAATTGTTTGTCTGGTGCACAACTCTTACTTATATTATTATATATTATTTGGGGGAATAAACCTACACGACAGAAAGTTGCTATTCTGACAAAAGATGTCTGCTGCAGTATAACCTTATGAATAAAAGTGCTGATAGAATATTCCAGTGAGGTATGATGTACGAGGCTCATGTGTCGGTGGAAAAGCCCTGACTCTGAATAAACAAACCTAACACTGACATCACAGTAATGGGATTAAAGCAATAAGCTGCTTTACGGTGAGAATAGAAACAATAAGTGGAGCAGTCGGCGGCGCACGTACCTTCATACCTGATGCTTCTTTATAGCAACCAGCAGGACTTCACACCAGAGGTAAGGCACTTGTTATGAAATATTATCTAGGGTTAATGTGCATATGGCTCCCGGAGATCTGAGCATTTTAGCATCCTTTCCAATAATAAAATGCCAGTTCTTTGATTTAATTTCTATGTTATTGTATTGGTATTTAAACATTTTGATGACATATGTTTTCTGTGTTTCCCCAAGAACTGTGTTCATGTTAGTATGATGATGAGAAAAAAAAACATATTACAGATAATAACTCCTTATTATCATGAGTATGATCAGTGTTGTTGTTTATCTAGGGTGAATTCATCTCCACGTCAACATGTGAACATGGCCCTTTCCCAAATAAACTAAATCCTAGAAATCCCTTTCTTCCTCCAAGAGTAGGAATGATAATAACAATATGAGTATTCTAAAACAATCTGTGTATTCTAAAACAATCTGAGTATTCTAAAACAATCTGTATATTCTAAAACAATCTGAGTATTCTAAAACAATCTGTGTATTCTAAAACAATATGAGTATTCTAAAACAATCTGTATATTCTAAAACAATCTGAGTATTCTAAAACAATCTGTGTATTCTAAAACAATATGAGTATTCTAAAACAATCTGAGTATTCTAAAACAATCTGTGTATTCTAAAACAATATGAGTATTCTAAAACAATCTGTGTATTCTAAAACAATATGAGTATTCTAAAACAATCTGAGTATTCTAAAACAATATGAGTATTCTAAAACAATATGAGTATTCTAAAACAATATAAGTATTCTAAAACAATCTGAGTATTCTAAAACAATCTGTGTATTCTAAAACAATCTGAGTATTCTAAAACAATATGAGTATTCTAAAACAAGATAAGATAAGATAAAATAAGATAATCCTTTATTAGTCCCGCAGTGGGGAAATTACAGGATTACAGCAGCCTTGCTCACAAGTGAATAAAAAGAATAATACAATAGAAACAAGTAATATAAATAAATATAAATGAGCAGTAAAACAGTAGAGAAATATTAATATACAGACTGAATAGAAAAGTACTTAAACGTATTGCACGTAAATACACGTAATATACGTAATAATAATATTGCACCAGGTGAATGATAAAGTGACCAAGTTCAGTTCAGGTGTTCAGTTGTCAGAGTGGTCTACTGGGAGCTCAGCTGGTTGTGCAGCCTGACCGCAGCGGGAAGAAAAGACTTGCGGTACCTCTCCCTCAGACACCGGGGATGAATCAGCCGGTGACTGAAGGAGCTGTGCAGCGCTGCTAGAGTGTCCTGCATGGGGTGGGAGGCGTGGCTTATCATGGACGAGAGCTTACTCATCATCCTCCTGTCCCCCACCACCTCCACGGTATCCAGAGGACGCCCCAGCACGCTGCTGGCCTTCTTTACCAGCTTGTCCAGTCTCCTCCTGTCAGCTGCCGTGATGCTGCTGCTCCAGAAGACCACTGTGCAATCTGTGTATTCTAAAACAATCTGTGTATTCTAAAACAATCTGTGTATTCTAAAACAATCTGAGTATTCTAAAACAATCTGTATATTCTAAAACAATCTGTGTATTCTAAAACAATCTGAGTATTCTAAAACAATCTGTGTATTCTAAAACAATCTGAGTATTCTAAAACAATCTGTGTATTCTAAAACAATCTGAGTATTCTAAAACAATCTGAGTATTCTAAAACAATCTGTGTATTCTAAAACAATCTGTGTATTCTAAAACAATCTGAGTATTCTAAAACAATCTGTGTATTCTAAAACAGTCTGAGTATTCTAAAACAATCTGAGTATTCTAAAACAATCTGAGTATTCTAAAACAATCTGAGTATTCTAAAACAATCTGTATATTCTAAAACAATCTGTATATTCTAAAACAATCTGAGTATTCTAAAACAATCTGAGTATTCTAAAACAATCTGAGTATTCTAAAACAATCTGTGTATTCTAAAACAATCTGAGTATTCTAAAACAATCTGAGTATTCTAAAACAATCTGAGTATTCTAAAACAATCTGTGTATTCTAAAACAATCTGAGTATTCTAAAACAATCTGAGTATTCTAAAACAATCTGAGTATTCTAAAACAATCTGTGTATTCTAAAACAATCTGTGTATTCTAAAACAATCTGGCAAATGTGTGTTTCGGTTTGTTTTAAACCGGTTAAGGCAAAGCTTCTAAAGGTAAAACCAGCTCTTTTTCCTGGACTTGTTTTGCAGTCCATGTGAGTCGGAGGTGGATTAGGGATGAGTAAGAGGGGGAGGAGGAGGAGCAGCAAGAGGAGGAAGAGCTCCAGCAGCAGCAAACGTGAGTCTGAGCTTTGAGTGGCGGCTGCAATGAGGTTAATCATGTGCTTAGCTGAGTCACAGTCTTTCCACACTGCTCGCAGTTTGCCAATGTTTGGACTTCTTTGGACCAGAAGAGGACTAGCGATGGCGCGTGAATAACGGTTTCATAGATCAGGTTTATGAGGTCAGCAGGCCGGGCTCAGCACGGCCGTCCATTGAGCGAGAGCTCAGTTCTTCATGGACGTCCAACACAGACTCACACATCTCCAACGGACACAACTAAACATGTCAACGCTTAAATTGACTTAAAGGAACAGTGTGGAACGTTTCAACTTAACTTCATACAACGGTTGGTAAGATTTGGGAAAAGATGATGAAATACTTATTTAGGTTTAGGAAAAGATCATCATTTGGAATATAATAACTACAAAAGTGCAGTTAATGAAGTACGCAAGTTACGGAACAAATAAATGAACTAGGGCTGCAACAACGAATCGATAAAATCGATAAAAATCGATTATCAAAAGTGTTGGCAACGAATTTCATCATCGATTCGTTGTGTCGCGCGATTATTACGCCAGTCAATAAGTTGCGGAGAAAAAAAGAGCGGAGCAGAGCAACTGGCCTGCAGTGTTTCTGAGATTGGAGTGAGACACGAGAAAACCTGAGGTCGTGATCTTCACTAAAACATCTTTGATGTGACGTGTCGAGTCTTGGCCAATCAGCATAAGATGTCTACAGCGTCTTCATTTCCCTCTAACTTGTTTTTAATGGAAGCTAGTCAGCTTGCTATCACGTTAGCTAACGTGTTTGGGTTGTGTATTGTCGTTAAAGTTGCTTTATGTTGCGTTACAGTTCAGTCTTAAACCGGCAAACCGGAGGATCTGGCTGCAGGTTGTTTTATTTTTTACTCAAAGTAGAATGAATCAAATCACGTAGTTGGGTTTAGCCAACAACGTAACGTCATGGTCATAAGAGACCCAGATATTGATCAGATGATGTGAATGAAATGGTTTAAGGAAGAGGACGCTCTATATGCAGCAGCTTGATGCAGCTGAGATGAGGTGGAGCTGGACCTGAAGGTGGAGGTCAGAACAGACGTGAGAGGAGCAGTAAAGCTTCCTCTGTCCAGTGTTTCATACATATTGATAAAGCAGGGCATGTAAAGCAGCCTCTGCTCCAAGGAGATCATTACAGTAAAAATGACTCACATTTGGCAGATGTAAAGCATACATGTCTATGTTTTTAGTGTTAGTGTTTAGTGTTAGTGTTAATTGATTATTAAAATAATCGTTAGTTGCAGCCCTAAAATGAACGTTGAGCATCCACCTCCACTCCACCCAGTCTTTATACTTCATGCTACTCATGATAACATACAAAATCATTTAATAATCAAAAAATTACGACGCATAATGTTTTGCGTCGTAAAACATGTTGTGTTTCTGTTATCTTATGCTGTGTTCACACCAAACGCGGCGCGAATTTCACGTGCGACCAGAATACATGCAAAGTCAATGCACAGACGCGATAGGTTGCGGAAAAGCTCATTTTCCACCGGGCGGCGCGATAGACGCGTTTGAGGCGGCGTAAATTCGCGTTGAAATATTTCAACTCCGGCGAAATAATGAAGTAGCGCTGGTAGCGGCTTCATTCAGACGCTGTTGTGGGACTACGGATAATATTATGAACCCAGACACCACGGAGTTTGATGTTCCGACACATGTGGAGTTTACACAACAAGTATAAAGCAGAACTAGTGGTTAATTCCATGGTGGGTGGCAGAATCGGTATCCGTTTTACGGAGAAGCCAGACGCAGTTCCTGGAGGAGTCGGTGAAATTCACCGAGCTGTGTGCGGCTACGGATGATGTTATGAACCCAAACACGAGGGCGTTTCATGTTCCGATGTTTTTGGGACTTCCACAACAAGTATAAAGCAGAACTAGTGGTTATTTATTCCATGGTCGATAGCGGAAATTAATGCTCTTTTCACAGAGATAAGTGCGCCGCGCCTTAGGTGTGAACGCCCTTTTATTGTCGAGCGAGTAAACTACCGCGGTAAACGCGACGCGATAATTGGTGTGTACTTTGGTGTGAACGCAGCAGTAGAATGAGCCTTAATATCTACACACGTTTCTACAGTCACTACGATACTGATATCTAGCTGGATTGTAACAATATCATTCTATATTTATATATTATAAACATTAAATACTGGAATTTGAATTCCTGTTCAACATATTTATTAATTCAACACTGCTATCGCATCTGGACGTCGTGGTTTTGCGCTCCAGGGCAGGAAAACTAAACACGAAGAACATAATGAAATAAGGATTCAGACACACACCTAAACAACTTTGAAGAAGGTTGGCATAGAATATGGTCACACTATAAGATATTCAGAGCATTCATATTTGTTTTATTAATATGTTTACTTGAGCAGAGAATTAAACTAGTAAATTATGAAGTGATGATGTAGTTAAAAATATGTGATTTGTTTGTCTGTTTCCTTTCAGAGAGTGCCTCACAGTACAGCTTCCAAAAGCAGAACAAAAGCAACAGCGTCAGCTACAAAGATGACATTGCTGAAAAGGGCGAGTCAGACTCTCTTCGAAAGGAAAACGTCCTGTCGGGATCTGAAGAGGAGGACAAATACTACAACGCTCCACCCAGGGAGAAAAGAGTTAAACGGGATTATCACGTGAACTCTTTTACAAACCAGAGGAGTATTTATACCAAAACGACAGAGGACCCAGAGAGAGGAGTGAGGACGGTGACCTCGGTGTCGGTCAGCGACGTGGGAGATTCCCCCCCAAAGATCATCGTCCAGCAGTCATGTGTTCTCTTGTCTGGACATCCACCAGAAACCAGCATCATGAAGATGAACTGCACCGGGTCACATGTGAAGGTGGAAATTCAAGAAGCTTCCCAATTAAATGCTTCTGGCATCAAGACGACGTTTGTTTTACTGAATGAGAAAGGGGAGCGCGCTGATGTGTTTTTTAAGAGCAGATGTGAGAAGACATGGTCACCCTTTAACGAGTCGCCTGAGCAGCCGTCACAGAGTGTGACTCAACACAACGGCAATCAAAACTCAAATTACAAATTTACTTTTGGCAACATGAGTGAACAAACAGAGTCTCATAGTGATATAGTCAGCCCATCAAACTACTCTCACTGCTGCGGGGATCACAGGCTCAGAGCAACAGACTTCATGCTGACCGCTTATCCCTCCGGCACGCGGCCATTGTTGAATATCCAACCTCAAGGGAAGAGGAACAACTTTGACAAAAGCATCAGAAGTGATCAGTTTTGGGAAATCCCTCCACCACAAGAGTTTGCAGACTTTAAATATAATAATCTGGAGGATCTAACACACTGCCTGGCTTCCTGTCGAATTGGTGCTCAAAGTCAAAAGGAATTTCACCCGACGCCGAACATTACCGATGATGAAGAATCTCCATGGCCGTGTTCTTTAGAAGCAGAGGAAGGAGCAGATATGGCTGCTTCGTTCCATCAATTATCTGACCATGTAAGCCATGAGCCAGTGCTCATGAGACCCTCCAGCTTCACCAAAGACTTCATCAACTGTAGGATCAACAGTATTGCCACTGTGGAGCACAGAGCACGAGCATCAGCAAAGAAAAGACACCAAACATATCCTGGGACGTCCGAGGGCCTCGGGTTGATGCAGGAAGATGTTCTGTCTCCCTGTCCTGAATCCTTTTCCTCTTTAGTCGTGTGCTCACTGCTTCTCCAAACGGACAAGTTTTCTGCATTCGGAGGAGGAAATTATAATTCTTCCCAAAACCAAGGACGTTCCAAACTTGCCTCAGAACCCCGAAACAGCCGTGATGGAAAGCAGTCCTTGCTCAGTTCATTCTACATGACGAGCTCTGAGGCGATGCCTGATGATGTGTTCACTGTTAATGAGCAATGTCGAAGAGAGCGCAGCATCGCGTACCACCATAAAGGGCTCAGACAACAGAAAGTAGACTTCAAACAGAGCATTTGTATGGAAGTGGAAAGTCTGGAAAATACTGATCAAAGTGAAGTAGCAGACAGTGGATTCGACCAAGAAATGGGGGAAGTAGAATATCACAGCCCAGAGGCCCTCACAGAGCTGAGTCAGAGAGACTTTGGCATACAAGTCATCCCTCCATCCTCCACAGGCTCAGAGGAACAAATACTACAGAGCCTTCCGGTACCATTACTCCTCAAGGACCAGGTTGAAAGCCAAGAGGATCCAGTCTCAGTTTCACAGAGTGAGTCCTCCGTCATGACAGTAACTGTTGGTGCACAAGAGCAAAGATTCCTGCAGATGGACTCAGGATCATCATTGGGGGTTGATCATTGTGGAACGGCCCTGGAAGACCCTTGCATGTCCCCTTTGCAGGAGGTGAACTCTCTTTTATTAAAAACAAGTGAGGTTACAGATGAGATTGAACCTAAACCATATGGTAAACAAGCAGGAAATGCCAGCCCTTCTTTACCATTAATGCAGACAAATGATCTGCAACTGAACCCAGAAAGGAGAACTGAGGATTCAGAGAAACCTGCGGTCACCGCATCATGTCCTGCCAAAGGTTCTACAGATGCAGACATCCATGGAAAAGAGCAGCTCACTAAGACAGATGCATACACTGCATCCAGATGTAAGTTGCAGTCATGTTTGTCAAATCATTTCAGGTCAATTTGTATATAAAACTGACTGACTGACTGTTTGACACCATTTCCAGCTCCCTTAGAGGACAAAGAGCATCTGAAGCCGGTGGTTCACAAAGACCCAGACAGCAGCGGCTCGGACCAGTGGACCAGGAGGAGGACGCTCTTCAAGGAGAGCAAGGAATGGAGCTCTGCTGGTGGAAGCTCCATGACCAGTGACATCACAGAGGAGTCAGGTAACTCTTGGGCTGAGCGTGGGTCCATGGGGGTGTATCCAAATAAACATGGCTATAGATTTGGTCAAATTACCAAGTGCCCCAATTTGCAGAGGAAACACAATAGGCAGTGCCGCTGAGCGTTCCTGATGTCGTTCAGGATGGAGCGACTGCAGGAGAGGTATGCGGTCTGGGATTCCTTGACTTTAAGTGGTGGAGGTGGTGCAGATGCAGAATGCATGACCAGAGTACGGTATGCCGGATCTGGCTAAGATATGGTGGAAGTGGTGGTGGAACCAGGACCGTGAGGTCCACTTGCCAGTCTCTTTGACCAAAGACCTACGTAGCCCGGCTATGTTTGAGGCTGGACACGGAGCCCCAAAGGACTTCTTACTCTCTCTTTCTTCTTCTCTACGACGTAACGGGGTTATGTATGATATAAATGATTCATGTCATTAGAGTAGAAAGCAGAATAATGACGGAAAGTTAAGACGACTAATTTAATTTAATTTCAATTTAATTCATTTTTAAAAGTGACAGGGGTGTAGGATTTAGTGGAATAATGATAGTAAAAGAAGTAATGGTATCAGCAATAGCGATTTGACGAGGCCAGGCATTACAGTATGTAATCGCTCCACTCCGTAGGGTTTCCTTTTCTTTTTATTTGTTACTCCAAATGAATTTGAATCTGTAATACAAAATAAATCTGTCTATATGTAAATGTGGGCCTATTCAATTAAACATCTATATTGTCCAATATTTATTGTTACTCAGATTTTACATTTAAGAAACTATTCCACCTTGCCGGCCAAATAGCCGACTACTCATTTCAGTCCAGTCGGCTACTTTATTATATCATTTTTTAAATCTAATAAAATATTTTTGATGAACCAGTTGCGATTTTCTATGTGTTTATTGTTTATTTACATTTGACACACTTAGCCTCAGTGTAATTTTACAGTTTGAAATGTTCTAGAAAGCTTTTATATTTTTGCTATTGACCTATTATTCAAACGTATGTCAGATGCCCCAAATCATGTTTAATAACATATGGAACTTCCTGCAGTAACATATTTGATCAAGTGTTTATGTTTTCATAAAAATCATACATTGGTTTACATTTCCTGCTTTGTGTGTAACAAAGTGAATGTTCACTCTTAAATAATACCTGCTTACTGCCCATAAATGTGGAGTGAATCACTATAAAGAAAGGCATTGAAGGTGTAAATAAATAACAAATGATAAATAAATAAGGTCTAGTGATTCTTAATTAAAAAGTTCTGAACAGTCAGGAATGGGTGTTGTTTTAGATATTAATATGTACAGACTGTGTGGGCTAAAATGCACAATTAGTTAAATTATCTGTGACAATAATTCTCTACAAAATATGAAATAATTGAG
Source organism: Myoxocephalus aenaeus (assembly GCA_038501785.1). NCBI lineage: Eukaryota > Metazoa > Chordata > Actinopteri > Perciformes > Cottidae > Myoxocephalus > Myoxocephalus aenaeus. The sequence goes on from JBAMJR010000083.1 coordinate 1,052,606, forward strand.
ATCAGTCTGGCTTCCAGTGACGACTGAGCAATAATGATCATTGTCAAATGACTGCCATGCAGCTGCAGTCATGTAACGTGTGTTCCCCGTGTGTTCACAGTGTCAGAGGACGCTCACTCTATGGACATGACCGCTCAGGACAATGAAGACAGAGGCTTCTACACCGAGACCTTCCACTCCTCAGCATGGATTTACCAAGGAGACGATGTCGACGCTGCGGCCGTTCCTCCCAAAACTCGAGCCGTCTCAAGTAAGCCACTTTGGGATTTCACAAGAAAACTGAGTCTTTAGGTCTTTGGTGACAAAGGAAATGTAGTTAGTAGTCAGGGAAGGACATTTACATATTTTTTACCAACTGAAATCCAGGGGCATTTTAAATTTTGACCTTTGTTCAAAATAATAAATATACTTATTTAGGCTTACAGTATATGAGCAATTGTCATCAAATGGCAATAATAAGACTATTAGGCAGTAGTCTACAGATTCAAAGTGTTTTTATTTTAACAAAAAACAAACAAAACATAAATCAGACAATCCTATTCAATTGTATTCTTATTTCTTTGTGGTTATTTATTGTTATTACATTTTTTAAACAACTATTAACAATTACAATATATATTTTTATAATTCAAAATTACATTTATTTATGTTTCATCACGTTACGACTAGCTTTCCATTAAAAAAACAGGTTGGGAAAGATTCAATGGGGTAACGTGACAAAAATATTACGACACAACTTGGATGGCGAGTCGTTCGTATCCGGTAACTTCAACTTGTGAAAGGATGAAACGTTGGAGGGACGCTTTAGCCATCTTAACGCTGATTGGCCAAGACTCGACACGTCACATCAAAGATGTTTTATTGCAAAGATCACAACATCACCTTTTCTCTGCGTCTCACTCCAATCTCAGAAACGCTGGGCGGCCAGTAACTAACGTTAGCTAGCTAAAGCGAACTAAATCATTTCAAAATGATTATTATTATCACCGTAGGCGATAGCGCGTTGCCTGAGATGGCGACTTGTTGTGTTGGCTGATCCTCATTTCTCCTACACTCGCACTCACAGGTCTGATAAAGGAGCGCTCCATTTAAAAAAACAAAATCCTTGCGCACACGCAACATCAGTCAAAAACATTGGCAGTTTCATTAAAGTTCATTAAATAATCATAATTATTAGAGGAGATTATGGGGGCATTTGTTGCCCCTCTCCTTGTGATATCAGGGGCAATATTATATTTCTTAGGGACAGTTTTGCCCTTGTGTATTTCCGACGCTGTTAGTAGTACATCACAGTTAGAAGTGTACAATACACTGAACCAAGCAAACAATTACATATCCTACTAAACCTCCTCTTCCTTTTCAGTTCGGGAGAGGACGGTGAAGATCAGCAGAGGGACAGGAGAGTATCCTTGGGGATTTCGAACACAGTTTTCTAAACCCATCGTGGTCACAGAGGTGGACACAAGTAAGGGAATGTCTTGCTTGCAGGTGATGTAGAACTGAGAGAATGGCTTTTTCTGAGTGACTGACTTTCAGGTATTCACACTAATAAAGAAAAGGAAATATAAATGATGGTTGACACCACCACACCCAAGGACCCAAACCAATACAACGGAGTGGAGAGCAGAGGTTTGTTCCAGCAGAAGACACAAGGGAAAAAGACAAGGAAGAAGGCAGGAATCTCAGAATTTAGATCACTGGGTCTAAGATATTTCTATCTCAGATTATTTGATTACATGACTTAAATGAATGTGGAAACGGTGTTTCCCCTGCCGCTCGATGGGCAGATGGGAGGTTGAGCTGCATCAGGTTGTTCTTCTGTTCTGTGGACGTCTGCCTCTGGGTGGACGATCCCAGTTCATTGAATCTCTCTCCCATCTCTCCATGGATTCATCTTCCTGCAGAACCTGGTTGAGGTTTGGCTGGAAGCGTTGTTCCCGTCTCCATCTCTCTCAGCAGAGTGATCATAGCAGGAGGTAAAAACCAGGATCCATGTAAACCTGTGAGGACAGGAAGAAGTAGAGTTAGTGATGTGCATTGATGGTGCATGGATTCATCCAGAAGGAGGGAGAGAAGGGCGTCAGCAGGGCCGTGGCAGGTCAGAGCCTCAGGGGGTCCGCCTCACTATCATTTAGCCTTCAGATGAATTTATGTAAGGTAGAATTCTGTCAGTCGATATTAATTCTGATAACCATATTCAATGCCTCTGAAGCCGCTCCACCAGAGTGGCCCCAGCCCGTCTTTGTGCTTTCTGTCAGCTACATCTTCTTTGTGGTTTCAGACGGGGCTGCTGAGGAGGCGGGGCTGATGGTCGGGGACTCGGTCCTCGCTGTGAATGGAACGGACGTCACCAGCGCTGCTCATTCTGAGGCGACTGACTTGGCCAGGCAAGGTATGCTGTTTCCAAGCCTGGTAGTACACTGATAATACTGATAATGATCCAAGAAGAACCTTTATGTAGAGTGTAAACTAATATTTCAACACTCTGAATGTTAGGTTGTGTTTAGGTTAGGAGGATGTAGCAGGTTTCATACTCTGACTTTTAAAGATGTTTTAAATGACCTCTGTGTTTGTTATGTATCTTTACCGTTGAGTGTTTGAGTCTAGAATCATTGTTTCAGATGAAATGATCTTGATCCTTTAGGGCCAGACGTCTTAACGTTGACTATTGGGTCGGACATTGCTCGTGGTCCGAACACCCCCAGACCAGCATGCCGTGGTTATCTTCACAAGCGCACCCAGTCCGGTCTGTTTAAGGGCTGGAGGAAGAGGTGGTTCGTCCTCACTCATGGATGCTGCCTCTTCTACTACAGGCATAAGCGGGTGAGCGGTCATCAATATGGATTCTAGTTTCTGGAAACAGTGCCCACAGAAACTAAACAAAGTGTATTTTACTTCCTGGTCATTGCAGGATGAAGGTAAGAGGCGGGCTCTGTTCGCCGTCAAACTGGAAGGGGCCGAGGTGGGACCGGATGTTTCCCTGGGGAAACCATTTGTGTTCAGGTGCCGCCCTCAACCCGGCAGCCGGCTGTACTTCCTCTGTGCCACTTCCAACCAGGAGATGAAACGGTACAGTGCAACCTCTGCAACTTTATAAACCAAAGACAGTTTTATGTTTGTTGTCATGTGTCATGTTTAGGTGTATTCTACATTTTCACAAAAAGCTGAATGGAAATGCTAATTATTGCAAGAATGTTTTTATGTTTGGCTAAAGTAAATACAAACTGGTGTTTTCAAACAGAGGATGCATCAAGTCTGAAGGTGCATTCATTTAGATTTATTTTTCTTGTGGAGTTTCAAACATTAAAAAAAAGTTAATGTTTAAGTTGTGTCTTTGTTTTTATAGGTGGCTCGGGGCGATGGAGAAAGCTCTTCATCCCATCACACAGGTAACATCTGGAGCAGCTGCATCACTAGATAACTATAATGCAGCTGCATGGTGGGCTGTGTGTTAGGAATCAAATACCATGCAGAGTACAGACACACACACTGACAATGCAGAGTACAGACACACACACTGACAATGCAGAGTACAGACACACACACTGACAATGCAGAGTACAGACACACACACTGACAATGCAGAGTACAGACACACACACTGACAATGCAGAGTACAGACACACACACTGACAATGCAGAGTACAGACACACACACTGACAATGCAGAGTACAGACACACAAAGGGTGTTCACTTGATGGGAAGCTGTTAGACCTGGTCCAGGGGGCGTGTAGTACACTGTATTAGTGCTATTATATGAATGTGCTACAGTGTAGCATATTAATATGCTACACTGTAGCACATTCATATAATATGCTACAGTTTAGTACACTGTACATTAGTATGAGTTGATAGTTGAACATTACTTTACATTATGCATTATAATATAATATAACTATTATTCATATTAACGTTAGGGTTGGTAATGTTCTTAAAAAAACATTGCTGGTATATTTATTGAAATTCTCACTACATCCCGACAGTAATTTATAAATCTGTAATTTGTGTCAGTGGCAGGTTGAGGAGGAGGAAGAGACAGCTGTGATCCATCAGCAGCCATGTTGGTTGTTTATGTTCAACGTGATGATTTCTGATGAATGTTTTTGGAAGAGACGGACTGAGACTTTCTTTAGATGTATGAGTTCTTGGATCTGCTTTCATTGGAACAGAGTTGTCAACACTGGTTGGGTTTTTCAGTTGGATAATTTTTTTAATCTGGCATGCTATTATTAGACTAGCTCTAGCTTTGATTATAGTATTATATTGTTAAATTATTATATCACCTACATTATACCTATATGCATTTACATTAGTGAATTTTCATATTGAGGGCTTTTGCATGTTGCTGCTGCTGAGCTTCTCCGGCTTGAATGATTCAGATGAACGTGTCACACTCACACTGGATTATTACATATCATATTCAGCGCCCACACTAACGCTGCTCTCCTCAACACCTCTGCTCCAGAACCACGTGTGGATGGACGTCACCAGACACAACTCCAATCTGCCCCCGCTGGCGGTGAAGACCCCCGAGTGTCTGGGGCTGCTTCATAGATATGAGAAGGTCAAGGACACGTGGGTCCAGCACTACTGCGTTCTGAAGGACGGCTGCCTCTACCTGTACAGCGGGATCCGTGCTACTCATGCATATGGTACATCTTTCAAATGGTTTCAGAAATGCATTTGTTTTGGGAGAATTTTAAATGTAACAGGATTTAAGGTGCATTCACGTTGTTATATTTTTCATAACTAAATTATTAACAACCCCTCAATGATCCTTGCTAGAAATTAAAGTTGTATATTGTGATAATAACTCTAAAGTTAAGAAGCACTGATTGATGTCAGCTGATCGACCATGACCAGTGACAGCCCATCAGTTTCATATACACACATATACACATATACACATGTACACATATACACATATACACATGTACACATGCAGCATAATGGTTTTATGTCGCACACACAGAAAGTAATGTCACATCCAAGCACACAACGTTCCCATGATTTACACACAAACACACACACACACACACACACACACACACACACACACACACACACACACACACACACACACACACACACACACACACACACATATAGTCCATAACTAAGCTGTGGAGGAAAAACTTTCAACACAAGGTTTTCGACAACAAGAAATTCCTGTAAATCGGTACGGTTCGGAGAAAGTTTAATGTAGTGTCATATTCTAAAGTCTCCTGAATGACAGTGGGTTAATATACCTCACCTGGTGGGTTGGATCAGATGGCGGGGGAGTCGGCTAGAAAGACCTGGCAAGCCCAAATGTGTAGTGAGGGTGAACTGGGAACGTCTGGCAGAGGATCCTGTCTGGGAGGTCTTCAACTCTCACCTCCGGATTAGCTTCTCACAGATCCCGAGGGAGGCTGGGGACATGGAATCCGAGTGGACCATGTTGAAAGCCAGATGCTAAAACTCGGGCATGGGAGGAGTTCAGGGAGGCCATGGAGAAGGACTGTTGATTGGCTTCAAGGAGGTTCTGGCAAACCATTCGGCGGCTCAGGAAGGGAAAGCAGGGCCTACCCCAGGCTGTTCTCAGCGTGGGGGGGAACTGCTGACCCGGACTGGGGACATCGTCGGGCGGTGGAAAGAGCACTTTGAGGAACTCCTAAACCCGGCCAACATGTCCCCTGGAGAGGGGGCAGCGCCTGAAGACGTGGCGTGGTTGCACCCATATCCCTGGCAGAGGTCGCTAAGGTAGTCAAAAAGCTCCTTGGTGGCGCCGGGTGGATGAGATGCTGAAAGCGCTGGACGTTGTTGGGCAGACCGGGGTGGTGGTTCCCATCTTCAAGAAGGGGGACCGGAGAGTCTGAACTATCAGGGTATCACACTGCTCAGCCTCCGGGGAAAGCTTATGCCAGGGTGCTGGAAAGGAGGCTCCGACCGCTTGTCGAACCTCAGATTCAAGACGAACAGTGTGGATTCCGTCCCGGCCGTGGAACAGTGGACCAGCTCTTTACCCTCAAAGACTACTGGAGGGGTCCTGGGAGTTCGCCCAACCAGTCTACATGTGCTTTGTGGACTTGGAGAAGGCTTTCGACCGGGTCCCTCGGGGGTTCTTGTTGGGGGTGCTGCGGGGGTATGGGCTCCGGACCCGTTGGAACGGGCCATCCGGTCTCTGTACGCCTGCAGTAGGAGCTGTGTTCGTATCCTTGGTAGTAAGTCAGACACGTTCCTGTCACACATGTGACAGGACCAGATGATGTGTTCACTGTCATCTGGTCCTTCCATGCTGCGGAACGTATGCAAAATAACCGGGGTAGCTTTCTCGCTCCTTCTGTTATAAATGACGTGTTCTATTAAAGCGATCTATGCTTACGATGTTAGAGTGCCTCTACTACACATCTGCATCACGTCCATCTTTTTCACATTTCCTGACCTGTTTTTAAATATTTGACCACTATTGTCTCCGACTCTGGTGAAGAACATGTTATCCTCTGTCTTCAGGTGGGATCTACCTCCAGGGGTACGTGGTGCGAGAGCTGCCCTACGGATCCAAGAAATCCACCATTGAGCTGAACCCTCTGACTGATGAGTTCAAAGCATTCTACCTCTGTGCTGAAAATCCTAATGAGAACAAACGGTGAGGAGCTGATTCTCATCCAAGGACTCTTCTACTGTAGATCCTGCAGTCTTTAGGTTTCCATTGTATTTTACAAAACAAGAAACCAGCCAGATGGTGCGTCACAAACATGTCCTGCACAATAAGCCACTTTCTTGTTTCTATAACCTTGTTTAATGTATTCATCTCCCCAGTGGTATCCTCTGTACACTCATACCAGTATATTCTTATATAACCCAGATAACTTGACCTGTTGTGGTCCTTCCCAGTTATAGGGCCACCTGGAACTAAACCCTCTGGGTCTGAACCGATTGCCTGAACACATCTGTGTGTGCCAACAACAGAGAAAGCTCAAATACATATTTAAAAAGTAACAAAGAAAAATCTCCACTGTATTAGTTCAGAAACTCAGGTATTGCATCAGCTTTAGTATTGAACCTGTGTTAACGACAGCCAGCTCTAGTGTCTATGTCCATTCAGCTGCTGGAGTGGAAAGAGGTGAGACCCAGTGAAGGAGGATCAGATGTTGTCGTGCTGATGCTTCTGATGTTGCTTACAGGTGGATCACAGCGATCAAAGCTTCCATAAAGAAGTGGCTGCCTTTACGTTCGGCCTTCCAGGAGTACATGAATCGGCCGTCAGAAGAGACCAGGAAGTGAGTCTGTGGATCACTGGATGCGCTTCCTGTTTGAGGCGGATGGCACTTTGTTCTCTGCGCTGCTGATTTGTTCTGGAGGATGAATTCACTCAGGGAAGTCCTGAGAGAACGAGGCCACAGTTTAGTCGTCCCTCAGTCCACGGCTGCTCATTTACATTCAGCTGTGAGGGACGAGAACACAAACAGGTCTCTATATATAGCTCCATATTTCCCTCTGCAGTTTTCCTAAGTTGTTTTTTCTTTTGTCAAACACTTTTTAATTCAAGCTCTTCCATTGGAACTGACAGTTGTAATATTTCAATTTGTAAATGTATCTGTGAGCGAATGCATCATAGTAATTTACCATTGTGGCTTCTTTTCCATAGTCTTTCTTTGAGAAATGATGCGTAACACTTCCCCATGTCTGTTGCACTGCTCCTAAATGCGTAGATGGGTTGAATGCAGAGGTCATATTTCATGTCATATTTCATGTATGTACAGTATATGAGGCTTGAAATAAAGTTGAAATTTAACATCATTTCAAAGTCTTCAAGTCTTTGGAGAGGTTTCAGTTTGTAATATGAAATATTGGCATTTCTATGCTTTTATACAAATTCTGTCTTTGTGTTTTTTATTGCTACGATGCAAACTGTTATAATATAAATGTTGTTCATGCTTCTGATACTGCTGTTACTCACTGTATAACAGCTAGTAATGCATCCATGTGTTTTGCCAAATAAACTCTACAATCAAATCCTTTTGCGTCTTTGTCTGCTCGTTAATCTGAATCTTTTGTCGATGCAAAATTATATTTCAGTATTCAGCAAGTGCTAAAATGTAAAGGTCAATTTAACCCAAATTACAAGATGAGCAATGAAAGATGTTGTCCAGTCAAAATGTTGCATCAACTTGACATGTTTTTCTCTTCATGTTTTCTCATAGTAATACTAGGAACATAAATACACTTGACATACTTTTAGCATTAAAGCTCCAACCAATCAGAGGTTTTTATTCAGGCAGAAACAAAACACTCAGAGCTTCCTTCTTATTCTCTCAAAGGTTTGAAATAAGCTTTAATCATATAACAGTCATTGGTTAACATCAAGTGTACATGTTTCTGTTTGGCTTAAGGAATCAATAGTAGTGCATAAGAGTGACTTTACATACAGTATACAGAGGAATAGTTTGCACACCCCTTTAGTTTTAAATTCAAGTTTCAAAATGTCAAAAAATAATTACAAATCATTTGAACGTTCTTTCACAATACCATGCTTTGCTTGGCAGTTGTGGCTATTTTTGGCCACTGTTGATTTAATCAACAACATTGGTAGCTAATCAACATTTAATTAACATTATTTATGTGATATATGGTCAGAATATGACTGTCCATCCAAATTCAGTGCAAATTTCCAAGACATCAACAAAAGAAAAAGTGTTTCCATCCACCACTGTGATGCAAATATGTCCAGTCAGGTGTTATCAAACTATTGCAGGAGATGAGGTCATGAAAAGAGCTCCAGTGATGGAGAGATGGCAGTTATGTATTCACTTGAGTTATCGCTCCACACGGTTCTGATGCTGCATCTTTGGTCTTGATTCATGGATCAGCATCAATTCACCAAGTCGGTTTCCATCGGTCGCATTTTGATTTTATTTTGCACTTTATTTTCAAATGTTCCAGCATTTCCTCAAACAGTGGATATAAATGCACTCTTGCTCCTCCTGTTGATCTGACACTGCGTGGACTTATGGGGGCGGGTCATACACATTTTAATTTTGATTATCAGAACATTCATTCAATGTGGCTGTAAAATATTCACTCACATATCCAAAATCATTAAATCCTACATTAAAGTTCTTAACATTGATTCAAATGTGAAAATGGTACAGTGTTACAGACAAAAAACATGTATATATCCTGAATTAAAAATGCACTCCATATGTAAAGCCCCTGTGTGTCTCTTCCCATGTAGTAGAAAGCACAACGCATGCTGACCGGCTCAAAGTAACACACACACTACACACACTTTACTCAGAATAGTTCATTTTCTACAACAGAACAATTTGAAAGAGGCCATTATCACATACAAAATTGGCACAGAGGCTTCGCTTCATATGTTACATGTTTATGAAATAAATATATTTTTTTGTGTAATAGAAAACACTCAAATCACGATTTCCTTTCAAAGCAGCACAACAAAGTGTGAACACTCAAGGAGTGTACACACTTTTCCACACAACTGTAAGTGTTCACATGGCTGTTTGTCCAGTGTTGACCTCAACGTGCATCAGGTGCTCAACAATGTGTTCTGCAACGAGGCAGAAACACACCACTCCCAGCTGGAAGGGGAACACACACACACTCAGTAAAAAGACACACCTCAAAAATACGGTTGTGCGCCCATAACCAATGTACAAAACTAGAGATGCACCAATACGGTTTCTAAAAGGCAACATATTGCCCTCCATATTGGCCAACAATAACCTGGAAAAGATTGATCACTCTCCATCTGCAGTGTTTTAAACCTACGGGGTTGAATGTTTAGATGGTGATGGTGAGGATTGTTTAAATCAAGTCAAATCTTTACAAGGATTATCTTGCTGATTTGACAGTTTTATGCAGTGCCATAATCTGAAAATATTAAATCAAATCAAAACTTCCACTAACAATTCCTCCCAGATAAGCAGTTGAATGCTTGTTGGACTGATAGAGTGGTGCATGTCAAGCCGATACAGAAGGATCTGTGCTTTCATCTGTACTGACCAGTACAAACACACAACACTGTCAATAAATAGGTTCACCAGTTATTGCTAAATTTATATAATTCACATTTCTTTACCTCAACAACACAATGCGAGGAGTGATTAAAGGATCTTCTTCATGTGTCCAGTACTAGGTCAAACTCCCAGTTAATCATCTAACAAGACTTCAGACTTCTAATTTAGGTCGAAAGAACCGAGCTGAAAAAGCACCTTGATCCCCAAAAGGGTCAGAGACGCGTAAAGAGGGCGTTCCATTGGGCGTTCCATTGGGCGCTCCACTGGGCGCTCCACTGGGCGCTCCACTGGGCGTTCCACTGGGCGCTCCACTGGTTTTCAGGTCTTATTCCTGGTGAACAAGCGCTCCCCTCGCAGGGTGAGGTGCTGCAGCTGGTACTGCAGCACCTCAGTGTCTGAGGATTCTTTGATACTTATTTTGTCCAGATTAAGGTAGTCCAGAGACTTGGACTGGGCCCGCTTCCCCTTCAGCAGACAGAGGGGTAGTGGAGCGTGCAGACGCCGCCCAGGCTCCCCGTGGGCCATGGACCTGAGGAAGGTGTCACTGGAGCTGGGCATGCGCCTCCGTCTCCGCCCATTGGCAGCAGGAATGTCATAGGGTTGGTAGTGCCGACTTTTGCCTTTGCAGATCCGTGAAGACCGGTGGACTCCCAGGTCCACAGACTTCGGGACGGGGCTCTCGCCGGAGCTGGTCGTGGCCTCTGACAAAGAACCCTTCTCTGGGGGCCCGTCTGACCACTTGTGGGCCAGCTTGAGCAGCTCCTCGCCGGTGGTGAAGCCCACCAGATAGTTAGAGTCCATGTGGAGGATCTGGTATCCGGACACGGTCCCTCTGATGGGCGAGCATGGGGTGCTGGCACAGCGAGGTCTCTCTGCTTCTGGTTTCAATGTGTCTTTGAGTTCAGATACAGGGAGAATGGAAACGTGTGCCCTGGACGCTCCATTGATATCCATTTCCATCCTGCCAGACATATCCTGACTGACGAAAGGAGGAGACAAAACATAATAATGTTACACAAAACATAATCCCCCAGAGGCCATATTCACTCAAGATCTTAAAGGCAGAGTTCAGATTATTTCAAGTAAAGTTGTATGAGGTACTTATCATCATCAGTGCATATTACCTATTAGACAGGTAGGAATACCGACACAGACCAGCAGGAAAACACGGTTTAGACACATAAAAGAAAAACAGTCAATATCCGTTTAAGTGTACGCTATATTTTTAATATTTTCCCCGCTTTACTTTGATGTCATACAGCGACAGGAAGCTGAACTGAAACGTATTATTCTCTCACCAAAGCCAAGAGACTCCATAGTCAAAAATAATATAGATAAGTTTCATTATTAGTTCAGTTCCCCGTCAGAATATTATTATAAGTCAATATCGGCCAATATCTGCAATCGCTTACTATCTCTCAATTTATTCCTATTAATTGATGCATTTTTTCTTGAAACATGTTTAGCCTTCTGTGTCAGTCATCATCATTCGTTGTATTGATATGTTATTATAGTTGGGACAGGCATTTCCTATAGTAGACCTATAATATTCCAATACAATTCAAACTGAAGCAGGGCTTTTCTGTTGAATATGTATCCGATAGTATTGATCTATAATGTATGCTGCTAGTACATATTACATATTATGCAGCAAGATAAAGAGACACATTCTGAATTTCTACGGAAAAAAGATACTTGGAGATATTGGATCATTTGAAGGATTCTGACGTGAAAGTATGACGATTTTACATAGTTTTGGATTATTACTACGAGATAAAGCCCCAAATGCTCAAAGACAAAATTGTCTATAGCTAAATTGTTATTATTTGATTATTTTCCCAGCCTTTGTCTGAACATTTGCCCATGTTGTGCTGTGTGTTGTACAGATGATGAACCTGTTATGGAGGCCGACGGGTCACATGTAGAAGTGCTGCTACTGCCCTTGTACACTTGGAGTGAGACAGTTAGTGACCCCTGGGCTTTTCTTTCAGGTGGCTGACACTAGGGCTGCGCACAGCCCGGTTTCAAATTTCCATATGGTATGAATTTTTCATATACCGTCATACTGGCAGCAAAATGTAATGTTCACAGCTCACAGCTGAGGGGCAGCGGTCTGAGCTACTTACGTGTCAGGGTTAGAACTTTAGTCATGGTACATTTATAAAATGACACCGCCAAACTTATCATGAAACTCTGTCGCACAGGAGAGAGCAACAGAGTTTCACAGGAGAAAATTACACCGCCAAACTGCATGCTGGGTACAACTCGCCCACTTATCATAAAACTCCGTCGCACAATAAATGTACCATGACTAAAGTTCTAACCCTGACACGCAAGTAGCTCAGACCGCTGTGCCCTCCACTGTGAGCTGTGAACAATACATTTAGCTGCCTGCCAAAGAGCGATGAGCGACAACAGTTGTTACGGCTATGCACCACGGGTATGACGGATATGGAAAATGCATACCTACATTCCCCTGGGTCCTAAGTTCCTCCATGTTTAGCTTCCTAACACACTCTATGTACCAACGTACAAACAGCTGCGGGCCAGTTATGAGCGAGTTGGCCAGCGAGCGGTAAACAACTATGGCGGCGGTCCTTTTTGGCGTCAATGAATGAATGTGTTTACTTGAAAAAAATACTGTGATATACCTTGAAACTGCCAGAATCTTACAAAATACCGTGATATGAATTTTTGGCCATACCGCCCAGCCCTAGCTGACACTTGTTGTGCTGCTGTCCCGTCCACAGCTCTACATTCAGTGGCGGCCGGCCAATAGAGGGCCACGGGGCCTGGCCCCACCTTCAGCCACGTGCTGGGGCCAGATCCATTTTGCCCAAGAAAGACGGGTCTAATAAGCAGTTTAGCCAATCACTGATTAAAGACATACATGAGTGACATACAATTTATCCAATCAGCGCCCTAAAATAGATTCAGATTGGGTCCAAAATGATTCGGCCCAGAGGTGCGCGTTCTTGTCTCTCGTGTGTTTTTAGATGAGATGCTTTTATTTTTAAGGCGGCTCGCGTAGTTAAACAGGAAGTGGCATTGTGTGCGGATTGAATGTCGAAAAGCTACGGAAAATATGGTCAGTTTTTTATACAAATTAGAAACAGTAACGGTATTAGCACTCCTCCGAAGAGGCACACGGTTAGTTACAGTTGTAATAAATATGTATGTTTTCAGGAAATTAGCCTGAGTGTTGGCTCTATGTGTGTGCGTGTGTGTGTGTGTACGCTATTAATGCAAAAAAAGGCGTACGCTAACGTCATTATCGTTTTGGTGCCTTTGTACACAGCTCTTACGTTGGTTTTGGGAATTGATCCCAAAAAAAAATCATCAGTCAAGTGCAGGACCACTTATCTGTATGCGACATGATATTATAATATACTGAATTGTATTAATAAGATGTCCTTATTATGTCAAAGTGTTGGAATAAATGTTAAATATTTAACTGCAAAGTAGTAATGTGTGTTTAATACCTTTTTTTGCATTAAATCATACTGGGATGTTTGCTGAAATTGATTAGATGGCCCTCTCAAAAAAAATCCACCAGCCACCACGGACTACATTGCTTAGCTTTCATGCTGGTAGTCGACTCTGTTTGACTCTAAATGACCATAATGTACTAAATGAACATCATGCTGTATTGAAGAAGACTTGAAACTAGAGATTGAGACATAAACTCATGTTTACAATGTTTACTGAGGGAATACATCAAGAGAAGTAGAGTCACTTATATAGACTTCTATACAACCAGAGGAGTCACCCCCTGGTGGTCAGGAGAGAGAATGCAGCTTTAACACATGAAGCATATACTTCTATACAACCAGAGGAATCACCCCCTGGTGGTCAGGAGAGAGAATGCAGCTTTAACACATGAAGCATAGACTTCTATACAACCAGAGGAATCACCCCCTGGTGGTCAGGAGAGAGAATGCAGCTTTAACACATGAAGCATATACTTCTATACAACCAGAGGAGTCACCCCCTGATGGTCAGGAGAGAGAATGCAGCTTTAACACATGAAGCATAGACTTCTATACAACCAGAGGAGTCACCCCCTGGTGGTCAGGAGAGAGAATGCAGCTTTAACACATGAAGCATAGACTTCTATACAACCAGAGGAATCACCCCCTGGTGGTCAGGAGAGAGAATGCAGCTTTAACACATGAAGCATATACTTCTATACAACCAGAGGAGTCACCCCCTGATGGTCAGGAGAGAGAATGCAGCTTTAACACATGAAGCATAGACTTCTATACAACCAGAGGAGTCACCCCCTGGTGGTCAGGAGAGAATGCAGCTTTAACACATGAAGCATAGACTTCTATACAACCAGAGGAGTCACCCCCTGGTGGATTTAATGTTTTAATGTATTTTATAAAAAACATTAATGCAAAATAAGCCTGCTGTCATTACGCAGGAGAGATCAACAGAGATGGCCGCAGCAGAGGCCATGAGGCCGCTACTGTCGCAGCTGCTGCTCAGAGGAAGAGGAGCAACGGCGAGGAGCCTCCCCGCAACACCGCTGCAATAACCGCATAATAACCGCACAATCACCGCACAATCACCGCACAATAACCGCACAATAACGGGTTCATGTCTCCGGCTGCCACAAGGCGCGGTGCCGCTGCTCGTGCCTGCAGGAGAACATCTCAGAGATAAAGATGGCTGTTGCACAACCACAGGCCGGCTTCATCTGGTCCGCTGCCGCAACGTGAAGGCCCGCAGCCCGCACTGCAGGCCTCGTCCCCCCGGTCCTGATGGAGACACACCCGCGTTACACTGACCGCTTCCCGGGAAGCCTCCCGACACGATGCGGGCGTGAGGCGCGAGGCACGGCCGGTCCGGTAATACATCAATATCTCCGGGTTCACGGCGCACGACGCAGCGGACTGATGTACACAAACACACACAAACACACGGACACACACAAACACACACACACGCGGACACACACAAACACACACACACACGAGGACACACACAAACACACACACACACACGCGGACACACACGGACACACACAGGATAATAAGTACCGACCTGTGCGCTGAGCAGACCGCTGAGTGTTGCTGCTCTCTGCGTCTCTCTGCTCATCACCAGCAGAATGAACACTTCCGGTCTGCTTTTCAGAAGAAGAAGAAAAGGCAATTATGAATTATTTACAGTATTATTCGGTGCCAATAATTAAGCTACAATTTCTTGTTTTGTAATAAGAAAAAAGAAGAAACTAAAATGAGGATCTGATCCGCTCTACATGTGATTGGCTGCGGTTCATAACAGGTGTTTTTATGTTATCACTCTGCTGATGAAGCATCAGGAAAAGAACAACAGAAACCGTGTCAGAATAAAAACACGCGTGTTGGTGATTTCCACTGTGCTGCAATGAGATCTGTTATTCTGAAGGCTTCTACATGGAGGTCTGTGACGTCATATCTGGTGTTGCAGCTACACAACATGCGTAGTGAGTCGCTGCTGGTGGATCTCCTCCACACTACGCGTGGTTGTGTTGTAGTGACATTCATGCCACAAGATGGGGCCCGTTAGCAGTGAATGAGCGGGAGGAGTGACACACAAGATGGCTACATCATCTGTAACGAATGAGTGACACGTGCGTCTCCTCCTCTGCCTCACCTGGCCGGTGATCCTTCTTCACCTTCACACATTCATGGAGAATTATTTTCATTTAGACAACAATACATACTGTGTGCATCAGAGATATTTGTTCATCTCATTTTTTATATGTGGACTTTATTTACATTCATATATCATGATATGTATGTACTATTCATCCTTAGTACTTACCAGTACTACATCTGTATGTACTATTCATCCTTAGTACTCACCAGTACTACATCTGTATGTACTATTCATCCTTAGTACTCACCAGTACTACATCTGTATGTACTATTCATCCTTAGTACTCACCAGTACTACATCTGTATGTACTATTCATCCTTAGTACTCACCAGTACTACGTCTGTATGTACTATTCATCCTTAGTACTACATCTGTATGTACTATTCATCCTTAGTACTACATCTGTATGTACTATTCATCCTTAGTACTACATCTGTATGTACTATTCATCCTTAGTACTACATCTGTATGTACTATTCATCCTTAGTACTACATCTGTATGTACTATTCATCCTTAGTACTACATCTGTACTTCAGTGGAAGGTGGACAGTTCTGAGTTGACATACATATTTCCTTCATATCAAAGGTTTTGTGACATTTTGATTAAATAGTATTAAATAATGACCCAACAGAGCCCAGCAGATTTAGATACTATCTTATCATACTGTGCAAATATAAAGTACAATTTCAGTTTCCATATAGTTTCTGTGTGTAACCTCTCCAGCTCAGAGAGACGTCGTATTGATATGCTGCAGATGAAGAGATCCGGACAGGCTGTTTAGGAAGTAATATCTGTCTGACCTCACAGATACGTCATGATGATCACACCCTCAGAAGAATTCTGCTCCTCTCTTTTCCTCTCTGAAAGTAAGAAGATAATAGCAAAAGGTTTTGAGAAGTTTGCTCAAATATTGGTAGTTTATATAATACTTTTTTTCTTGAAATAGTTAACGTCACAGAACGTTTCTCCCCACTGCAGATGGAGAAAAACACAACTGTGTTGCAGCTTTAACTTATGTGTGTTCTCCCAGACCAGACTGAACGATGACCAAGAACTACGTGTGGATGGAGCAGCATCAGACAGGAAGTGACCCGGCTGGTTTGCAATGGTAACAGCACAGGACACTCACATTGCACAACCACCTCCTACTTACTCTGCACAAGCAGCAGAACGTACAGCTCTCATTGAAGCACGGAAACTAGCTAAAGACAAGGCGATACAATCTACACAGATAGCAGATGCAGCTGCAAAGATAGAGGCCTGAACAGGAACTGGAGCTGCAGCCACACTTCCTGTCCCACAGCTGACCTCACAGCTCCATCTGAGAGCTGAAGCTGAAGGGTTTGGTACGCTCCGTCTTCTGTCTGCCTAAATAACACAACGATGGCTTAGATCCAAAGGCATTGGTTCACGAGGGCTGCTCAAATAGAAACGTTGTCATAGATAGAAGGATTCAGACCTCAAGCAGCACGGCCACCACCTAACAGCCAAAAACATTGTTTGTGGTCCAATGTGTTCAAAGTCAATGCAATACAAAGTCAATGCAAAGATGTGATGGACGCCAGTAGACGTGAAATTGCAAATGAGGCAAACATGCAAAATATGCCTCAATCGTGTATTGACGTGAGTTGAACTATTTCAATTTAAGCAGGTAATTTGTATGACAGAGGAGATATGCCGATGGGAATGCACGGGACTCAGAGACATGCATTTGAAGGGAAGGAGAAGGGAGACAGGGACCAGGCGTGGGATGTGAAGGCCTCCCTCAGCCCACCACCTCTCCAACCGGGATGCTCAGCCAGGTTGTTTGGGTTGTGCTCCGCTGTAGTAAGATGTGCTGCTGCCTGAGGGCTGTGGTTGAAGAATGACCTCATGGGGTTTCCTAGTGGTCAGATGCTGGTAGTGGCAGATTGAAGCTTTTATTAGAAGTTGAGTTCAGTCTCAAACAGCTACGCCATAAGTTAGAGGAGGTAGAAATGACTGTATGAACACAACCATGGCTGCCTTATTAATGCCCAATATAGGGTACGTTATTTGTAGTTTGTTGGAGCATTTACGTATGTTCATAGCCACGAGGGATCCAAACTCCATTTAGAAAACGTGCTCGTCAGTGGACAGAAAGCATGAATCCATTTGATGGAACCTCCACTCACTGGAGGCTCTGCTGGCGAGACGGAGCGCCTGCAGCCGGTGATCCGGGCCAACGGGTCATCCAGCTGCAGGTCGCCTCTGGAAGCTGCAGGCATCCAGACCCAGAAGGTTATCATGAACCTATTGATGTTATTATAAACCCAGACACGTTTATTATGAACACATTGCTGTTATTATGAACCTAGACACGTTTATTATGAACCTAGACACGTTTATTATGAACACATTGCTGTTATTATGAACCCAGACACGTTTATTATGAACCCAGACACGTTTATTATGAACCCAGACACGTTTATTATGAACACATTGCTGTTATTATGAACCCAGACACGTTTTTTATGAACACATTGCTGTTATTATGAACCTAGACACGTTTATTATGAACCTATTGATGTTATTATGAACCCAGACACGTTTATTATGAACACATTGCTGTTATTATGAACCCAGACACGTTTATTATGAACCCAGACACGTTTATTATGAACCTATTGATGTTATTATGAACCCAGACACGTTTATTATGAACCCAGACACGTTTTTTATGAACACATTGCTGTTATTATGAACCTAGACACGTTTATTATGAACCTAGACACGTTTATTATGAACCCAGACACGTTTATTATGAACACATTGCTGTTATTATGAACCCAGACACGTTTATTATGAACCTAGACACGTTTATTATGAACCCAGACACGTTTATTATGAACACGTTGCTGTTATTATGAACCCAGACACGTTTATTATGAACCTAGACACGTTTTTTATGAACACATTGCTGTTATTATGAACCTAGACATGTTTATCATGAACCTATTGATGTTATTATGAACCCAGACACGTTTATTATGAACCCAGACACTTTTATTATGAACCCAGACATGTTTATTATGAACCCAGACACGAGGCGCTTGATGCTCTGACGGCTGTGGGACTTCCACAACAAGTATTTCTTCCATAGTTGGGGGCGGAAAGAAATGTCATAGTTGATAACCGTTTCTGTGGAGATGAGCCAGGAGAAGAATATATATACTTTTGTATATTTAAAATATACTATCAAAGGAGTGTACTTTCTGCAAATACATAAAAAGTATACTGTAGTATACTTTCAAAAAATATATATATTTTAAGTTTTAATTTTTTTTTGTATATTTCAAAATGTATGCTCTAAATTAGCATTGACATTTTTTTATTTAAAGCACATTTGATAAATACAGATTTGATATATACCACATTTTTTATATATTTTAAGTAATATTTGAGAAGTGTACTTTCTGAAAATATATAAAAAGTATACAAAAGTCACGCTTTCACCTATTTTAAAAATTACACTTTTAACAGACTTTAAAATAATTGTACTGTAGTATACTTTCAATAAATATTATAAAAAATATATCAAATTTTTGTATATTTTAAGTAATATTTTAGTGTAATTAGTAAGTAAACTTATTCATGCTATTATTTCAATCTATTAATTGTATTATTTTTTGGGAATGTTAAAAAGGTATTACGGTGAAAATGCACCGAACTTTTTATATTTTAATATCTTGCCGTTTTAGTACATCTTATTCGTGCTATATTTCAGTATATTGTGTACATTTTTAGAGAAAAATGTGAATTATCAGTGATCATGTGTATTAGCATGATGCACCGACATCAGCACGTCTAGCGCAGTGATTAATAAACACGAATGGTCCTGCCATCAAAGGCCAGGGCCCTATTTCTCGTAGCTGGCTTACTGAGTTAGCGGGCTAATTGTCAGGATAAGATGACGTAGGTCTGGCTTATTCAGTTTCTCGAAGCAAGCTTAGATAAATCACCATAGCAACACAGCCAAAAATGTAAACCTGCTCCCGGGCAGGTTTACTGAAATTCACTGGATAAGCTGGCCACTCCCACCGGACAAAATAGGCAGCTCACTTCCTCATTGATGAAGGAGCGATATTAGTTATATTAGTTTTATTGGGAGAGAGTTCTTTGAGATCGCCAAGATCCGTCCTCACATCCTCATGACTTCCTGTACGTTCTCACATCCTCATGACTTCCTGTACGTTCTCACATCCTCATGACTTCCTGTACGCGGCGCTATAGATTCTGCCTTCAAGGAATCATTTATTTACGAGAGCTTCTCGAGCCGCGGACACTGATCACCACAGGAGCAGCTGATCACCGTCTCACAGACAGAGACTCTCACCCGCTGCATGCCGCGCTGTTCTTAAGTTTATTTAGCGCTTAAGAAACTTATGGATGTGTTGAAAGCACTCATAATTATATGACAGTGTTATTACTACACCATACATATCATTATTGTAGAACGTGATTAAGGTGGACTCATGATAAGAATACAGAGAATCACACACAATTTCTTTTCACTGCTTCAATTGATTGAATTTCTGATTATGAATAATACATATATACTGATCCGCCCATACACATATTCAAACTCCTAGTTATATAGAAATATACACATACATGTATATACATATAGTACATGATTCATACGCGCATACAGTACATATATCCTCATAAGTATATATTTATTCGTAAATATAATCTGATTGATCTGGGTGATGAAGCACTTAAAATTTGCGGATACATTTTCCCAACACTGACATTTAACTTGTCTGATATATTTGCGGCGCTTATGTCTCGCAGCGGGGCGGAGTTAAGCTGCGTTCACGGCAACAATGTTACAAAAACGTTGGAATATTCACAACGCGTTTGCTGTGAATGATTAAGGTAATGACTTCCTCATATGTCTTCATGATCATCTCCTGCTTCTCATCGGAGAAATAAAAAGAGGTTCCTCTGAGTTTATTTGCTATTGTACTGTTAGAAGATCGTGGTGTCAGTGCTTGATTATTATCCCTTCTGAAGAGGAGCGGGCACGCGCATTTATCCAGAGGATTGACGTCTGGCTAGAATTAACGAGACCGTTTCAGCGCGGATCAGCCGTGAAGAAACCCAGATAGCCTGATGTCAATCATCTCGCTAATTTAAGATGGAGATTAGGACATTTGCCTGACTTTGTTTAGCCAGGTACGAAAAATAGGGCCCAGCTCTGCTCCGTGTTCAGCGTGAACATTAGTGAGCCAAGAAGCTAATGCCGTAGCTAAAGCAAGAAATACCAGCAAAAATCAGCAGTGACTGCTGCACTGAAACAAGATGATGTTGTATGCAACTCTTATTACTCATGGTCTGGTCACATGACTTCTGGATAAACACACATGATGCCAGCAGCCCAGCGACCACGTTGTTTAGCAATGTTGAGGAAAATGTTTGTGGCAATAATGTGACTACTCGGATTGTAAAATTGCGACACAACTGTTTGAGTGGAGGTTTTATTGCAAAACACATCTGAGACCTGGCACGTTGTCTGCTTACAGTTCTACTTTTCTTTTCTGTCAGCGTGATACTCTTCCACAGGTTCCTGTTAGGCCTCAGTAGTCATGAACGCTTACATTCAACAGTCTAGGAAAAGGAGTCTACAGCATGTCTCTGAAGCCAGCGTTGTCCCGCACCATGCTGCTGTACACTGACTTGTACACCTTCAACACCTCCAGTGCTGAAGGGCGGAGCTCGGGGTCTTCCTTCTTACAGGCCTCATGAATCTGAAACAGATGGAAGTGGACTACATCCCCTCCAGGTACCCTTCCCATCAGGAACCACGTCACATCGGGGATCTTCCAGATGTCCGTCCGCTCGTCGTACTCGGGCATGAGCCGGTCTGAAAACGGCTTCCCTTTGGTTCCGAAGGGCCACAGCTGCTCTGGGGCCACGAAGTCCCCCGTGAGCTCCCGGTGACCACACTTCACCAGCAGGCCTCTGGACGGGTCGGCCTCGGGCAGAGCGTCCAGGTCGTTCACCACCAGGTGGAAGTCACTGGTCAGCAGGAACTGGGAGAGCGTCTTGTCCAGGCTGCTGGAGTCACACATGACGCGCCGCCCAGCGGGGCTGTTGTGGAGGTAATGGAGGATGGAGACGTACTCTATAGCCAGCGTCAGCCGCGTCTGCCATGTGTTGTGATGCTGGTGCTGCTCTTGTGCCAGAACACCCTCCAAGTTGAGCAAGGGGCCGAGTGGGTGGAGCTCCGTCACCTGGGCGTGGTCTTCCAGGCAGAAGCCCACCAGCTGCACCACCTGGGGCCCCTGCAGGGCCTGCAGCATGGACAGGCCGTGCAGGAAGTCCTCCTGGTACTCCAGAGAGGACAGCTGGGACAGCGCCACCTTCTGGCCGCGCCACTCTGCCAGGTACACCTGGGGAAGAGATGAGGTCAGTGAGTGAGGCTCATGGAGAAGAATATTCATTGCATTATAATATTTGCACAAATGATATAAGCCAGTCCTTTGTCATTGCTTTTCAAGCAGCTACATTCAAATGTGGTTTTATTTACTTTCAGAAGAGTCTGAGGACCAATGAGATCGCAGGATCTCGGAACTCTGGTCTTGTTTCTCAATGTGGAGACACTAATACTGGTCGGTATTAGTGTCTCCACATTGTTTAATGTTTATTGCAAAACTTATTGAAATGAACTTATTGCACATATTGAACCTGGAACTAACAAAGCTTAAGTTATTGCCTATAAAAACAACATTAAACGTTAAATACATGAAACATCTGTTACATTCATTTCTTATGGCTCTATCTGCAGCTTTTCCAGAGTCATTTCTAATGAAGACATTTCTCCACAGGCCAACAACAGCCAAAACATAATTTCCTCCAAAGAAAAACCAAACATGCCCGTGGTTCTAGAAAAGAAGGGCAAAGAGGAAACGTACATTAAAGCTCAGTTTGCTGCTCTGTGATGCTCACTAGTCTAAGCCAGAAGAAATCCTCAGGATTGAGTGTTAAGGAGCTTACGGACATATTAAAACTCAACGTTTAAGAAAAACCACACGCCTCTTCTCACAAGGGTACTGCTACGGTACTTTAGCACTTTAAATGAATTAAATCCCATCCTGTGGATGAGGAGACAGCACAGTCTTAGTTTAGAAAACACACGTCGTGTTTATAAGTTAAAACTTCCTCTGAGTCGGTTGATAACATTTCACCACGTGGTTTCCTTCCCTCACACTAAATATATTCAGTCAATCAGTTTATCAAAATTATTAGGAAAGTACTATCTATGAGATTGGTTTATATGCATGTGTTATTACACGACATCAGCATCACTGCCTGCAGTGTTTAAACGCATTGAAAGACTCATATCATCGGTGATTATTCCATAAATGGTCCCAATCCACCATCTGCCCACTAAATCAGTCGTACAACATCAAAATGCCAACTGGTAACTTTCCATATCTGGACATGGACATTGCCTCCAATCTTCCAGAGCGGTTCCACCTTAACGTCATCCCCATCAGAGACTTAAGCTGCTGGATAATTAACCGTCTCCTTCACCCAGAACCAACTATTCATTCTCCCCCTGCGCTGTCCAGCCAACACCAACGTGTTCAATGCACTGGACTCACTCACCAGTCTACTAGAAAAACTAACTACCAAGAAGTACACTTGCCACACTACAGCGTAGAGGTTTGATTCCTCCAATATGACTTTGCCGTATCCACACAGTTATTTAGTCAGTAGCCTTCCTTTCTATAACCTTTGGCCTTCGCTCACCTAAAACATCATTTCAGTCATTGAAACGGAGTTCTGAATGTAAATGATGTAAATGTTTTGATGTCCATTTTGAAAAGCCATCTGCAGCGGTTTGATGTGTGATCTATTTATTTTTCATAAACTGCAAGCGAATGTGTTAAGAAAACAAACACTGATAATCTATGAAACAATATGGACCTAAAGGATATAATATGTGATCTAAATGATCATTTATTGGATTCTGAAAAATGATCAAGTGCATCCCAACAGAGACTCAGACCACGGGAACTATTGACCTCTAAGCACAGCTTGAATGATCCCTAGTGTGCTCTACATGTTAGGCATGTAGAGCACATGTTGCTCCTAGAGGACGTAACGGGACTGAGGCCCATGAGGAGAGAGACAGGCCTCTTGGTGGTGATGCTCCTCCAACACCGCCTAGAAACTCTAAAGAAGAAGAGGACAGCGGTGACGCATGGACACAGAGGCTTCCTCCTCTACTGGACCTCGTCTCCTTCATGTCCTGGACTCGGCAGTGCATTGTGTACGCGTCAGACCAACAACATAACATTATGTTAACCACATTGTCATGCATCTTATTTCTATTGCAACACCAGTTGGGTTGAGCACTGAAATGTCGTCGCTGATGTAGTTTCTTTAATTTGCTTCTTTTTTTTTTTATGACAAATGCTCTCCAATCAATGACATACACAGTATAACATACAGGATAAAAGACCCGGTACCTTCTTCACAGCTCCCTGGCCAATCAGCTTCAGCTTGCGCACGTCAGCCTGTATCTGTGAACACTGGAGCCAGGGGGTGCAGTTCTTCATGGTGGCCATTTTAAACTGTCGAGGCCCACAGCCAGCACGGGAGGAAACCCCCAGCTGGTCCTCCGTCTGGTACAAGGACTCCAGGTACAGGTAGATCAGGGCGTTGCTGAGGAGCAGAGCAGCCAGGCACAGCGCCACCACTGGAAACCCGTGGGACAGCGAGCTGCTGCCGCTCCGACCCATGCTGCCCTCCACCTGAAAGAACACAGGAGGGAGGGGTGATACAGGTATACGTTGCTGCTCCTCTGGTTAAAAGCTCCAAGTCTCTTCCACAGAACACACCTATGACCACACCTACACATGAAATGTCTTCTGTTGCCTGAAACCACTGACTCACACTTTCAGGGTGTTCAAGGTCCCACGTGGCATTTTCAGAAATCCCTTGCTAGTATTGCCCTGGTGGCCGTGGAGTGAACTGCAGTCAGCAGCTGATGAGCACGGCTGCAGTCGCACTGTTTTCTTTACATAGTTTTTGCGTGACCTTAAGCCTGAAACAATGCTGCTGAACACATTACATAGAGGACAGGAGAGGTTGTGAGTAGAGGTTAATGGAGATAGTAAGTAGAGCCTCCATCTTTGTTTGGAGTAACACAGCAGGCACATTGGCTCATGAATGTGTAAGATATTATATTGAGTACTCTTTGGGATGCAGTGTTCTGATGTACGTTTCTGGGGCTTTTATTGTGAAGGTAAAAACGGAAGGAGAGGAAATGTTCTGTTGAAGAGTGTGACGAGAATTAAAGTGGTTGCCGTCTTGTGCAAACTACGCAGCATCGGGTTGTTGTTTTAATAATAATGTGAAGTATAGACGCAAGATAAAGCCTCGGCTACAAATGTGATTTTCTAAGTCTTTCATTTTGAAATTCAACATCAGAATATCCTAATATTGGAAGAGGTACCTTCTGAGGTGGTATGCTATCAGTATTATGTATACGTTTCACGCAATGGAAATTACATTTTCTTTCTTGAAATACAGTTTGCATGTGGTAATTATTATTGTGTTAAGTTATCATTCATAAAAAGTATACTTTTTCACAAATTAATTTAGTTTAATTTATTAATGTATCTTTTTATTTATGTTTCTCACGTTTTAATTAATTTATCTATGATTTACAGACCAGGGTTCATACACATTGTGACCAATGGATTCATGACTTTTCCAAGACTTTAAACCAAATGTCCATTACAAACATTTAGTGAAATCTGGGTGTGAACATGAAAAAGTGAGTAAATGTAGTATTTAAACTAACAATGAGAATACAAAGCATACAGTAAACCTTAAATGACACAAATGAATGAGACAATAGTTTGATTAAAAGAATAAACATTTATATAGATGCCTGTATGTATGCCTGCTTATATTTTGAGTCTTTCTTTTAAAAGCATATTAATTATTTCAAACTCAGCGTAAATGAACACATGAACACATGAATATAACACATTTACATGACTTTTACTAAACTTTGGGGATTTTATTTTTTTCAAGGACTTTCCCAGGCCTGGAAATAACCATTTAAAAATTGTCCAGGTTTTCCATGACCGTATGAACCCTGACAGACGTATTGACTGACGATCATGTTCACCGGAAGTTGGCTCTTATTTTGAAGTCGGCCCTTACCGCTCTTACCGTAATACCGGTGTTACCATAATACCGGTGTTACCGTAATACTGGTGTTACCATAATACTGGTGTTACCGTAATACTGGTGTTACCATAATACTGGTGTTACCGTAATACCGGTGTAGACGCGTACCGAGAAACAACGTGCTGGCTTGACTGCAGTAATTATACATCATGTGCCCAATGTAACGTAACGGTACTATTTTATTGACATACAGAGCGGAGTGATCAGGTGTACGTGTCATCAGAAGGGGCGTGTTCAGTCCAGTTGGAGTTGTACGAACCTGTCAGTCACAGACTCGGTGTTATGCTAATGTTGAGCTAATAAAGTTAGCCGACGATACAACGGTCTCCTAAACGTATTCTACACATACCACTACACCCAATAGAGCGGCCATGCGGGCGGGAAGGTGTGAGCTGCATGTGAGAGAATACACACTTGCGGAGGGTTACACGCGCTGACGTTTAACGACCGGCTAGCAGTTAGCTGCACAGACAGGCGGCCATGATGACGTCCAATGAGACAACACGACACAATAACACGAGACTATTATGCACAGTAGTTCACTGACCTGTCTGTGTCGAGGAGTTCACATGTTCTGACTCCGCAGACACGAAAACAAGTCGTTCACTGCAACCGGATGTAGATACAAACTCTTCCGGTCAGATTTGCAGATTAAAAGCATTATGTTGAAGGAACTTGGTAGTTGAATATAAATGCACCAAACTATTATGTGTCACTCCCCATTCGTGGGAACATGAACATTTATATAATAATATAATCATTTATATAATGAATATATCAATAATATAATTATTATAATTATTATATATACTTGCTTTATATAATAGTTCCACACCTCTAAGTTCGTATTGAAGCCATCGCCACAGACCCAGTCGTTCATAGCTCACCTATCTAAGTGAATGTAGTTTATTTATGTTTTCCTTATTGTTTCATTTCCTAAATGATCACACTTTACTGTTTTGTTTTGTTGTATATATTGAGTATTTTTCATGTCTGATATTTTGTTTGATATTTTATTTTTATTTTTTTGTCTCATATGTAAGTTGCTTGCTACTGTGATAAACTGATGTATCTATCTATCTATCTAGTTTCTGGGAGCTTTACCTTTAGAGAGATGGAGCTTTTATTCTGAAAAGTGGAAGTGTGGTTGTCACTGATCATTATCGACGAGACAAGTTATCTCTTCCATATCGGCGATAGAAAGACTTGGAGCGGCAGAGAACAGGTACCATTCTATCTATAATACTCTCTGTAAATGTCCGGTGAGCCAGGTTGGAAGAAGCTGAGCTTCAAACATGTCTCTGAAAGGAAGTACAGCGCAGTCGATGTTTGACATGTCACAGCACGGCGCGAGAGGATGCTAGCTAGCGCTAGCTCCCGTTAGCTCACGCACCGTTAGGACGGCAGCCCGTCGCCCCGCTGCTACAGCGGGCTCTGCTCGCTCTGTCTCCGGGCAGCCTCACCAGCCGCACCCGGAGGGAGCCAGCGCTGCTTCAAAGATGGCTATCCGCCTCTGACGCCTCTGCCTTCACGGAGGTTTAGGCGTGACATCCAATTCATGATTGTTTTTGTTTTTCCTCACGCAAACACACCAAGACACGAACACGTCGCGTGTGTTTGCGTGAGGAAAAAACAAAACAATAACATACACATTGACGCAATACAATACGTTGTGTGGATTTAGGTCTATTTTTATGACCACGTAATTCTAACTTATTACAGTTGTAAATGTTCTCACTTCGCAGATAAACACAATACTATAACGCTGCATTAAGGTGTCAGGTGGCTGTAGAAGTACATCACCGTGTGTTAGTACATCCCATAGTGTGTTCTGGTGCAGTACGTGAGGTCCTTCAGTGGAAGAGCTTGTTTCCATAGTTTCCTCTATCTGCTCTGGCTGTGACGTCACGCTCCTCCTGTTGTTTCACCTTTCTGTGAACACGATGAGTCACCGAGGGAGCTGTCCTTTCTCTGGCGCATCACACCATGCACAACTTGTATTAATCGTTCTCTATCACAGAATAAGTACTCTTGGATTGTGATGTATAGTAACGCATCTGGATACAACGTTGATTAACTGTGTGTTAATCAACACAACCACAAGGGAGTATCTGCTTTACTCTCATCCACCTCATATTGACTATAGCTATTATCTCTAATAATGTGATATAAAACCCTATATCAAACATACGTCAGACATGATATAAAACCCTATATCAAACATACGTCAGACATGATATAATAACCCTATATCAAACATATGTCAGACATGATATAAAACCCTATATCAAACATACGTCAGACATGATATAATAACCCTATATCAAACATATGTTCGATATGTCTGACATGTTTGATATAGGGTTTTATATCACATTATTAGAGATAATAGCTATAGTTAATATGCTGGATGAGATATTCCCTTGTGTTATCCACACACAGTTAATCAATGTTGTATCCAGATGCGTTACTATACAACAATGTACATCACAATCCAAGAGTACCTATTCTGTGATAGAGAAAGTAACTGTGTGTACTTATGCAGGAGGAGAGACTAGTCGACCCTCAGACAGGGAGTTAGTCATAATCATAATCATAATGCATGGGTACTGAGGACCTGGGAGCAGAAAAGTAGGCTTTATGCTGATGGTTGATGCTGTGTTGTCAAGGTAACGGTGGAGTTATTTGATGATGAGTGAGTGAAGGTAGTGACTGTTATCCTTGAGTATTGCAATGTGGGTTACATGTCATGTAGCCTCTGTGTTACAGTTGTAGAAGAATAAATGATGTCTTAGTTTTAATTTCAATTCTATTTATCGTGTCCTACAGTGTGTGTTCCTTCTTGTTGTGTGTGTGTGTGTGTAACGGTGAGCAGCTCATCACACACCCAGAGACGGGCTGACAGCCAGGGAACGGCTGTTGGACCGCTCTGTGCAGACAGACACTATGCCATGAATTAACACACCTCTGTGAGTGAAACCTGTTGGTGCAGTGTGAAGAGAGACCTCACAGTCCTGTACCAGTCACCTTGTCTCTGTCACACACCTGTGCAGACCCAACCCTACACTAACAATGGATACACATCTTGGTGATGATAGTTTCAAAGTCCTTTGTCCTTCCTGAGAAGCTTAGCCCAACCCACACCTTTTGTTTAGCGGTCCTGACCAGAACCCTCTGGACTCAGAGAGTTCACTCCTCTGACCTGGACCCGACTCAGCCACATCCGGTTGTGTTTTTACCGTTATTGTAATGATTAAAGTAGTATTGCTAAGATCCAGGTTAATAGTAGTGTTTATGTTTTGGTGTCGACATCCTCTACACCCAGGACATGGTAACACCGTACACCCAGCTCCTTCGCTCCGCTCGGCTTCAGCCAATCGGCTTGTAGCTCCGTCACTCTTCAGCCAATCGGCTTGTAGCTTCGTCACTCTTCAGCCAATCGGCTTGTAGCTCCATCACTCTTCAGCCAATCGGCTTGTAGCTCCGTCACTCTTCAGCCAATCGGCTTGTAGCTCCGTCACTCTTCAGCCAATCGGCTTGTAGCTCCGTCACTCTTCAGCCAATCGGCTTGTAGCTCCGTCACTCTTCAGCCAATCGGCTTGTAGCTTCGTCACTCTTCAGCCAATCGGCTTGTAGCTTCGTCACTCTTCAGCCAATCGGCTTGTAGCTCCGTCACTGAGAGCTAAACACTCAACAAAGTCAGACTGTTTGTGTCCTGGCTCCTGAATGGTGGAACGAGCTCCTCATTGACATCAGGACAGCAGGAAGTCTCTACATCTTCACCTGAACTAAAACACATCTTTTGAGACTACACCTTGAATAAAGAAGGTAGCACCTAGCATCACTTAAATGTCTCTTACTGATAGCACTTTGTGGTTTAACTTTATTGAAGAAATTGTACTTTCTTGATTCTTGTTGTTCTGAGTTTGTACTCATGGTTGAATCACTTATTGTAAGTCTCTTTGGATAAAAGTGTGAGCTAAATGAAATGTAATGGTGTGATTTATTATTGCGTTGCAGCACTAAGCTCCTCAGCTACACACACAGAAACACACACACAAACACACACAGAAACACACACACAAACACACACAGAAACACACATAGAAACACACACAGAAACACACACAGAAACACACACAGAAAAACACACACAGAAACACACACAGAAACACACACACAGAAACACACACAGAAACACACACAGAAACACACATAGAAACACACACAGAAACACACACATAGAAACACACACACAGAAACACACACACAGAAACACACACACAGAAACACACACAGAAACACACACACAGAAACACACACACAGAAACACACACACAGAAACAGACACATAGAAACACACACAGAAACACACACAGAAACACACACAGAAACACACACACAGAAACACACACAGAAACACACATAGAAACACACACATAGAAACACACACACAGAAACACACACACAGAAACACACACACAGAAACACACACACAGAAACACACACACAGAAACACACACACAGAAACACACACAGAAACAGACACATAGAAACAGACACAGAAACACACACAGAAACACACACACAGAAACACACACACAGAAACACACACAGAAACAGACACATAGAAACAGACACAGAAACACACACAGAAACACACACAGAAACACACACACAGAAACACACACAGAAACAGACACATAGAAACAGACACAGAAACACACACAGAAACACACACAGAAACACACACAGAAACAGACACATAGAAACACACACAGAAACACACACACAGAAACACACACAGAAACAGACACATAGAAACAGACACAGAAACACACACAGAAACACACACAGAAACACACACAGAAACAGACACATAGAAACACACACAGAAACACACACACAGAAACACACACACAGAAACACACACACAGAAACACACACACAGAAACACACACACAGAAACACACACAGAAACAGACACATAGAAACAGACACAGAAACACACACAGAAACACACACAGAAACACACACAGAAACAGACACATAGAAACACACACAGAAACACACACAGAAACACACACAGAAACACACACACAAACAGATGGCGTGTGGAGACGTGAGCTGAAGCCGGAAGTCCAGACCGTTTGCTCGTTCCGATAAGAACAAGAGAGCCAGCAGCTCACGCTAACAGAGCGCTGCGTTCACACGCCACACGCTAGCAGAGCTCTAGAGCTCTAGTTCTGACTACCAGAGGGAGGCAGACAGGTGTGCAGGTGTCCAGGTGTTTAGGTGTTTAGGTGTCCAGGTGTTTAGGTGTCCAGGTGTTTAGGTGTCCAGGTGTTTAGGTGTCCAGGTGTCCAGGTGTTCCGGTCCTCTGTTGTGTGAATAACCCAGCGAGTCTTTCCCACAGGACACTGCCAGCCGGCCGCAGCAGCAACACGAGCTGTGATGGCCAGATGCATGATGGGAGTCCCTGTGTTCTTGGCGGTGCTGCTCACCTTCACCTGCAGCAGCCACAGCCGGGGAATCCAGAGCCCTCTGTCCCGGGTCAACAGGTGAGGCAGGAAACACGCTTTGCTCTGGAAATAATGGGTTGGAGATGTAAAGTCTATTTATGGAAAGTTTAAGCTGTTATCATCTCTCGAGCGGGCTTAAGTGTGTGTGTGTGTGTGTGTGTGTGTGTGTGTGTGTGTGTGTGTGTGTGTGTGTGTGTGTGTGTGTGTGTCCACAGCTAATCTATTACTACTGGACGTATCAGCTAAATATTTGTTGTGCACATGTATGACTGTATGCTAAAGAACCTCTCGGGAGTTGGTCATTCACAACTTTTTGTTTTACACCACACAGATGTTGTAAATGTGTGTCCTGCCCAAAGAGAGAGTGTGACTGAGGTCAATTAAAAACACAACTATGCAGAAGATGAGTCGTATCTATAGATGTGTTTCATGTGGTAGAGTGTTCGTCCTGTAGTCACAAGGTAACAGGTTCAATACCTGAGCTGCCACAGAACCAGCAGCAGGAGTTTAGAGACGTGATCCACTTCCTGAAAGTAGATCTACTTTACTCAGTTTGCTGCAGCAGTTGAGGAATCGCTCTTCTTCATCTTCTGCAGCTTGATACTCTTCATCAGATGCTGTGTTTGTTCTGGAAGAGTCTTTCTACATCACAGGTTTTGTTGTTTGATAACTTCTCACCACATATCAGCAGACAGGTCCGCAGCATCGATGGCAGTGATAGTTTACTGAGGGCGGAGCTCTGAGTCACGATCATTCACCTGCAGGGGAAGAGGCTTCACAGCGACGTGACAGGATGTGACGCACATTTTAGTTAAACAAATATTTAAACCTTTTATCTTATTTTCAGTGACACAATATCACCTCAAACTCCAAGATAAGAGGAGTTCCCTTTGAAGGATTGTAAATAATAAATACAAAATAAATACAAAAGTATTGTTCAAAGCCTCAGGGAGCGGCAGCAGAGGGGCTAAAGAGCGGCAGGTTGCCGACCCCTGAGGCGGCAGTCTGTCTGTGGCCTCTCTACCTCGTTCCTCACTCTGTTGCTCTGTCCCTGAAGGGCTCAGGAGGATGTGTGGTCAGATCCCAGTGACTGTGGGTCCAGGACCAAGCAGCAGGTCTTCACAAGCTCTCACAACTTCTCTCTGGATATCCGGATGCCTGGCGTTGTCCCCGCTGCGGTGAGTCTGTGTGTCTGAAGCACACTGAGGGTTCTGCATCGCTGCACTTCCACTCCTCACCACTAGGGTGAACCGCCCCAATACCTATTGCCATTATAGCCTTAAAACTAGCATAACCAGCCTCTGCTGTGTGGTCAAGCAGAACAAGCTTTAATTTAATCTTTAATATGTTAATTAGAAATCCTATTTTCCTTGTCTACTCATAACGTTTGGCCAGAAATGAGAGATTTATCATTTGTCCAGTCATGTGAGCATGGACTGTAGTTCTGTTAGTCGTCTCTCACTTAGACTCATCTTAAAAGGAAATGTACAACAGGATGTAGGTCAAATGGACTTAATGGAGCAGGAGGACTTAAAGGGAACATCCGTGCATTTATAGTTCAAAGGATATTTTACTCCACACACATGATTAAACAAACAACTCTATAAATGTGCAGTGACATAACATGAAACGTATAGATTGATCATGCAGAGAAGTCATTATCTTAACACACACACCCGACCACAATGGAAACGCGCTCTTTGGCTTGTTTGTCCTTTTGACAACATGTATTCAATATAATGCCTCCTTATTTGTTCATATATTTCATATTTCAAAGGCACTTTTTCTCCGCCACAGCAACATAGTTCCACCAAAACTGAAAACCTTTTCAATTTAGCATCGCAAAGGTCTTAAGATGCAACTGAGCCGAGTGGAAGTCCATCTGGTGAAATGTCCAGAGGGAGTTGGGCCTGGAAATGGAGAACAAAGGGTTTAGATCTCCTGTTTAAGTTATATGTCTGCACATCACGATAATAATACAATGAATAAACATTCAGATCTCAATCGGTTCTCGACTATTTCACAGTATAATAAAATAAACCTCATACAAACATGTGAAAGGGGACATAACCAGAGCCAGACATAACTCTTCAGGTGGGTTGTTCTTCATGTGGCTCATAACAT
This sequence comes from Myoxocephalus aenaeus, assembly GCA_038501785.1. Taxonomy (NCBI): domain Eukaryota; kingdom Metazoa; phylum Chordata; class Actinopteri; order Perciformes; family Cottidae; genus Myoxocephalus; species Myoxocephalus aenaeus. Next base: position 1,086,159 of record JBAMJR010000083.1, read on the forward strand.
TATTGTTATGATGCTGCTTCAGGACATGTCATGAAGCAGCATCATAACATGTCATGAAGCAGCATCATAACATGAAGCAGCATCATAACATGAAGCAGCATCATAACATGTCATGAAGCAGCATCATAACATGTCATGAAGCAGCATCATAACATGTCATGAAGCAGCATCATAACATGAAGCAGCATCATAACATGTCATGAAGCAGCATCATAACATGTCATGAAGCAGCATCATAACATGTCATGAAGCAGCATCATAACATGTCATAAAGCAGCATCATAACATGTCCTGAAGCAGCATCATAACATGAAGCAGCATCATAACATGTCCTGAAGCAGCATCATAACATGTCATGAAGCAGCATCATAACATGTCATGAAGCAGCATCATAACATGTCATGAAGCAGCATCATAACATGTCCTGAAGCAGCATCATAACATGTCCTGAAGCAGCATCATAACATGTCATGAAGCAGCATCATAACATGTCATGAAGCAGCATCATAACATGAACCATCATAACATGTCATGAAGCAGCATCATAACATGTCATGAAACAGCATCATAACATGTCCTGAAGCAGCATCATAACATGAAGCATCATAATATGTCATGAAGCAGCATCATAACATGTCATGAAACAGCATCATAACATGTCATGAAGCAGCATCATAACATGAAGCAGCATCATAACATTATTGTTATGATGCTGCTTCAGGACATGTCATGAAGCAGCATCATAACATGTCATGAAGCAGCATCATAACATGAAGCAGCATCATAACATTATTGTTATGATGCTGCTTCAGGACATGTCCTGAAGCAGCATCATAACATGTCATGAAGCAGCATCATAACATGTCATGAAACAGCATCATAACATGTCATGAAGCAGCATCATAACATGTCATGAAGCAGCATCATAACATGTCATGAAGCAGCATCATAACATGTCATGAAGCAGCATCATAACATGTCATGAAGCAGCATCATAACATGTCCTGAAGCAGCATTATAACATGAAGCATCATAACATGTCCTGAAGCAGCATCATAACATGTCCTGAAGCAGCATCATAACATGAAGCATCATAACATGTCCTGAAGCAGCATCATAACATGAAGCATCATAACATGTCCTGAAGCAGCATCATAACATGAAGCAGCATCATAACATGTCATGAAGCAGCATCATAACATGTCCTGAAGCAGCATCATAACATGAAGCAGCATCATAACATGTCATGAAGCAGCATCATAACATGTCATGAAGCAGCATCATAACATGTCATGAAGCAGCATCATAACATGAAGCATCATAACATGTCCTGAAGCAGCATCATAACATGAAGCATCATAACATGTCCTGAAGCAGCATCATAACATGAAGCAGCATCATAACATGTCCTGAAGCAGCATCATAACATGTCCTGAAGCAGCATCATAACATGAAGCAGCATCATAACATGTCATGAAGCAGCATCATAACATGTCCTGAAGCAGCATCATAACATGAAGCATCATAACATGTCCTGAAGCAGCATCATAACATGAAGCATCATAACATGTCCTGAAGCAGCATCATAACATGAAGCATCATAACATGTCCTGAAGCAGCATCATAACATGAAGCATCATAACATGTCCTGAAGCAGCATCATAACATGAAGCAGCATCATAACATGTCCTGAAGCAGCATCATAACATGAAGCAGCATCATAACATGTCATGAAGCAGCATCATAACATGTCCTGAAGCAGCATCATAACATAAAGCATCATAACATGTCCTGAAGCAGCATCATAACATGAAGCATCATAACATGTCCTGAAGCAGCATCATAACATGAAGCAGCATCATAACATGTCCTGAAGCAGCATCATAACATGAAGCAGCATCATAACATGTCATGAAGCAGCATCATAACATGTCCTGAAGCAGCATCATAACATAAAGCATCATAACATGTCCTGAAGCAGCATCATAACATGAAGCATCATAACATGTCCTGAAGCAGCATCATAACATGAAGCAGCATCATAACATGTCATGAAGCAGCATCATAACATGTCATGGAGTAGCCGTAGTGTTACGTATGTTTATCTTGAATCATAAAGTTTGTTGTTGAACATTTCAGTAACTGATGACTTGTTTCTTTAACGTTTCAGTCGGACACTTACCTGTGCACAGCGTTCCCTCTGCCAACGAGTCGAGACGCTTATGTTGGTGAGTACGTCTCTACATCTACGTCTCTACCTCTCTACCTCTCTACGTCTCTACATCTACCTCTCTACCTCTCTACGTCTCTACCTCTACCTCTCTACCTCTCTACGTCTCTACCTCTCTACGTCTCTACGTCTCTACGTCTCTACCTCTCTACCTCTCTACGTCTCTACCTCTCTACCTCTCTACGTCTCTACCTCTCTACCTCTCTACCTCTCTACGTCTCTACCTCTCTACGTCTCTACGTCTCTACGTCTCTACCTCTCTACCTCTCTACCTCTCTACGTCTCTACCTCTCTACGTCTCTACGTCTCTACCTCTACGTCTCTACCTCTCTACCTCTCTACGTCTCTACCTCTCTACCTCTCTACGTCTCTACCTCTCTACGTCTCTACGTCTCTACGTCTCTACGTCTCTACCTCTCTACCTCTCTACGTCTCTACCTCTCTACGTCTCTACGTCTACCTCTCTACGTCTCTACTTCTCTACCTCTCTACGTCTCTACGTCTACCTCTCTACGTCTCTACGTCTCTACGTCTCTACGTCTACCTCTCTACGTCTCTACGTCTCTACCTCTCTACGTCTCTACGTCTACCTCTCTACGTCTCTACTTCTCTACCTCTCTACGTCTCTACGTCTACCTCTCTACGTCTCTACGTCTCTACCTCTCTACCTCTCTACGTCTCTACGTCTCTACCTCTCTACGTCTCTACCTCTCTACCTCTCTACGTCTCTACGTCTCTACGTCTCTACCTCTCTACGTCTCTACCTCTCTACGTCTCTACCTCTCTACGTCTCTACCTCTCTACGTCTCTACGTTTCTACGTCTCTGTCTCTCTCCGTCTCAGTATTGCACAAAAAATAAGGCACAAAAATGTGATGGCAGTATTGCACAATGTGATGGCAGTATTGCACAGTGTAAAGTAGCAGCAGCAGCACATTGTAGAACAATACGTAGAACAATATGTAGAACAATATGTAGAACCGCTATGAGGAAGAACAGAAGTCACAGCAGCAGTATTTGCTGTTTTTCTAATAATAATGTTTAAAGTCTTTGACTCTGAACATGAGTTTGGGCATCGCACACATTTACACAATGTGTGAGATGTACATTATTTTATGAAGCAGGTTTATGGGATGGAGGTGATTTTCTTTCCCCTGGTCCGGCATGATGCAGTGCTGTCTGGACGTCAGTCTGAAGCCTTCATGTGTTTCCTGCTCTTGACCCATAGGGAACACTAATGCTGTTCAACACAGTACAGTCATCTCTTTAGTGCACAGCTCCTCTTTACACGTGGTAACCACACTGCTTCTCTTCCTCAGTGGACTTCCTGCCTCACGCCAGCATGGACACGGTTCACCACATGCTGCTGTTCGGCTGCCAGACTCCAGTGTCCACCAGCAGCTACTGGTAAAGTCCCAGTCAGTCATAGTCCTCCCAGTATCAACAGCACATCCTGTCGCAGCCTGCAGGCTTTTACAGCAGTTGTTTAATTGTTTTGTATTAGCAAATATTACACAACATTTCACAGCTGGTTGAACAGCATCCAGGATGACCTGTAGTGTCACCAGCAGGGCTGAGTTCTGGAGGTTAGAGAAGCTTGTAGAGCAGCGCCTGAGGGAAAGCTTTCCAGCTGGATAGATAACACCATGGATGAGCGGCTTTGGGACATTCAACCAATGACTGACGTGAAGTGTCTTACTTCCAAAGTTAGTTTGGCACAGTCACATTCAACACGTTGCCCATGACCCATGACCCATGTCCAGGATAACAGAGTCTTCACAGAAAAGTCCTACTTGTTCCTTGAGTGTCTGTCTCAGCCTGCAGGTCTTCTTTCCACCCAGGGGACGCTGTTAGTGTTGCTCTCTGACTGCTATTGATTGGTTGTTTCTCTCTCCAGGGACTGTGGCAGCGTACAGGGCACGTGTAAGGATGAAGCCTCCATCATGTATGCCTGGGCTCGGAACGCCCCGCCCACTAGATTACCCAAAGGTAAGTCTCTCCAGAACATCTTCTACCGACTCCTCAACCAAGCGGCTGGTCAATGGGGAGTTCCAGTTCTGTGACTAAATGGCCCCAGTGCACTGTGCTCTCCAGCTGGTAGCCTACATTAATTATAAATAAACATAAAAACAGATAAAATTATTTGAAATAATATTATACTGAAATGATATCAACACTTAAAGTCGTGCACCGTATTCATGATTCCCTGAAGATGGAACGATCACCAAAGCTGCAGAGAGGGGATGTCCCTGGATTATATTATAAAACAATTAGGCTATTCCTTTAGACCAAACATATTGAAATATAGGTTGTTTAATATCTGCCGCCCCCAGCGGACCTGATATGAGAGCCAGTAGCCTGCAGAGATCTGCATTAATCCACAGATCCTGACCATCGTCATGTCTTATAGTCGCTCCGTGGTCAGGACCGAGGTCTGAGACACGGAGCGCTGCTGCAGCCGTCCAGCAGGGGGCGCTACGCTGCGCTCTGAGATCACAGTAACAAGAGTAGTGGGACGATGTCGGCTAAATAAGTGTGAACATGACGTTGTCCTTTTGAAAAGCCACCTGTTGTTAGGCCTCTGCTCGAAAATGTCATACCCAAACTAAAAAAGGTTTATCTCTGCAACCACTAGGGTTTGAATAATGCTGGTTATAATAAAAGAGTATAATGTGAGTTGTGTGTTCAGATGTGTAAATATCAGTCTATATGTTACTGGTTATGTATAAATGAAGAAGTGAATTATACAGTTTTTATAGCAATATAAACACACACACACACACACACACACACACACACACACACACACACACACACACACACACACACACACACACACACACACACACACACACACAATCAGCTGATATTGGACGGTTTGTCTGTCCAGCTCTAGTTTTTAAATATCTGTCTCTGAGTAGTGATTGAAATGTTGTTGGTAAGCAGCATGTCTTTCCAGACAAAGTGTTCCTCTTTAGCCTTCATACTCTACAGACCTCACTGCTAGAATCTAGTATATAAAATACTGGATCATCAAGTATTGGTTTTATGTACATCTTTCTATCTTTCCCATTCTTCTTTCTGTTGTCTTTTAGATGTTGGTTTTAAAGTTGGAAGGAATTCTGGAATGTCCCACCTCGTGCTGCAGATCCATTATGGAGATGTCAGCGCTTTCAAAGGTGAGTCCTGATGGAAGTTGAAGGGAAAATGCGGCACATTTTTATCTGAGTGTTCAATCAGAATAGCAAAATGTTCTTCTGCCATCACGCTAAATTAAGCACCACTATATGTCAACTTTGGTTCTAGTGCTCATTCAGATGAAAACAATAAGTTTGATTTGAAATAGAAAATCATGATGACTTTTGCTCTGCAGACCATCATAAAGATTGCTCAGGAGTTACCTTAAGAATGACTTCCAAACTGTAAGTATTCACTTAAAGCGTGACCTTCTCTGTGGTGCTGATGTACGAAGACGATTGAAATGTTGTGCGTCCTCTGACTGAGTCTCTGTGCCCTCCTCACAGGCAGCCATTCATTGCTGGCATATACCTGCTTATGTCTGTGGACACAGTTATCCTTCCAGGAAAAAGAGGTATGTCTGGTGTATGTTTTACTAGATTGAAATGTGCAGGAATGTAGGCGTATTAGGGTTTTAGGAACCACTTCTGTAAGGACATAAGGACAAGTACTTTGAATGTACAGAAGCTGCCAGGGTGCATAAAAAGCATTAAAATAGAACTTGTTTATAAAAATATAGAAATGCAATATGTAAATTTCATGTAAGATGGATGTTATTCACATAACACCGACTTCCTGTAGCCACTAGGGGGCATTGTGACATGAGTCAATATTTGCATTAATAAGAACTTGGCTTGGATTGGTATGAAGCAAGTCCAGTTTGCGGCAGGTTGAACCAAGTACAGCCAAGTACCAGCAGCTTCTGCTTTAATGGCTCATAATAAATCTCATAAATTCTCCCCGCTAACTTTTAATCGCAGTAGATCAAGTAGTTGAAGTAGATCAAGTTAAATCTCCAGGAGGAGTTTGTTAAATTACAGAGTGGAAATGGCCCAAACTACACAGCAGCGAATGTAACTACCTGTTACAACAGGTGTCGTTATAACAGGAGTGAGTACAGTACAATGACAACAGCTTTTTATGAATGGAAAATCATGTCAAATTGCCACCAGGCCATAACGCTGTTCCGTGAAACCTCAAACTTTTAAACACTTTTCAGTCTTTAGTTTGTACTGACCACATTTTTATTTTAATCATTTGATTTCCAATATGTCCTCAGCTCTGACTTTGTCTTTGCTCAGGCCTGAATACAAATAATAATACAAACAAACTCAATAGGGCCTTTACTGGTCAGTGTTTAGACCCTAAAACCTAAACACAAAACTGGTGCTGGTCATTTTCTCAGCCCTAATAGCTTTAACACCAATATGTGTATAACACACTTTCCTCCCAAAATGTCTGAGTCAAATAGTCCACATTCAAATGTTGCTGATGGGATGCAGTGCCAGAAGGGTACAGTGATCAAAGAGTGGGCCTGCCTTGACATCAATTCATTCCTTTTCTAGTTACAAATGCAGACATCGCCTGTGATTACACTTCATATCCCATCTACCCATTTGGCTTCAGGACCCACACACACCACCTCGGTGAGTCATACCAGAGGATTCAGCAGTTTCACAGTCATCTTATTATAGTTTCACTGATAACCTGGATATGTATTTTTGTCACAGGTAAAGTTGTCAGTGGTTACAGGATCCGAGACGGGAAATGGAACCTGATTGGGAGGCAATCCCCTCAGCTCCCACAGGTACGTTATTAAATCCTGAGGGGTTGAAGGTGCATGCCGAATAATCTGACTGTCCCTGGTTTGCTCTCTAGTGGGGTAATATGGTACTATGAGCTCTCTAGTGGGGTAATATGGTACTATGAGCTCTCTAGTGGGGTAATATGGTACTATGAGCTCTAGTGGGGTAATATGGTACTATGAGCTCTCTAGTGGGGTAATATGGTACTATGAGCTCTAGTGGGGTAATATGGTACTATGAGCTCTAGTGGGGTAATATGGTACTATGAGCTCTCTAGTGGGGTAATATGGTACTATGAGCTCTACAGTGGGGTAATATGGTACTATGAGCTCTCTAGTGGGGTAATATGGTACTATGAGCTCTCTAGTGGGGTAATATGGTACTATGAGCTCTAGTGGGGTAATATGGTACTATGAGCTCTCTAGTGGGGTAATATGGTACTATAAACTCTCTAGTGGGGTAATATGGTACTATGAGCTCTAGTGGGGTAATATGGTACTATGAGCTCTCTAGTGGGGTAATATGGTACTATGAGCTCTACAGTGGGGTAATATGGTACTATGAGCTCTCTAGTGGGGTAATATGGTACTATGAGCTCTCTAGTGGGGTAATATGGTACTATGAGCTCTAGTGGGGTAATATGGTACTATGAGCTCTCTAGTGGGGTAATATGGTACTATGAGCTCTAGTGGGGTAATATGGTACTATGAGCTCTACAGTGGGGTAATATGGTACTATGAGCTCTCTAGTGGGGTAATATGGTACTATGAGCTCTCTAGTGGGGTAATATGGTACTATGAGCTCTAGTGGGGTAATATGGTACTATGAGCTCTCTAGTGGGGTAATATGGTACTATAAACTCTCTAGTGGGGTAATATGGTACTATGAGCTCTAGTGGGGTAATATGGTACTATAAACTCTCTAGTGGGGTAATATGGTACTATGAGCTCTAGTGGGGTAATATGGTACTATGAGCTCTCTAGTGGGGTAATATTGTACTATAAACTCTCTAGTGGGGTAATATGGTACTATAAACTCTCTAGTGGGGTAATATGGTACTATGAGCTCTAGTGGGGTAATATGGTACTATGAGCTCTAGTGGGGTAATATAGTACTATGAGCTCTCTAGTGGGGTAATATGGTACTATGAGCTCTCTAGTGGGGTAATATGGTACTATGAGCTCTCTAGTGGGGTAATATGGTACTATGAGCGCTCTAGTGGGGTAATATGGTACTATAAACTCTCTAGTGGGGTAATATGGTACTATGAGCTCTAGTGGGGTAATATAGTACTATGAGCTCTCTAGTGGGGTAATATGGTACTATGAGCTCTCTAGTGGGGTAATATGGTACTATGAGCTCTCTAGTGGGGTAATATGGTACTATAAACTCTCTAGTGGGGTAATATGGTACTATGAGCTCTAGTGGGGTAATATGGTACTATGAGCTCTAGTGGGGTAATATGGTACTATGAGCTCTCTAGTGGGGTAATATGGTACTATGAGCTCTCTAGTGGGGTAATATGGTACTATAAACTCTCTAGTGGGGTAATATGGTACTATAAACTCTCTAGTGGGGTAATATGGTACTATGAGCTCTAGTGGGGTAATATGGTACTATAAACTCTCTAGTGGGGTAATATGGTACTATGAGCTCTCTAGTGGGGTAATATGGTACTATGAGCTCTCTAGTGGGGTAATATGGTACTATGAGCGCTCTAGTGGGGTAATATGGTACTATAAACTCTCTAGTGGGGTAATATGGTACTATGAGCTCTAGTGGGGTAATATGGTACTATGAGCTCTCTAGTGGGGTAATATGGTACTATAACCTCTCTAGTGGGGTAATATGGTACTATGAGCTCTCTAGTGGGGTAATATGGTACTATGAGCGCTCTAGTGGGGTAATATGGTACTATGAGCTCTAGTGGGGTAATATGGTACTATGAGCTCTCTAGTGGGGTAATATGGTACTATGAGCTCTCTAGTGGGTTAATATGGTACTATGAGCTCTCTAGTGGGGTAATATGGTACTATGAGCTCTCTAGTGGGGTAATATGGTACTATAAACTCTCTAGTGGGGTAATATGGTACTATAAACTCTCTAGTGGGGTAATATGGTACTATGAGCTCTAGTGGGGTAATATGGTACTATAAACTCTCTAGTGGGGTAATATGGTACTATGAGCTCTCTAGTGGGGTAATATGGTACTATGAGCGCTCTAGTGGGGTAATATGGTACTATGAGCGCTCTAGTGGGGTAATATGGTACTATAAACTCTCTAGTGGGGTAATATGGTACTATGAGCTCTAGTGGGGTAATATGGTACTATGAGCTCTCTAGTGGGGTAATATGGTACTATAAGCTCTCTAGTGGGGTAATATGGTACTATGAGCGCTCTAGTGGGGTAATATGGTACTATGAGCTCTAGTGGGGTAATATGGTACTATGAGCGCTCTAGTGGGGTAATATGGTACTATGAGCTCTAGTGGGGTAATATGGTACTATGAGCTCTCTAGTGGGGTAATATGGTACTATGAGCTCCCTAGTGGGTTAATATGGTACTATGAGCTCTCTAGTGGGGTAATATGGTACTATGAGCTCTCTAGTGGGGTAATATGGTACTATGAGCTCTCTGGGTAATATGGTACTATGAGCTCACTAGTGGGGTAATATGGTACTATGAGCTCTCTAGTGGGGTAATATGGTACTATGAGCTCTCTGGTGGGGTAATATGGTACTATGAGCTCTCTAGTGGGGTAATATGGTACTATGAACTCTCTAGTGGGGTAATATGGTACTATGAGCTCTCTAGTGGGGTAATATGGTACTATGAGCTCACTAGTGGGGTAATATGGTACTATGAGCTCTAGTGGGGTAATATGGTACTATAAGCTCTCTAGTGGGGTAATATGGTACTATGAGCTCTCTAGTGGGGTAATATGGTACTATGAGCTCTAGTGGGGTAATATGGTACTATGAGCTCTCTAGTGGGGTAATATGGTACTATGAGCTCTCTAGTGGGGTAATATGGTACTATAAACTCTCTAGTGGGGTAATATGGTACTATGAGCTCTAGTGGGGTAATATGGTACTATGAGCTCACTAGTGGGGTAATATGGTACTATGAGCTCTCTAGTGGGGTAATATGGTACTATAAACTCTCTAGTGGGGTAATATGGTACTATGAGCTCTAGTGGGGTAATATGGTACTATGAGCTCACTAGTGGGGTAATATGGTACTATGAGCTCTAGTGGGGTAATATGGTACTATAAACTCTCTAGTGGGGTAATATGGTACTATGAGCTCTAGTGGGGTAATATGGTACTATGAGCTCTCTAGTGGGGTAATATGGTACTATGAGCTCTAGTGGGGTAATATGGTACTATGAGCTCTCTAGTGGGGTAATATGGTACTATGAGCTCTAGTGGGGTAATATGGTACTATATGGTACTATGAGCTTGAAGTTTAGCGACCTGGTTGGTTTCGTCTGGGTTGATTGACAGATATAACTGAGTATCATCGGCATAACAAAGAAATGAACGTTTAATAATGATGACTGAGACTGAAATGATGGTTTACATGTGCATATGATGAGTTAATGATATGGGAGCTATATATTCACAGTTGTGCGTAATGACAGTTGTTCTTCTACTCTTTTCCTGGTCCTCACTGTCTTTGTCACTGTACTCAGCCCAAAGTTCCTTTACTTGTATTGCCTAGTCCTTTGGAGCTTTAAACATTACAATGTTAAAACACACTAGCAACACAAAGCAAGATGCTATACATTTAAACAGATGGATAATATCGCTAGACATTACGTCACGATACCTAAAATGTAGTAGTCGATATCAATAACAGTGAAATTCCACAATTTTTGATACTCAATTTGATACCAACAACAACAAAATTATAAACAACGCTACAACGGTCATAATTCCATCTCTATTATTTTGTATTGCTGAGTAAAGATGTCATTAATTAGTTCTTCTCTCTGCAGGCTTTCTATCCGGCTAACAAGGAGGTGGAGGTGAAGTATGGCGACACCATTGCTGCCAGATGTATGTTTACTGGGGAGGGCAGAACCTCCAAGACGTACATTGGGTGAGTTCAGTTGTATAACCTAATGCATGTTTACACCAGATTGTAGCTTATCTATAATTCAAAAGTACCTTTTAGTTTCTATGGTTGTTCTAGGTTCAGACTTCTTGAATAATAGATGAGCTCTTGTTTACCCCTTTAGACTGTTTGTATTGAAATATAGCCTACAGGCTTATTTCAGTCAGGGTCTGTTCCTTGTGTTCCTTTACCCTTGCCGTCTGATTGTTAATGCAGTGTACACACTGTTATACTCTGTGCACTTCAAGGGGAGAAAGAATGACATTATAACCATTCAGACCAACACGGGTTAAACAAATGCAAGGGTCTACGTTTTTAGGGTTGTGTTGTTTCAGACCTCATGAGATGATGAAATATGACCCTATGGTACACCAACACACTGCGTACTGGAAGTTTTCATGTCATGATTGTACTTTTTAATTGTCCACGTTAAAAAGTTATGAAATGTCTGCTGTTGAGTTTCATCCTCACTTTATATTACTTTAGAGAAATGCATAATTGGGATTTAATAAATATGAGAGAAAATGCTGTTTGCAATTCTATTTGATTAATCTGCTTATTATTTGGATTCATTTCATATTCTTCTTTAGCAAAAAGACAAACTTTTTAGAGAATGTAGATTTTAGATTCTTGATACCGATAAACATCATTGAAGGTAAAATAATCTTACTGGTCAATATCCATCACATAAGCAAACATTTTGATGGGCATGCCTTAAATGTGATTGTTTAAGTATTGTAACCAAGGGATGTACTGAGCGTCATTTACCTGATTAAAGATCATGTGCTTTCCTCCATTTGTATGCATAGTACCAGGAGTGATGCATTTACTTTTCTGTCTTGTCTGCAGTGGTACCTCTGATGATGAAATGTGCAACTTCTATATCATGTACTACATGGACAGCAAACATGCCGTCCCCTACATGAGCTGCATGGAGCCCGGCTCCAGAGGGCTGTTCCAGCACATTCCAGCTGAGGCCAACGTCCCCATCGCTGTCAGTCCAGGTCACATGACCTCTATGATGCACATGGGGCACTCAGCAGGTACAAAGGCATCCAGTATGGCTCATGTTGCATGCTGCTAACCCAGCGTTATTCAAGTTAGCCTAATGATAGCTTTTCCTGTTGGTTAGGAGCTGAGCGTATACTTTTAAAAGTCATTTTTCTAAATGTGCGCCTCATTGTCTTTTTAATTAACTTACATTTATATAATTATAAATGTATTTATATAAATATTAAAAAAACCTGTCTAATTATTCTTTATTTTTCCTCCAAAGACCATCAAGATAACAAATTGTTGTTGGATCAAAGCAAAGCGGAGCAGGTTCTGGATCAGGGTAAGTTCAAGGACAACAACCTCCAGTCTGATAATTCTCGGTTCAGTCACTTTATTATCTCTAAAATTCAAAATTACATGTGCAAACAATCAGGCTGAATTTCCATTTTATTACCGTTGTATTATTCAGTATATACAGTTTATGTAGCTATTTACAGGGTTCCTACGGTCATGGAGTTTTAAAATGGTTATTTCCAGGCCTGGAAAAGTCCTTGAAAAAAAAAAAAAATCCCAAAGGTTTAGTAAAAGTCATGTAAATTTGTTATATTCATGTGTTCATGTCGTTCATTTACGCTGAGTTTGAAATAATGAATATGCTTTTAAAAGAAAGACTCAAAATATAAGCAGGCATACATACAGGCATCTATATAAATGTTTATTCTTTTAATCAAACTATTGTCTCATTCATTTGAGTCATTTAAGGTTTACTGTATGCTTTGTATTCTCATTGTTAGTTTAAATACTACATTTACTCACTTTTTCATGTTTACACCCAGATTTCACTAAATGTTTGTAATGGACATTTGGTTTAAAGTCATGGAGAAGTCATGAAACCCATTGGTCAGAATGTTTATGAACCCTGTATTTAATATTATGACCTAATTTTAAATTTCCGCCACTTCGTCCATTGTTTCCTTTATACCTCAAATTACAGAGAATTAGAAAAGCAACAAATGGAGGCCTTTGTTTAATTAACTTTTATACAAATAACTGAGTGAAACAGGAATTATGGAAGACCGTATCTGCTCATCCCAACTAGTGTTACAAGGTTACAAGGTAGCGCAACTAAAGAATGCTTATTGTAGTCTTTTGCTCCATAAGAAAAAACACACACATACAAACACACACAAAATAAGACTATCATATATACGTGTGTGTGTGTGTGTGTGTGTGTATATATCTGTGTGGAGGATGAATTAAGGAGTCTCCCAGCCAGAGGACAGAAGCTGCTCTGCAGTTAAAGGAAGGTAAACGGCTGGTTACTGTTTGCCAGTCCAGCTAGCTTAGCCAGCTAAGTTATTAGCTCCCAATTCATATTGTCTCACAGTATATTTTGTCACCTGACCGCACTCGTCACTCCACTGATATCAACTGGTAATTTCTGAAACATATACACTTGGCTTTGTCTGGTTTATGCTGCTATGAATTCAGCCCATATGCTTTGTTGGTTATTGAGACCCAATAGATGAAGACCTGTCCACTAGGAGTCTGACATACTGTAGATCTACGTCAGACTGACACAGAATGGGTCTGCTGGAGCAGCATATAGCATAGAGCACACATCCTGTCCTTAGTTAGTCCTGATGGACAGGTGGTACCTTCATGGTAGCTCCTCCATCAGTGTGAATGTTAGTGAGTCCTGATGGACAGGTGGTACCTTCATGGTAGCTCCTCCATCAGTGTGAATGTTAGTGAGTCCTGATGGACAGGTGGTACCTTCATGGTAGCTCCTCCATCAGTGTATGAATGTTAGTTAGTCCTGATGGACAGGTGGTACCTTCATGGTAGCTCCTCCATCAGTGTGAATGTTAGTTAGTCCTGATGGACAGGTGGTACCTTCATGGTAGCTCCTCCATCAGTGTGAATGTTAGTTAGTCCTGATGGACAGGTGGTACCTTCATGGTAGCTCCTCCATCAGTGTGAATGTTAGTTAGTCCTGATGGACAGGTGGTACCTTCATGGTAGCTCCTCCCATCAGTATGAATGTTAGTTAGTCCTGATGGACAGGTGGTACCTTCATGGTAGCTCCTCCATCAGTGTGAATGTTAGTTAGTCCTGATGGACAGGTGGTACCTTCATGGTAGCTCCTCCATCAGTGTGAATGTTAGTGAGTCCTGATGGACAGGTGGTACCTTCATGGTAGCTCCTCCATCAGTGTGAATGTTAGTGAGTCCTGATGGACAGGTGGTACCTTCATGGTAGCTCCTCCATCAGTGTGAATGTTAGTTAGTCCTGATGGACAGGTGGTACCTTCATGGTAGCTCCTCCATCAGTGTGAATGTTAGTTAGTCCTGATGGACAGGTGGTACCTTCATGGTAGCTCCTCCATCAGTGTGAATGTTAGTTAGTCCTGATGGACAGGTGGTACCTTCATGGTAGCTCCTCTATCAGTGTGAATGTTAGTTAGTCCTGATGGACAGGTGGTACCTTCATGGTAGCTCCTCCATCAGTGTGAATGTTAGTTAGTCCTGATGGACAGGTGGTACCTTCATGGTAGCTCCTCCCATCAGTATGAATGTTAGTTAGTCCTGATGGACAGGTGGTACCTTCATGGTAGCTCCTCCATCAGTGTGAATGTTAGTTAGTCCTGATGGACAGGTGGTACCTTCATGGTAGCTCCTCCATCAGTGTGAATGTTAGTTAGTCCTGATGGACAGGTGGTACCTTCATGGTAGCTCCTCCATCAGTGTGAATGTTAGTGAGTCCTGATGGACAGGTGGTACCTTCATGGTAGCTCCTCCATCAGTGTGAATGTTAGTTAGTCCTGATGGACAGGTGGTACCTTCATGGTAGCTCCTCCATCAGTGTGAATGTTAGTGAGTCCTGATGGACAGGTGGTACCTTCATGGTAGCTCCTCCATCAGTGTATGAATGTTAGTTAGTCCTGATGGACAGGTGGTACCTTCATGGTAGCTCCTCCATCAGTGTGTGAAGTATTGTTAAACAGCTTTGAGTGGTCGGAAGACTAGAAAAGATCTATACAAGTACAGTTTATTTACCACTTATATTGACAGCCTTGACCCAGTAGATCATCCTCTTGGTCCGGAGCAGCTGAGGACCTCGTCACCATAATATTTCGTAAGCACTTTGGGGGGAAGCCATAGTCGACGTAGAAGTGAAGGTTGTTCCAGTCCTGCCATGCTCTCTGGAGCTCCTCTAACCTCGTCTAGTAGCGCCCAGACTTGTCCTCCATGCTCAGCCCTCCTGGTCGATCAGCCTGGCTTCCAGATTGGCTTAGCGCTGCGTTAGCCACTTGATAAGCGTAGATGTAGCTTGAAGCACTGTCTCTAGTCTCGTATTTTCTCTTCAGTTCTTGTTTGATGTCTGAGAGTTGTACCCTGTAAACCTGCACAGACTTAGCCTCTGATGCATCCTTGTCATCATCTTCACTGTCTTCTTCCTTGGCAGTCTTCTGCCTGGCACCTTTGAACACCGCAGGATTGACTGAAGGACAATGGAGTCCTCGTATTCTGTTTCGGCTTCGTTTTCTATCACTTTGTGGTTGTCCTTCTTCCAGTTGTAACCCGTTTCTCCATTTAAAAATCTGGAAACCTAATTTTTTATGTTTAGAATTTCTAGTACACGTTCAAGTTATCTATTGTCATGGGTCCCCAAAAAGTACATCGAGGGAGTTATTGGCAAACAACATCTTTGACCTCAGGCTCCCTCCAATAATTGTTGTGTACCGGACCACGGTGGCTGGACCCACAAGCAGACACAAGGCAGTTCGATTAAAAAAAGGCAAGTTTTACTGGATTTCACATGCAGGACGTCAAAAGACAAACTCGCCCAGGACAAGGAGTTGACACAGACTAAATACACAAGGGAATGAGACACAGGTGGAAACAATGAGGGCGGGGCTTGCAATCACACAGGAGGGCGGCACACGAGGGGGGAGGAGTCTGGAACGAGAGACAAGGTGAGTGACAGACAACACAACAGACACAGACAGTGAACACAGAACTACCCAGAAGGTCTGGGTGTAACAATAATGCTCATAAAATAATTCTAGAAAGAAAATCTGTAAAAAATAAAATAATATAAGAGCTAAAATATACATGTATACAATTTCAAAAACTATAAATTTGCGTTAAACAGATGTACAGTAATGATGGATGAACTGAACCATGATGAAGATGTAACCGTAAGGAAAGTATATCATAAAGTGAGATTTTAAAGTTTTACCGTCTGCCAGACGTCGGCAGGCAGCTTGCTGCTCGGGTGCATGGGGCCCCTGATACCCTGCTGGAGGTGTAACTGTAGACTGGGGATAGCAGGATGCTCTCAATGCTGCACCTGTAGAAGTATCCTGGAGTCCATGTTGAACCTGAGCCAGGTCAGGGTGGGGTCTGACCCTCAGGAAGTACAGGATCCAGTCACAGAGGGTGGTGCTGAGCCTTCTGTCTCTGAGCTGGATGAAGAGCTTGGAGGCTCCTTGTGTGGATCCGTTCTTCTGAAGGATCGGCACACATCTGCCTGCATATTAGTCAAGAAGCCAGGAAGTTGTCCTCAAGCGTGCATTGGAAGTCCACTTTGTCCCTGAATGTTTCTCAGCGCTGCTAATAGCTTCTGGACCTCCTCTACTGATCAGAGTCTCACAGTTGTAAGTGCCAGTCCGTGTCAGGCAGGCGCTGAACTGAGGTGTGATCTGATTGGCCGAAAGGTGTGCAAGGGAGGGCCTTAAATCTTTCTCTGGAATAAGTGTAAACATTGTTAAGTGTGATGTAGGACAGCCGGTGTGTTGGTGATGTCTCGGCAGAGCCATCCTCAGGTTGGTGTCTTTAGGGGTCTCAGTCCTGTCGTTCATATATAAAATACCTTTAAGGTCATAATGAATAGGTTGTACAGTAACTTGTGCAGTAAAGGTCTTTCCCATCCACTCTATTGCTTCCTGCTGGTGAACTCTTTCCCTCTGAACTCCATCTTCTGACAACACAACTCCGCTCGGTAGTGTCTAGAGAAACACTTTTTACACGATATGTAGAGGCCAATACATGTGTGTTGTTTTGTTTGTTATGTTATCCTTTTGATATCACTAGTCCCAATTAAATATGTCCTCTTGAACGTGAGCTAGATTGATGTGTGAAACAAGACTCTGCCTCTGGCCTGCAGTCTCCTTGTCCTTTACTTCCATTCTTTCCTGTCCTTCTCTGCCCTTGTCTGTGCAGGTGACCTCTATGCTTTTATGTCCACGCTGCTAGGCCAGAGCAAGGAAGTAGCGCACGCTCATAGGTACAGCAAGCTGCAGAGAGCCCAGGCTGAGCTGGTGGCTCAGATTGATAGCTTAATGCAACAGAAAGACCTGGGCTTTCCCAGTGCCGGGCTAGCCGTCCAAACCAGGGTGGATCATGTGTTGGTGAGGGACAGAGTCCACAGGTTCCATCAGCTTGAGGCCACAGCCGAGCCGCCGAGAAGCAAGCCGCTAGCTGAAGGTGGGTCCTGGATGCTAACGTGTTTCCTGTGTTCTTAAACTGTAACACATTACATGTGTTGAAGAACATTACAAATATCACCCTTTCGCTTTTTGTAGAAAGAACTTCTTGTGCTATGAAATTACTTGAAGATATAAGTATATGAGTTCACTTCTGCCTTCTTTGAGTCCCTCATGGATGCGTTACTCAAACCGCGTTACTCTACCCGATGCAGACCGCATGTTCTGTAACGCTGGCTCACTTCAGTCTGGAGGTGATACTCGTTCACTCTGGCTTCAGTGCAGAGGGGCTGCTTGTTCTCAAAGTGTCTGTACTAAAGGTGCTTGTTGATAAGAGTTCAGTGCTGTCCACTAAACCCTTGATGTGCATCCTGAGGTCTATCCTGTTGAAAACACTTTCTGGTTTCTGATTTCCAGTCGGGCATTGTTTCTGCCATTGTAGCATTATGCAACTTCATTTGTGTGTGTGTGTGTGTGTGTGTGTGTGTGTGTGTGTGTGTGTGTGTGTGTGTGTGTGTGTGTGTGTGTCATTGTGTGTGTGTCATTGTGTGCATGTGTATACGATTCATGACCATATGAGCCCAGAGCAAGTGGCTCTCTGCTGTTCAAAGTGATTTTGTGGGCTATTTGTTTATTTCCAGAGCAAAATCAGGTCATTTAGTATTAGAAAGGTAAGAACTTTAAAGTGTACTAATCATTTGCAGCTCAAACACTTTGAAGGGTAATTGGAGTAATTAAAAAAACAACAATGGACTCTATCAAAATCTGTAAAAGTTATAACCTTTATGCCAAAACATGGTCGGATTGGGGCATGCTGGGTATCTGTGCATAAACTTCTGACGCGTTCTAAGAAACCTCCCACGATCACGGAAGCCTTCGCAGTTGAAAATGTCGAAGGAGAGTAGGGGGAAAAACAGTCCGGCTGCATTTGGAATCTTCAGGTACTAATATACTACACACAAGGATATATCATACTTTATTCGACTCCTACAAGCTCGTAGGGTTAGGAATAAGTGTCTTTTATTGAAATCACTTTGTAAAGTCTACTTATTAACGATCTAGTAAACGTTACGGCCGCCGCCGGAAGTGACGGCGAGGTTACAGGGTTTATGTAATTACATAAACTTAACGGTAAGTTAATTTTTTTCCCTCAAGGCTTTACTGTATTCAGCAATTTAAATGAAGTTAATCAACGTTGTGGTTCTGGAGATCCTTTAGGAAACGTCACTTGACTTATTCTTCTCTGTTCTGTCCGATAATGGGTGCCGCGGGGCTTGGAGCTAATTAAAAATTCAGAAAATGAATGAATACTTGGTAGTTATGATCAGGACTGATGGTCCCTTTTTTGGGTGAGTTGTTCCTGATCCGATGTGAGGTCCTGGGACAGAGGAGGTCGTATGTGTACACATTGTAAAGCTTTCTGTGGATTATTAGTCATTTGTGATTTTGGGCACAGTTAGAGGACTACAGACAGACACAACAATCATCCTTTCTTTACTGTATGTGCTGGACATTCTTGATAATGTCTGATGCTGACATGCTGAAGTGTTATGGTATCAACTCAAAGAGAACGTCTCCAGAAGTGCTTCTACTTTTTCTCCATGGTCGAATTTTACAAAGTAAACTTTATTACAACTAAAATTGTAATAAATCATAATATTGAATCGCAATAATTGTACAATTGCAATACCCAAAAGTTTGAATACATATCGAATGTATTGTGATCGAGAGATGAGCATATTAAGAGTCTTTGAGTATTCAGAAAAGCGCTGCATAAAATTAAAGTATTATTATATTGACCCAGCCCTAGAACGTGTTTTATTAGTCACAACTATTTCTGCCACTTTGAAAACGTCATGTGGAAAAGTATGAGAAGGTTTACAAATATAATTAATAGTGTGTGTGTGTGTGTGTGTGTGTGTGTGTGTGTGTGTGTGTGTAGACCACCTGGAGCAGGTCTCGGCGTGGCCTCAGAGTTCCCTCCAGCTCGGTCAGGTTTCAGGACTCGCCCTCGACTCCGATGCTAACTTGGTCATCTTCCACAGAGGGGACCACCACTGGGGGTCGAGGTAATAACTCATCATTATTCATTCTGTTCATTATGTTTTGATGCTTTTATGTGAAGCACTTTGAATCGCCTTGTTGTTGAAATGCATGTTTTAAATGTAGTGACATGAGTTTATCTGGAGAGCACACAGTCTACACTATGTTTTCATTTCAAAATGCATAACCTTTGCGACATAACTTGTCCATCAGATGACATGTAATCCATCCCTGGCAGACAGAACATACCTGTTTGAACTGCAGTCTATTGCCTATCAATGCAGCTACTGCAGCATGAATGACAGCTGGAGGATTTAACAGAAAACCAAAAGTAGTTTAAATATATGTGGAGATCTTTCTGTGGACCCATAAAGAACTTTTCTCTTAGCTCTTTTAACAGCCAGGCGAGATACCAGCAGAGGTCCCAAGGGCCCATCCAGCAGTCCACTATTTTGGTTGTGGACTTGGCCAAAGGCAACATCCTGAAGGCGTCTGGCAGAGATATGTAAGTTATAGTTTACTTTTTTATGAATGCTGAGCATGAACAGAGACCAGCAGGCCTTTCTAGTATTGTTGCACGTCCTGTTTCCCCAAACTGATTAAAATCCCTGATGTTGCAGGTTTTATTTGCCTCATGGAATAACAACGGACAGGGAGAATAACTACTGGGTCACTGATGTGGCTCTTCATCAGGTACGTGCAGCTGAGCTGAGCATGTTCACGCCTCTAGTGACCATCAAACAGCTTGACAGCTCACTTCATGTATGTTGTAGAGCCAACATCACAAATACTTTACACTCTGTACACAACGCTGCCGATGTATAGAATATCACTTACATCATGGTCACATGACATCTATTGTCCTCCTGGTCACATGACATCTATTGTCCTCCTGGTCACATGACATATATTGTCCTTCTGGTCACATGACATCTATTGTACTTCTAGTGACATGACATCTATTGTACTTCCGGTCACGCGACATCTATTGTCCTTCCGGTCACATGACATCTATTGTCCTTCCGGTCACATGACATCTATTGTCCTCCTGGTCACATGACATATATTGTCCTTCTGGTCACATGACATCTATTGTCCTTCCGGTCACATGACATCTATTGTCCTTCCGGTCACATGACATCTATTGTCCTCCTGGTCACATGACATATATTGTCCTTCCGGTCACATGACATCTATTGTCCTTCCGGTCACATGACATCTATTGTCCTCCTGGTCACATGACATATATTGTCCTTCTGGTCACATGACATCTATTGTCCTCCTGGTCACATGACATCTATTGTCCTCCTGGTCACATGACATATATTGTCCTTCTGGTCACATGACATATATTGTCCTTCTGGTCACATGACATCTATTGTCCTCCTGGTCACATGACATCTATTGTCCTCCTGGTCACATGACATATATTGTCCTCCTGGTCACATGACATATATTGTCCTTCTGGTCACATGACATCTATTGTCCTTCTGGTGACATGACATCTATTGTCCTCCTGGTCACATGACATATATTGTCCTCCT
Organism: Myoxocephalus aenaeus; assembly: GCA_038501785.1. Lineage (NCBI taxonomy): Eukaryota > Metazoa > Chordata > Actinopteri > Perciformes > Cottidae > Myoxocephalus > Myoxocephalus aenaeus. Next base: position 1,107,405 of record JBAMJR010000083.1, read on the forward strand.
GGTCACATGACATATATTGTCCTCCTGGTCACATGACATCTATTGTCCTCCTGGTCACATGACATCTATTGTCCTTCTAGTCACATGACACCTATTGTCCTCCTGGTCACATGACACCTATTGTCCTTCTAGTCACGCGACATTTATTGTCCTTCCGGTCACATGACATCTATTGTCCTTCTGGTCACATGACATCTATTGTCCTTCCGGTCACATGACATCTATTGTACTTCTAGTGACATGACATCTATTGTCCTTCCGGTCACATGACATCTATTGTCCTCCTGGTCACATGACATCTATTGTCCTTCTAGTCACATGACACCTATTGTCCTCCTGGTCACATGACACCTATTGTCCTTCTAGTCACGCGACATCTATTGTCCTTCCGGTCACATGACATCTATTGTCCTTCCGGTCACATGACATCTATTGTCCTTCCGGTCACATGACATCTATTGTCCTTCCGGTCACGCGACATCTATTGTCCTTCCGGTCACGCGACATCTATTGTCCTTCCGGTCACGCGACATCTATTGTCCTTCCGGTCACATGACATCTATTGTCCTTCCGGTCACATGACATCTATTGTACTTCCGGTCACATGACATATATTGTTCTTCCGGTCACGCGACATCTATTGTCCTTCCGGTCACATGACATCTATTGTCCTTCCGGTCACATGACATCTATTGTCCTTCCGGTCACATGACATCTATTGTCCTTCCGGTCACGCGACATCTATTGTCCTTCCGGTCACATGACATCTATTGTCCTTCCGGTCACATGACATCTATTGTCCTTCCGGTCACATGACATCTATTGTCCTTCCGGTCACATGACATCTAGTGTACTTCCGGTCACGCGACATCTATTGTCCTTCCGGTCACGCGACATCTATTGTCCTTCCGGTCACGCGACATCTATTGTCCTTCCGGTCACGCGACATCTATTGTCCTTCCGGTCACGCGACATCTATTGTCCTTCCGGTCACGCGACATCTATTGTCCTTCCGGTCACGCGACATCTATTGTCCTTCCGATCACGCGACATCTATTGTCCTTCCGGTCACGCGACATCTATTGTCCTTCCGGTCACATGACATCTATTGTCCTTCTGGTCACATGACATCTATTGTCCTTCCGGTCACATGACATCTATTGTACTTCTAGTGACATGACATCTATTGTACTTCCGGTCACGCGACATCTATTGTCCTTCCGGTCACATGACATCTATTGTCCTTCCGGTCACATGACATCTATTGTCCTTCCGGTCACATGACATCTATTGTCCTTCCGGTCACGCGACATCTATTGTCCTTCCGGTCACGCGACATCTATTGTCCTTCCGGTCACGCGACATCTATTGTCCTTCCGGTCACGCGACATCTATTGTCCTTCCGGTCACATGACATCTATTGTCCTTCCGGTCACATGACATCTATTGTCCTTCCGGTCACGCGACATATATTGTCCTTCCGGTCACATGACATCTATTGTCCTTCCGGTCACATGACATCTATTGTCCTTCCGGTCACATGACATCTATTGTCCTTCCGGTCACATGACATCTAGTGTACTTCCGGTCACGCGACATCTATTGTCCTTCCGGTCACGCGACATCTATTGTCCTTCCGGTCACATGACATCTATTGTCCTTCCGGTCACATGACATCTATTGTCCTTCCGGTCACATGACATCTATTGTCCTTCCGGTCACATGACATCTAGTGTACTTCCGGTCACGCGACATCTATTGTCCTTCCGGTCACGCGACATCTATTGTCCTTCCGGTCACATGACATCTATTGTCCTTCCGGTCACGCGACATCTATTGTCCTTCCGGTCACGCGACATCTATTGTCCTTCCGGTCACGCGACATCTATTGTCCTTCCGGTCACGCGACATCTATTGTCCTTCCGGTCACATGACATCTATTGTCCTTCCGGTCACATGACATCTATTGTCCTTCCGGTCACATGACATCTATTGTACTTCTAGTGACATGACATCTATTGTACTTCCGGTCACGCGACATCTATTGTCCTTCCGGTCACGCGACATCTATTGTCCTTCCGGTCACATGACATCTATTGTCCTTCCGGTCACGCGACATCTATTGTCCTTCCGGTCACGCGACATCTATTGTCCTTCCGGTCACGCGACATCTATTGTCCTTCCGGTCACGCGACATCTATTGTCCTTCCGGTCACGCGACATCTATTGTCCTTCCGGTCACGCGACATCTATTGTCCTTCCGGTCACATGACATCTATTGTCCTTCCGGTCACATGACATCTACTGTCCTTCTAGTGACATGACATCTATTGTCCTTCTAGTGACATGACATCTATTGTCCTTCCGGTCACGCGACATCTATTGTCCTTCCGGTCACGCGACATCTATTGTCCTTCCGGTCACGCGACATCTATTGTCCTTCCGGTCACGCGACATCTATTGTCCTTCCGGTCACATGACATCTATTGTCCTTCCGGTCACATGACATCTATTGTACTTCTAGTGACATGACATCTATTGTCCTTCCGGTCACGCGACATCTATTGTCCTTCCGGTCACGCGACATCTATTGTCCTTCCGGTCACGCGACATCTATTGTCCTTCCGGTCACATGACATCTATTGTACTTCCGGTCACGCGACATCTATTGTCCTTCCGGTCACGCGACATCTATTGTCCTTCCGGTCACGCGACATCTATTGTCCTTCCGGTCACATGACATCTATTGTCCTTCCGGTCACATGACATCTATTGTACTTCCGGTCACGCGACATCTATTGTCCTTCCGGTCACATGACATATATTGTACTTCTAGTGACATGACATCTATTGTCCTTCTAGTGACATGACATCTATTGTCCTTCCGGTCACGCGACATCTATTGTCCTTCCGGTCACGCGACATCTATTGTCCTTCCGGTCACATGACATATATTGTACTTCTAGTGACATGACATCTATTGTCCTTCCGGTCACATGACATCTATTGTCCTTCCGGTCACATGACATCTATTGTCCTTCTAGTGACATGACATCTATTGTCCTTCTAGTGACATGACATCTATTGTCCTTCCGGTCACGCGACATCTATTGTCCTTCCGGTCACGCGACATCTATTGTCCTTCCGGTCACGCGACATCTATTGTCCTTCCGGTCACATGACATCTATTGTCCTTCCGGTCACATGACATCTATTGTACTTCTAGTGACATGACATCTATTGTCCTTCCGGTCACGCGACATCTATTGTCCTTCCGGTCACGCGACATCTATTGTCCTTCCGGTCACGCGACATCTATTGTCCTTCCGGTCACGCGACATCTATTGTCCTTCCGGTCACATGACATCTATTGTCCTTCCGGTCACATGACATCTATTGTACTTCCGGTCACGCGACATCTATTGTCCTTCCGGTCACATGACATATATTGTACTTCTAGTGACATGACATCTATTGTCCTTCTAGTGACATGACATCTATTGTCCTTCCGGTCACGCGACATCTATTGTCCTTCCGGTCACGCGACATCTATTGTCCTTCCGGTCACATGACATATATTGTACTTCTAGTGACATGACATCTATTGTCCTTCTGGTCACATGACATCTATTGTCCTTCCGATCACATGACATCTATTGTCCTTCCGGTCACGCGACATCTATTGTCCTTCCGGTCACATGACATCTATTGTCCTTCCGGTCACGCGACATCTATTGTCCTTCCGGTCACGCGACATCTATTGTCCTTCCGGTCACGCGACATCTATTGTCCTTCCGGTCACATGACATCTATTGTACTTCTAGTGACATGACATCTATTGTCCTTCTAGTGACATGACATCTATTGTCCTTCCGGTCACGCGACATCTATTGTCCTTCCGGTCACGCGACATCTATTGTCCTTCCGGTCACATGACATATATTGTACTTCTAGTGACATGACATCTATTGTCCTTCTGGTCACATGACATCTATTGTCCTTCCGATCACATGACATCTATTGTCCTTCCGGTCACGCGACATCTATTGTCCTTCCGGTCACATGACATCTATTGTCCTTCCGGTCACATGACATCTATTGTCCTTCCGGTCACGCGACATCTATTGTCCTTCCGGTCACGCGACATCTATTGTCCTTCCGGTCACATGACATCTATTGTACTTCTAGTGACATGACATCTATTGTCCTTCTAGTGACATGACATCTATTGTCCTTCCGGTCACGCGACATCTATTGTCCTTCCGGTCACATGACATATATTGTACTTCTAGTGACATGACATCTATTGTCCTTCTGGTCACATGACATCTATTGTCCTTCCGATCACATGACATCTATTGTCCTTCCGGTCACGCGACATCTATTGTCCTTCCGGTCACATGACATCTATTGTCCTTCCGGTCACATGACATCTATTGTCCTTCCGGTCACGCGACATCTATTGTCCTTCCGGTCACGCGACATCTATTGTCCTTCCGGTCACATGACATCTATTGTCCTTCCGGTCACATGACATCTATTGTCCTTCCGGTCACATGACATCTATTGTCCTTCCGGTCACATGACATCTATTGTCCTTCCGGTCACATGACATCTATTGTACTTCTAGTGACATGACATCTATTGTCCTTCTAGTGACATGACATCTATTGTCCTTCCGGTCACGCGACATCTATTGTCCTTCCGGTCACGCGACATCTATTGTCCTTCCGGTCACATGACATCTATTGTCCTTCCGGTCACATGACATCTATTGTACTTCTAGTGACATGACATCTATTGTCCTTCCGGTCACGCGACATCTATTGTCCTTCCGGTCACGCGACATCTATTGTCCTTCCGGTCACGCGACATCTATTGTCCTTCTGGTCACGCGACATCTATTGTCCTTCCGGTCACATGACATCTATTGTCCTTCCGGTCACATGACATCTATTGTCCTTCCGGTCACGCGACATCTATTGTCCTTCCGATCACATGACATCTATTGTCCTTCTGGTCACGCGACATCTATTGTCCTTCCGGTCACGCGACATCTATTGTCCTTCCGGTCACGCGACATCTATTGTCCTTCTAGTCACATGACATCTATTGTCCTTCCGGTCACGCGACATCTATTGTCCTTCTGGTCACGCGACATCTATTGTCCTTCCGGTCACATGACATCTATTGTCCTTCCGGTCACGCGACATCTATTGTCCTTCTAGTCACATGACATCTATTGTCCTTCCGGTCACATGACATCTATTGTCCTTCCGGTCACATGACATCTATTGTCCTTCCGGTCACATGACATCTATTGTCCTTCCGGTCACGCGACATCTATTGTCCTTCCGGTCACGCGACATCTATTGTCCTTCCGGTCACGCGACATCTATTGTCCTTCCGGTCACATGACATCTATTGTCCTTCCGGTCACATGACATCTATTGTCCTTCCGGTCACATGACATCTATTGTCCTTCCGGTCACATGACATCTATTGTCCTTCCGGTCACATGACATCTATTGTACTTCTAGTGACATGACATCTATTGTCCTTCCGGTCACATGACATCTATTGTCCTTCCGGTCACGCGACATCTATTGTCCTTCCGGTCACATGACATCTATTGTCCTTCTGGTCACATGACATCTATTGTCCTTCCGGTCACGCGACATCTATTGTCCTTCTAGTCACATGACATCTATTGTCCTTCTGGTCACATGACATCTATTGTCCTTCCGGTCACGCGACATCTATTGTCCTTCTAGTCACATGACATCTATTGTCCTTCTGGTCACATGACATCTATTGTCCTTCCGGTCACGCGACATCTATTGTCCTTCTAGTCACATGACATCTATTGTCCTTCCGGTCACATGACATCTATTGTCCTTCCGGTCACATGACATCTATTGTCCTTCTGGTCACATGACATCTATTGTCCTTCCGGTCACATGACATCTATTGTACTTCCGGTCACGTGACATCAGAGGATGTCTGTGTGTACAGACTGTAAAGCTCTGAGGATAATCTGTGATTTGTGACTATGGGCTCTACAAAATGAACTGAATTGAATGAAGAGGTAAAAGAGCAGCACCAATGAAGAGTCGTGCTCCGGTCCGTCCTCAGGTGTTAAAGGTGAGCAGTGACGGCAGAGACAGAGTGCTGCTGGCCCTCGGGGAGGCCTTCACACCAGGAAGTGACATCCAGCACTTCTGCCAGCCCACCGACGTGGCGGTGGACCCGCAGACCGGGGACGTCTTCGTGTCCGACGGCTACTGCAATGCCAGGATACTCAAGTTCTCAGCCGACGGAAAATACCTGTCTCACTGGGGCGCAGGTAGGAATCTGACTACACACACACACGCAGACGCAGACACACACACGCACACACACAGCCTCTGGAATGTTTTAAAGCAAAAGGGCCCTTTTCAGTCTTGTGTTAACTACATTAATTTGTTTTTTATAATACAAATATTCAGTGTCAGTACCAGTAAAGTCAACAAATGAAAATGACAGATATTTCTGCATGTGCAGAGCATTTATATTACGAGTGTTATTACAGTGTCTTACACTGCCATGCAAACGTATGTATTCATCGCCGCTTGGCTTTTTATTCTTTTTTTGCCCATAAATAAGATCTGGTGCTATCACTTAGCTTCAGAAGTGATCTTTATTAGCGGCCAAACCAGGAGATCAATGATAATTCTTTTCATGTCAACAATGTGTTGAAGTCGCCAAGAGGAAAGCGGCTCATGTTGTTGTGGACAGCACAGCCCTGCTGCTCATGAAGCATAGAGAGACATCTAGAACGCATAACTCAATCAGGCATGTAGCCTCTTTAAGTAATGCATTCCTTCATACTGCTCAGAGGAAGCCATTTGTGTCTTTGCATTGACTTTTGATTTCATCCTGTTGTGTGGAAAATGTGCTGAACAGCAGAGGACGAGCTGGTGGGGCTCAACGAGGTTGTGTAGACCTGAGGTTGTGTAGACCTGAGGTTGTGTGAGGAAGTGTAGACCTGAGGTTGTGTTAGAAGTGTAGACCTGAGGTTGTGTTAGAAGTGTAGACATGAGGTTGTGTTAGAAGTGTAGACCTGAGGTTGTGTTAGAAGTGTAGACATGAGGTTGTGTGAGGAAGCTCTCTCTCTCTCTGTCTCTGTGTGTGTATCTCTTTCTCTCTCTCTCTCTCTCTCTCTCTCTCTCTCTCTCATAACTTGTGATGTTCTCATTGGTCTCCAGGCTCGTCAGACAGGAAGCGGCGCGTACCGTTCCAGATCCCCCACAGCCTGGTGTTCCTTCCTGACAGACAGGAGGTGTGCGTGGCTGACCGGGAGAACGGCCGTATCCAGTGCTTCCTCGCCCACACTGGAGAGTTCGTCAAGGAAATAAAGAAAGAGGAGTTTGGAGGACAGGTGTTCGCCATCTCCTACAGCCCAGCTGGAGGTGAGGTCACGAGGTCATCACATATTATTTAGATCTCGTGTGTTATCCCACCATGAGGAACATCGTGGATTGTTCCATGATGTGGAACAATCGTGGACTACAGTCGTAGTAGAAATGAAAGTTCACTCTATTTGAATTCATGCTTAGGACCTCTTAGACCAGACCTGGGCATCTTACGGCTCTCCCAGTCTGGCCCGCGTGAGGTCAATCAAAAATGAAAAATAAATAAATAAGGTGCACGCCATGAATGCAATACAAACGGCACTGCTTTTACTTTGAAGGCGATTTATTTATGTGCGCGCTTACGCAGCCTCACGACGGGCAGTGTTGCCGACTTGGAGACTGAAGTGAAAGCGTATTGTTCTGCAGTTTCTGTCCTCAGAGCAGCGGGTGCTGCCGCGAGACCCCGCCTCCCAAGGAGCCTCGCTGCAGGCTCCGCCTCCAGATTGAACATTAATCGCGCAAAGCTGCGATTAATGCGGTCTGATCCACTGTGCGGTCTGATCCACTGTGGCAGAGCACTATAAGTCAGGATCACTTCTGGATCTTTACTCTTCTCTCAAAGAGGAGAACTTTCCTCACATGAGGAGGCCTGCTCAGAAGATGTTGGTTCTCTTTGGATCTACCGACATGAGAACAAACATTCTAGTGATGAAGGTCAACAGATCAGATCCTCTCACTGATACCTGTCAGCTGTTCAAGCCAACACAGACTGGACTTTTCTCACCGAGTAAGAACTGAACTGGAAAACATCAAAAGCACTCATTGCTTTTGTTTAAAGTTAATAAATTGCTGGTCTTTAACATACATATTTAAGGTAAGGTTTAAAAAAATCTTAAAAAATGAAATTACATTTTTTTTACTTATTTTCATAGCCTTATTGTTACATGTATTCTTACCAGTAGCAGCTCAAAACCATATAATTTACAGTTTTTTAATAAAGTAATAACATTAATATTGAGTTAATTGAATTAAGTTCAGACTATTGGTTCGGCCCTCCACAACGGTCCACATTTCTCATGTGGCCCCTTGGGAAAATTAATTGCCCACCCCTGATCTAGACTGTGGAAGGTTGTATAATGTCTGAGGATAAGCCTAGAAAATAACTGTGTGTGTGTTTGTGTGTGTGTGTGTGTGTGTGTGTGTGTGTGTGTGTGTGTGTGTGTGAAGATGGTTTAATTTTTGCAGTAAATGGGGAATCTCCATATCGCTCAACTCCACTCAGAGGTTTTGTAATAGATTATTCTACCATGGATATTCTGGATACCTTCAACCCGGAGAAAAAGGTAATCTCACACACACACACACACACACACACACACACACACACACACACACACACACACACACACACACACACACACACACACTCTCAGCGCTGCTCTCTAGCTTCCTGTCTGTACTCACTGAGTGGTGAAGTTGTGTATGCTTTAAGTTCTACTGTCTTCTTATTTACGGCTAAGAAGCAACCATCCTATTTATGTTCAGCTTGCCGTTAACTTTTAGGGTTTATATTGTACCTCCCATGCACACAACATAACTTACCAGAAAGATGTAACCCTAATGAGGGCCAACATGCTGCTTATGCAGCTCTCAGATGATCCATTATTATTCATTATGACCAGACACAGATATGTAAAACCGTTGGCAATATCCACATTTTCTCCATTACATAGAAACTGTAGTTTGTAAATGACCTCTTTTCTACAAAAGCTGAACATAACTATCAGTGTCCCTCCAGTCACAGACAGTTTGTGGTATGTATTCCTCACATTAAAATGTTGTACACATTCATTCCTTCATCCAGGAATTTACCATTAACACCTGGCTCTTAACAGACTCACTCAGTAAAAGAACAAAAACGGATTCTCTTTAAAAACCAAACAAACCAATAAGATAAGTAAAAACTTATAACTAGGGGTGGAGTAACTTGTTCTGAATCCCGCCTGGATTTCCCTAATATAATTATCTTCACGCAACATACGTAATATAACCTTGCATTTAATATATATATAAACCGCTTACCCAACCATTTGAGTGTGACGACTCTGTAACTATTACATTCCCTGCTGTCACTTTGCTTCCTAAAGATTGGCACCAGTCAACCTGGACACATGTTTCAGTGTCTTTACCAGTCAACCTGGACACATGTTTCAGTGTCTTTACCAGTCAACCTGGACACATGTTTCAGTGTCTTTACCAGTCAACCTGGACACATGTTTCAGTGTCTTTACCAGTCAACCTGGACACATGTTTCAGTGTCTTTACCAGTCAACCTGGACACATGTTTCAGTGTCTTTACCAGTCAACCTGGACACATGTTTCAGTGTCTTTACCAGTCAACCTGGACACATGTTTCAGTGTCTTTACCAGTCAACCTGGACACATGTTTCAGTGTCTTTACCAGTCAACCTGGACACACGTTTCAGTGTCTTTACCAGTCAACCTGGACACACGTTTCAGTGTCTTTACCAGTCAACCTGGACACACGTTTCAGTGTCTTTACCAGTCAACCTGGACACACGTTTCAGTGTCTTTACCAGTCAACCTGGACACACGTTTCAGTGTCTTTACCAGTCAACCTGGACACACGTTTCAGTGTCTTTACCAGTCAACCTGGACACATGTTTCAGTGTCTTTACCAGTCAACCTGGACACATGTTTCAGTGTCTTTACCAGCGTAGTCTAACTGGTCTTCTGTTGCTAACAATCCCTTCCCTTTGAACCAAACACATGTACAAAGAAGTGACTTACCTGACTTAAAACTAAAGTTATCCCTATCATAGAATATATCAAACTATTGTCCAGTGTAGTTGCTCTCCCAACATGTCCATCATCTCCACATCTGCCATCCGGGATACAAAGCGTAAGGTTTTCTACACGTCTAACAAAGGGTTACCATAATATGTACAGCGGTGGATTTTCAGACAGATGTCTGAAAAAGACCTGTGCACTGTGACAGTGCACAGGTTTGTCCAGTGTGTTCATCTAGGATCAATTTATCGTAATCAGTCAGAGCAACATCATCTTTCTTAGGTATGTGTATTAATATTGCCATAAAACTAGAAATGGGGATTTTCTGTACCAATATCAAGACTAGTTTGTGTTGGATCCTCCAACATTCCACCGTTACAGTTTGTAGTTGTATAGGGTGGGATGGGAACAGCCAGAAACACTTTAGCATAGTCTGGTAGATGCATGTTTCCTGCTAGATATACGTAAATGAAACGCCATTCACTTTATTCCAAACTAATTCCCATTATTATTACTCACTGCAATAATATCTTCACCTGACTGCTTGTGACAAGCACCTGTTGGGGAGCTGCTGGTTACCTGTGAGCCTTCGGGCAGAGCAGATGTCGTCAGGTGGGACCCGACCTTCACTGACCTTTTCTTCCTTTGACAACGACACTCTCATAGCTGAGTGGCCAAGTGACTGCCCATCTGCTCCTGTCTTCCCTCCTCTCTCCTAGTCCAGAACCATCACGTTCTGGTTCTGCCTCCCCACCTTGTGAGCTGCTTGTTTCTTGCTCCTTTCGTCAAAGCCCAGCGATGCCTCTGCAGCCGATCTCCATGGGGACCAACCATCAACCATGCCTGCCATCCATTGTCCCCTCCTCAACTGAGGACGGGGACTTCAAGGTTTCTGGGCCCTTCTGGCACCTTGACATGGCCTCACCTGTACCATGTACCGAACTTCTGCCTGGACCAGGTCTGGGACCAGGTCTGGGAGCAGGTCTAGGACCAGGTCTGGGACAGGGTCTTGGACCAGGTCTGGGATCAGGTCTGGGATCAGGTCTTGGACCAGGTCTTGCCTATTCCTTGGTGGCCGATGATGTCTACCAGCTTCAGAACTCCCAGCCTGATCTGTGGCAGTTGGCGGCCCGCTGGTTGAGACGGCTTTGGAGTCTCTCAGACTTAATAAGACTCAAATGTAGAGGCCTACTTAAGAAAAGCTTGGAGGAGTTCTGACCCATTTCTTCAGGTGTTGTTGGTTTTCCTCTCAATGATTTTTTGATCTTCTTCAGCCGTTCTTCAGTCTGCATTGGATCCCAGGAACCCCTCTACCTCTGGCTTCAAACTGGATAGTGCCAGATTGTTGTTGGCTTAGAAGAGTTCTGGAGAAGCTGTAGGGTTCTTTACCAAACTGCTCCCTGTTGTCTTTTTGGGGCTTTTTGCCTTTATTAACGTACAGCCTTCCGGAGAAACCTGCAGCAGAGGCGTTCAGTCTGTGCAGCACTCGGGTCACCAATGTTCACAGCTGGACCGGCGCTGTTGCATCTGGAGCGCTCCGAGGTCTTTGCAGACTTCCCTCAACACCTTTCTGTGACGACGACTGGGCCTTCATCAGGTTGCTGGTTTTGTTGAATGAGCCCCTGCTAAGTCTGTTTGCAAAAGGTGTTGCAATGTCTGTGATCCAAATGCATTTAACACGGAATAATAATAATCCAAACTATTCCAAATATCTATATACTGTCTGAATTAGAGATTCCTAATGCAAACAGAAGGGACATTTGGCTATACAGTAAGTCTGAATTAAGGCCCACTGTACCCAGTACTGTTCTGTACCCAGACCATTGGGATTGTGGATGGTGATCATTTCTGCTGCCTAAACCTTTACATGACGCTGTATTTTCCTTCCTTTGCAGGAGTTTAAAATGCCTCACGACATCGTTGAAAGCAGTGATGGAAGCGTCTTTGTCGGGGATGCAGGCAGTAAATCAGTCTTCAAGTTCACCACTGAGAGTAAGCTTCCTTCACTATGATGCATATACACTATGTATTGATGCATATACACTATGTATTGTTATCCTGTGCACAATCATCTTAACGTGTGTAGTTCTTTTTGTTGTGACTTTGCACCTGTAATTTAACTTTGTAGTTTTATTAACCTGGAACCACCAATGGATTAAACAAATAATAAATAATGTGATTTTCTTTTTCCTTTCCAGAGTTACATCGCTCTGTCAAGAAAGCTGGAATCGAGGTGCAAGAACTTGATGGTAAGTATTGTTGAGTTTAACAGTTTTTATATTCTTCATGATGGTAAAATCAATGTGGTTCAGTGGTAGAGCAGGGTCTCCTCCCATCAGTGTGAATGTTAGTTAGTCCTGATGGACAGGTGGTACCTTCATGGTAGCTCCTCCATCAGTATGAATGTTAGTTAGTCCTGATGGACAGGTGGTACCTTCATGGTAGCTCCTCCATCAGTGTGAATGTTAGTTAGTCCTGATGGACAGGTGGTACCTTCATGGTAGCTCCTCCATCAGTGTGAATGTTAGTTAGTCCTGATGGACAGGTGGTACCTTCATGGTAGCTCCTCCATCAGTGTGAATGTTAGTGAGTCCTGATGGACAGGTGGTACCTTCATGGTAGCTCCTCCATCAGTATGAATGTTAGTTAGTCCTGATGGACAGGTGGTACCTTCATGGTAGCTCCTCCATCAGTGTGAATGTTAGTTAGTCCTGATGGACAGGTGGTACCTTCATGGTAGCTCCTCCATCAGTGTGAATGTTAGTGAGTCCTGATGGACAGGTGGTACCTTCATGGTAGCTCCTCCCATCAGTGTGAATGTTAGTTAGTCCTGATGGACAGGTGGTACCTTCATGGTAGCTCCTCCATCAGTGTGAATGTTAGTTAGTCCTGATGGACAGGTGGTACCTTCATGGTAGCTCCTCCATCAGTATGAATGTTAGTTAGTCCTGATGGACAGGTGGTACCTTCATGGTAGCTCCTCCATCAGTGTGAATGTTAGTTAGTCCTGATGGACAGGTGGTACCTTCATGGTAGCTCCTCCATCAGTGTGAATGTTAGTGAGTCCTGATGGACAGGTGGTACCTTCATGGTAGCTCCTCCATCAGTGTGAATGTTAGTGAGTCCTGATGGACAGGTGGTACCTTCATGGTAGCTCCTCCATCAGTGTGAATGTTAGTTAGTCCTGATGGACAGGTGGTACCTTCATGGTAGCTCCTCCATCAGTGTGAATGTTAGTTAGTCCTGATGGACAGGTGGTACCTTCATGGTAGCTCCTCCATCAGTGTGAATGTTAGTTAGTCCTGATGGACAGGTGGTACCTTCATGGTAGCTCCTCCATCAGTGTGAATGTTAGTTAGTCCTGATGGACAGGTGGTACCTTCATGGTAGCTCCTCCATCAGTGTGAATGTTAGTTAGTCCTGATGGACAGGTGGTACCTTCATGGTAGCTCCTCCATCAGTGTGAATGGTAGTTAGTCCTGATGGACAGGTGGTACCTTCATGGTAGCTCCTCCATCAGTGTGAATGGTAGTGAGTCCTGATGGACAGGTGGTACCTTCATGGTAGCTCCTCCATCAGTATGAATGTTAGTTAGTCCTGATGGACAGGTGGTACCTTCATGGTAGCTCCTCCATCAGTGTGAATGTTAGTTAGTCCTGATGGACAGGTGGTACCTTCATGGTAGCTCCTCCATCAGTGTGAATGTTAGTTAGTCCTGATGGACAGGTGGTACCTTCATGGTAGCTCCTCCATCAGTGTGACTGAGCCTTGAGTGGTCGCTATATGAGTAGAAGTCCATTTAAAGGATACATGCTGACTGAATGAAGAAGGAGTACACAGAGGAATGTAGGTTGTATGTATGTGTTTAACATAATGTGTATGTGGGTCGTTGCACATGTGTTTTTGTTTTGTAAAGATGTCGAAAGGCTTTTGTACACTCTGCAATATGGCCTCTGGCAAATTAAAGTCATTAACAAAAATAATATAGTTTGTAGGCTCTCAGTCCCCAGGGTTGTGTCTCTGTTGATATCTGCACTTCTGGTGTGAGACAGTGTGTAGTCACATGTGTTAATATGAAAGTGACAATCATTGTAATGTAAACTAGTTCCTGCTTGCCTTGAAAGTAAAGAAAGTGTTATTTTTATTCTAAAATGTATTTGTCGTTAAAATGGGTGATTTGTTCTTATTCAGTAAGGTGTGTAATCTGACTCCAATTTTTTTTATTTCATACTTTTAAAGCATGCATTGATTTTGAATCTTTGTCACTCTTTTCACCCTTGATGAGTTTGCATACCTGGTTTTCTTAGGGTTATGGTTTTTGATTAAAACAACAACAACAACCCTGTTAGTCACAACATGTCTGTCTGTATAGAAATAGAGACTTTTGTCAGGACGAAGGTGAGGCCGGAGCTCAACAAGTCACAGACAGCAGCCGTCCAGGAGAAGCAGACGGAGTCTCTGCAGCCTCAACCACAGAAGGAGGAGGAGGAAGAGGAGGAGAAGAAGAAGAAGAGTGCAGCCAAGCCCAGCCCCGGGCCGGGTGGGTCGGGTGCCCTCCCCGCTGTCATCAGCACCCTGCTGCTCGTCCCGCTGGTGCTGGTCATGTCCATCGGAGGCTTCATCTGCTGGAGGAAGAACAGTACGTATGAGCCAGAGGTTTTTAACATTGAAGAACACCAAAATAGATTTCATTTAAATAAAAAACTAGGACACAAAAGAGTTTTTCCCAGGGTTCCTACGGTCATGGAAAACCTGGAAAAGTCCTTGAATTTTAAAATGCTTATTTCCAGGCCTGGAAAAGTCCTTTTAAAAAAATAAAACCCCAAAGGTTTAGTAAAAGTCATGTAAATGTGTTATATTCATGTGTTCATGACGTTCATTTACGCTGAGTTTGAAATAATTAATATGCTTTTAAAAGAAAGACTCAGAATATAAGCAGGCATACATACAGGCATCTATATAAATGTTTATTCTTTTAATCAAACTATTGTCTCATTCATTTGAGTCATTTAAGGTTTACTGTATGCTTTGTGTTCTCATTGTTAGTTTAAATACTACATTTACTCACTTTTTACTGTTTACACCCAGATTTCACTAAATGTTTGTAATGGACATTTGGGTTTAAGTCCTGGAACAGAGCCGACCATTCAGTCTCTGTTTCACTGGTCAGGAGCCACAATGAACAGAGATGTTTGTTGTCAATATTTTAACCATTTAGTCATAAAATAATAGGACGCCTCCTGGCTGTCAGTGTGTGAGATGCGGGTCTGGTCTTCATGGATCAGAGACTCTCAGGTTAAGTGTAGTAACAGTCCATGCTGCCCTGTATCATCTGATGTCTCTGTACTCTCAGTCTCTGGTCAGCGCTCAGATGATTATTGAATATTGAATATTGTTTGTTTGCAGACGCTTGTGAGGTGAAAAGTGAACCCAGTTCTGTGGGAGGAATCCTGGGAAGAATCAGAGGTATGTCATTAACATCACACATATAAAGAACCAGAGGTATGTCATTAACGTCACACATATAAAGAACCAGAGGTATGTCATTAACATCACACATATAAAGAACCAGAGGTATGTCATTAACATCACACATATAAAGAACCAGAGGTATGTCTTTAACATCACACATATAAAGAACCAGAGGTATGTCATTAACATCACACATATAAAGAACCAGAGGTATGTCATTAACATCACACATATAAAGAACCAGAGGTATGTCATTAACATCACACATATAAAGAACCAGAGGTATGTCATTAACATCACACATATAAAGAACCAGAGGTATGTCATTAACATCACACATATAAAGAACCAGAGGTATGTCATTAACATCACACATATAAAGAACCAGAGGTATGTCATTAACATCACACATATAAAGAACCAGAGGTATGTCATTAACATCACACATATAAAGAACCAGAGGTATGTCATTAACATCACACATATAAAGAACCAGAGGTATGTCATTAACGTCACACATATAAAGAACCAGAGGTATGTCATTAACGTCACACATATAAAGAACCAGAGGTATGTCATTAACGTCACACATATAAAGAACCAGAGGTATGTCATTAACATCACACATATAAAGAACCAGAGGTATGTCATTAACATCACACATATAAAGAACCAGAGGTATGTCATTAACATCACACATATAAAGAACCAGAGGTATGTCATTAACATCACACATATAAAGAACCAGAGGTATGTCATTAACATCACACATATAAAGAACCAGAGGTATGTCATTAACATCACACATATAAAGAACCAGAGGTATGTCATTAACATCACACATATAAAGAACCAGAGGTATGTCATTAACATCACACATATAAAGAACCAGAGGTATGTCATTAACATCACACATATAAAGAACCAGAGGTATGTCATTAACATCACACATATAAAGAACCAGAGGTATGTCTTTAACATCACACATATAAAGAACCAGAGGTATGTCATTAACATCACACATATAAAGAACCAGAGGTATGTCTTTAACATCACACATATAAAGAACCAGAGGTATGTCTTTAACATCACACATATAAAGAACCAGAGGTATGTCATTAACATCACACATATAAAGAACCAGAGGTATGTCATTAACATCACACATATAAAGAACCAGAGGTATGTCTTTAACATCACACATATAAAGAACCAGAGGTATGTCATTAACATCACACATATAAAGAACCAGAGGTATGTCATTAACATCACACATATAAAGAACCAGAGGTATGTCATTAACATCACACATATAAAGAACCAGAGGTATGTCTTTAACATCACACATATAAAGAACCAGAGGTATGTCAATAACATCACACATATAAAGAACCAGAGGTATGTCATTAACATCACACATATAAAGAACCAGAGGTATGTCATTAACATCACACATATAAAGAACCAGAGGTATGTCATTAACATCACACATATAAAGAACCAGAGGTATGTCATTAACATCACACATATAAAGAACCAGAGGTATGTCATTAACATCACACATATAAAGAACCAGAGGTATGTCATTAACATCACACATATAAAGAACCAGAGGTATGTCTTTAACATCACACATATAAAGAACCAGAGGTATGTCATTAACATCACACATATAAAGAACCAGAGGTATGTCATTAACATCACACATATAAAGAACCAGAGGTATGTCATTAACATCACACATATAAAGAACCAGAGGTATGTCAATAACATCACATATGAAGAGTTATTGTTACGTTAAGTAGTTTAAAACATGTAGCGCCCTCTGATGTCACAGCATGTCTACCAGACGGAGGAGACGTTCATAACACAGAAACATTTCAACATTTGAGTTATTTTCATATTGACCGTGACTTCATAGAGTTTTAAATCTCTCTAAATCTTCGTGGACCATAACCTGTGCTCCCTGCAGGCAGAGCGGTGGGCGGGCTGAACCTGGGGAACTTCCTGGCGTCCCGTAAAGGGTACAGCCGGCAGGGCTTCGACCAGCTGAGCACGGAGGGCAGCGACCCGGAGAGGACGGGCGACAGCAGCGACTCGGAGAACGAGGAGTACTCCGCTCTGCCGGCGGCGCCCGGCTCCTCCTAGGCTGCTCTCTCATCGTCTGTACACCTGTTGTGTTAGCTGCCAATCGTATTGTTTATATATTTAATATGTTGTGTATATACAAATGATTTAGCGTAATTTGAATATTTTATTTAATGAACCTGCCATCTTGAGACAGCCTTGTTGGCCCGATGCCCACAGATTGTTCCCCTCATCAAACTGGCCTTCAGTGATCATGACGTCAGCTTCAGCCTTAAGACCAGAGCTAGACCGTCACCATCAAGGTTTAGAAAAGAATCTGTGAAAGTCTTGAGACGAGTCATTTTGTAAACCGTGAAAACAGACCGAAGCCCATTGCTAGATTTTAATTTTAATTCATACCAAACTTCACAAAATGACTTTCTATGACTGAAGTCATTCAGGGCTCCGTCGTCATGGCGACGCTGCGAGCAGCACCTGCAGCAGGTGACGTCGGCTCTTAAAGAGCAGCTGCTGTCTGCTGGCTCCTCCTCAGACGCAGAGAAACACAATGTGGATGCACACTGTACCTTTAAGGCCGTCGCGCTTCATAACAGTTCCATCCAGCTGAGAGACGGTCCAGTCAGCTCCAACGTGTTAGTGTGGACTTGATGTGATGAAGTAAAGCGTGTGTTCAGTGTGCCGCTCTGCTCTGTGCAGACAACTCTGACTCCTGTATCTCCAGCTGCGTGAAGACGAGCCCTGTGGTTTTTCACGACATCTCAATATCTGAACAAGAATTAAATTAGGCAGGATTAATTATGGTTTATTCATTGTGATTTTAAAAAGATATGGTTTAACAACATTGATATAGCATTTAGTTTGACTGGATGCATCCTCACGTACATGACTATCGTACATGTAGTGAAGCACACAGCGTTAGTGCAATAGATGTTTCAGTTCACTAACATTTCATTTTGTGCCTTTTTACGTCTGTTTTGCCTTTTTTCAGCACCGCCATTACAACATGAACCACAGCTGCTGCTTTAGAGCTTTACTGTTGATTTATCTTCCATTCACGTGACCAGAAAAGGGATATTATTATATGTATATTTGCGTGTGTGTGTGTGTGTGTGCGTGTGTGTGTGTGCACGATGCCAATCAAACAGCCAAGTGTCTGCACTGTAACTATTAAATGAAACTCACAAACTTCCAACAACATGAAGAAGCAACATGGATTGAGGAACGGTTCCTTACAGAACGTGTTCTAGCTTAACGGAACCACACCGTCGTCATCAGGAGGTTTTTAGCTCTTTACCAACAATTCCTTTATCTTTGTGTTCTCTCTTTCCAAAGCAAGCTGCTCTCTCAGAACTCACTTTGTTATGAATCCAAAAGACATTATTGTTGTTTAGTCTGCACCGCATGGCCTGACACTGAGGCTGAGACTAAAAGAATATGTTTCTCTTTGATTAATCCGGCTGGTCAATCGTTTCATCTCTAAAATGTATTCATCGTCATTCCCCTGAGCTCAAATTGAAATGTTAAAATATCTTGTTTTGTTGGACTATCAGTCCAAACCAAAAGATATAGATGACAGACACGTATTCAGATGTGAGAAGCTGAACCAGTGAATGTTTACAAGTTTTGCTTAAATGATTCATCAATATTCAAAATAGTTGCAGAGGAATTTTCTTTCAGTTAAAAATAATTTGTATTCACTATGATGAAGAAATGTCTAAAGCACAGCAGCATTGTTAGCTTAATGTTAGCTTCGCTGTGACATGAAGAATATAATTAGCAGCAAACAGATTCAACCCACTGGTGTGGTTCTGTTTATTAATAAAGATAATCCACAACTCTTTAAAACACACAGACAACACAAACAGTGGGAGAGGATGCTGCTGCTCACCAGAATATTCACTTTAATTCTGTATCCTCAGGTTACATGACATCATGTATTCTCAGACCCTCATCAAATATTTCAGTTTCTATCAATATATATTATAGCTACATATCTGTATTTGTCATAAACTTTGTATGAATCATTTCCTAAATGGCATGCCATAGAAATTGCATTTCCAATGTTTACGCGTGAGCTATCTGATATTTATTTTGACACTGGTTTTGCTGCAAGAGTACTATTTTCAGTAACTATGTTATTTGTGTAATAAAGTATCTGCAAAGCATCACAGTGTGTTTATTATGATCTTCAGTAGACGCCTCTCTAGTTGTTACTGGGATCTTCTACGATACATCGTTTCTGTGTGAGTTTCACATGTTGGAATGAATCCAGTCCACAGTTCTCTACGGTGCTCAAACACAGTAAATTAATCTGCATCTGTTAGCGTTATCATCTGGACTCTGCATGTAACATCGACTTCACAGTTAAACTGAACAGCATCAAATGGATTTTGCTTCATAGAGTTTGTTGTATTTCATATTTACTATAAGAGAAAGATCAATACCTCACATGAATACAGGAGAGTTGTTCACATTTTATTTAGAGGTTAAGTTAAATGTATTCCTGTAGTTTATTAATATATATACCCCCTAATATCAAAACCATTACATTTGTTTACCATTACAATTGCCACAATCTCAAGAATGCAGGTTTGAACCCAAACACAGAAGACCTGAAGAGGCAGCAGGAACAGTTCAGAGTCGTGAACATTAATTAACCCAAAAAACTGAAACAGAAGAAAATCACAAAACACTTAATAACTAATAAAACACTGGTTTGATGGAAAACCATTAGAGAAAAGACAAAGCAGGAAGTAAAAGAGAACATGACACAAACCGACGGGAAACCATTGTGGTGGCGGGGTGTGGTTAGGCTCAGCTGCAGAGAGAGAGTGGAGGGGTGATTCAGGGAACAGGTGCCGGGATGAGGGATAATCAGCCTCAGCTGTGTGCAATGTGTGTGTGTGTGTGTGTGTGTGTCTTCGGGTCAATTCCAGTCTCCACCCTTACGGACTCACGGACTTTGAGGCGCGCTCCCGCGAAGTCCGTGAGGGTTTAGGGGTGTCCCATTGTCACATCGTAGAGTGCTCGAGGCTCTCTGGCAGACATTTTGAGCCCTTTATGATCCCTTTCCGTAAGTCAGCATTAGATGCTGACTTTGCCTAAGGGAATTACCCACAGTTCATAGCAATGTGACGCTAAACACGCAGTTCCCAATGGAAGCATGAAGACGTAAAAAAAAAAAAAGGTAAACAAAGAGACACGTGGGCGTTCAGCCCGATAAAATACATTTACACTACAACATTACGGATTAAAGATGGAACATAAAAACACATGAAATCAGAGGAAAGCAAACAGAACATATATTTATAAATATTTTGTTTACATTCATCAAACATTTCGTTTTGACAAAAACAAGTAAATATATCATCTAAAATGACTTCTCATCTCGCGAGGAAGACGTTCAAATCAGTGAATAAAAAGTATAAAATAAATACACTATTTTGTATGTAGTCACGTGATATGTTGCAGCAAAGTGCTGTCATTCATATTCACACCATCAAGCCCTCACAGCCTCTCACACTCAGCCACTTAGCAGCTGACGTCAGTGAGTCCTGAGGGTTCAGGGCTTGAGGGTTTAGGGGGAGATTGGAATTGACCCTTCCTTTTAAAAGACAGTTGGCGTGGGAGAAGAGTGGGTGGGAGCCAGCTGATTGCCAGGAGCAGAGACCGATCAATAAAGTACATTAATGACCCACAAATCCAAAGCTTGTTGCCCTTTTGTGCCGACCGAGACTCACAGGAGTGACGAAGTACGTTACAACCATAAACATGGATGAATGAAGCAAGAGGAAAACATACAAAGGATAATATAAGCCACATATATTAGTTTAAAGACTTCTGACCAGTGGGACCAACACGTCTTTAAACTTAGTTCAGGCTTAACAGAAAGTCAGAGGACCTCTCCTCTGACTGTGATACAGTATAACTCTCTCTCTCTCTCTCTCTCTCTCTATATATATATATATATATATATATATATATATATATATATATAACTTTATCAGGGTACCGTAAAAGTCGGGTTACAAGCCGCTCCTACCTTCGGTCAGTGTCCCTGCTGTAGCAAGCTAGGAGCAGCGCTAGCTGCTAGCTAGCGCTGCTCCTACTAGCTCCCCGCTCCTCCTGCTGCTACTGCCCACGTCCCCTCTGCCCGAGTCGGGTGTCGAGCCTGGTCCCGCTACCTTCGGTGTTTGTCGGAGCGCTAGCGGAAGTTAGCGGAAGTTAGCGGAGAGCTAGCGGAAGGTAGCGGGAATGTAGCAAAGCGCTAGCAGGAGCCCCAGCTGGCTACAGCGGGGAGCTAACGGGGACACTGACCGAATGTAGTAGCGGCTCGTAACCCAACTTTTACGCTATGTCTCTAAAGATTCTCAGCCATCCAGGTCATGGTAGACCCAGAAGACCAGTCAAGGGCAGATTAACTTGCTTTTAAAACTTGAAGAAGTTAAAGAGGCGAAACAGAAGGAAACTCTAATGAGACAGTTTCCACTAGTGTATGCTAGTCCTACGTTGACTCTGTCATGCCATTACCTGTGTACAACCCCCAAAACACCATCTACTCTCTGATTAATTGGCCTTTCCCTTGTGGTAAATTTAGTTTAATTCAGAGAAGGAGAACTGAGAGCAGGAGCAGGATCGGTCCGAGCTGCACCTCATAAGTGGTCAAATAAAGTCTGGTGGTTTAATCTGATCCAGCTAGACAACATGTAAGAGCCACAGGACTCTGCATCCTGGTCTCTCTGGGTCACAGTGAAGGTTTCTGTGTGAACCCGAGGCTGGATGCTCTCCTAAGAGGCTCCTTCCTGGAGAGCAGGACCGGAGCTGGACTTCCTTTCCCCACGCTGGATCATCAGGTTGTATGACGGGTTGGTAAATACACTTCTGAATGGAGAAGGTTGTGACCCTGACTGAGGCGGGGTGTCTGTGGCGGGTAAAGGGAGGCGTTGAGAGGGGCTCTGGTTCAGAGGCTGGAGGTGGTGACCCTGTGGAGTTTGTGCAGAAACCAAAGTCATGTTCTCCTGGCTGGCCGGTGTGTTCCTCGATGCTCCTGCACTCCAATGCAGCTCCAGAACATCTATGAGGTCTGCTTCACTGTGATGACACTGATCCATGTGAAGAGGAAGACATCGGTGTTCAACCTGACAACAAAGACCTCACATTTATTTACAGACGGGCGGCAGCCAGAGGTTCATAAATGTGTAATATCTCTGAAGCGCCACAGATCAAATGTAGTTTCACTGAATATCAATGTTAAAATACACTAGTGTTGCATTTCTGTAAAGTTGGGGAACTCAAATGAGACACAATAAGGAATAACTAAGAGTCTTTTCATTTTTAAAATTGTATTTTAAATATGTTTTGGCTTGTATCTTATACAATAAAGCTGCTTATGATATTGTTATGGCTCATTACCACAAGCAGAAAATGCACTGCATGTTTGAATATGTATTTAAAGCCGATCTAGCCTGCACTGTAGGCACATTAACATTTGTGTGGACAATAACATACACAAGAGGTCATATTTGTACCTGATCAGTAGTTTTCAGTTGGTTCTCAACAGCCAATAGAATGAATGAACTGGACATTCTGCATTATGTTCTTCTGCCAGTTTTAACTGTTACAGCTCTATTAGCATTCATATCTTGATTTACTTTCTTTTTCTTTGCAAATAATAAATGATAAGACATTAGAAAAACAGAGACTGTTGACAATGTATGAAGCAAGACGCCTTGCTAGCCGATAGCATACTAGCACGGCCTTTAATCAACTCAGGTGTGGTTGTGCAGCCAATGGGAAGTCCATTCAAAGACTGGTGTTGTTAAAGACCAACGTAGCGTTAGTACCAGGTTTAGTAAAGACCAGGTGGTGCAAACCACTTCAGAAGCTTCTTGTGTTGGTCAAGGTCCAAAAACACTGGACTCCTCTCTTCCCATAATGCCACTCAATGGCATCCATCATAAGATCACTGCTGCCTTTGAAATGCCCGTCAAGTCTTCAGCCCAATTAGAGCTAACGCTAACGGAACAATCACGATGAGACCATCAGTGTTGTTTCCATGAGAGACACTGAACACAGTCAGTGTGTTCAGTGTCCCTTGAGACCTACCGGTGATGTCATCACTGGCTTTGGGATCGGAGGATAGACCTTCTGTTTGATGCTGTTGATGTAAGAATGAAATAAATCAGACAGACATGGCGACACCATGCAGTTATTCAACATCAGAGGCAACATGGAGCCGTTGGTCCAGCGGCTCACCAGCTCCAGTGTCTGCAGCAAAGGCTGGCGATGAGGGAGAGGAGACCCAGAACCAGGACCAGGGACAGGAAGACCGCCTTGATCCAGTAGTCCGCTGGGGAGTGAAGACATGAGGAACGGGAGTAACACATCCATAGTTCTACTAAATGAAGTGTAAATAGTGATGTAGGAACAAAGAAGCTACTCAGAGAGTTCAGGGTCACAGTGATGGATGCAGCTCCACACTCTCCAGCTGCTGTCAGCGCCGTCACGTTAAACGTGTAGGAACTGAGTGGAAGGTTTCTTGCCGTCAGACTGGTGGCTTCAGGATCGTCTGACCAAGCAAAAGATATTGTTATTATATTATATTATATGTTATAAACGTACCATCAAGGTCACGATCCAACACGACAGTGTGCTCTTCAAATAGTTCAGTCAGAAACTCTGTGTGTAGATATGAAGCCAACAGCACTGTAACGTTTACCATGTCAGCCGTATACAGACACTCAATGGGAGGTTTTATAGCGGGTCACTAAGGGGCGGAGCCAAACACCGCTGTGTCTGGACCCAGACTTCAAACCGATGGATCATTTTGAATTATGACATTTTGATGGAGCCCAATATGATCAGAACCTTAACTGACTTCACTGCCCAACAACGATGTAAACAGAGAGGTAACAGAGCTGAAAAAATAGTTTCCATAAGCACAGAAATGTCTCCTTTTAGAAGATGAGAATATAATATTGTGGCTTCACACCTGAATGAAGTGAATTTAAAGCTTCAGGTTATTTGAGTTCAGTACATATTTCAGAAATTAAGTACTTTATTTTAAGATGCACATATTTTAAAAAGCTTTCTGTTATGTATTTTTTTTTTAAATCCAGTCCTCATTTGAGAGATCATTTATTTAATATTTGATTCTGTAATATTTATAATTTATCCAGTTAAATTTTTAATCTGACAATAAATATTATTCAATTGAACTTTCTTCATTTGATCTGACAGCAGTTGTATTAACATGTATATGATCATCAACTTTAAGACACGCCCATATTTATGGACTAAAGTTGGACATTATTGTAATGTTGCTGGAGGAAGTTCTCTAACTCGACCTCGTTGAATATTAATTGCACTATAGTGTAGTTGTATGCAGACATAAAGATAATTTAATTATTTATCAATAACCATGTGTGTCAACAATTCATACTTCTCCTACGAAAACACATTTGATGTTAGTAAGTGTGTTTTATTGTATGTCATTCAATATTGTCATCTTCTGGGTGTTCAAGGTACTGACATGAATAAACATGTGGTATAAATACATATAATAATACAGTATATACTGCTGGTAAAGGCCGAACAGGAACACATGGTGGTGTTACATCAGCTGGATCCTGACATGCCATGTGTTATAATATCTGTGAATGAGTCGACATGAGCGTGTGTGTAACCCTGTGCTCTGTGTAGCATCATCACAGGATAACGGTCAGAATACCGGTGCTGAAAGTGAGGACTTCGTCGTTGTTGTTGTCCAAACAGTGCAGGACGTAGCCGAGGACCCGAGCCGGCTGCTCTCTCAGAGGAACCGGGTCCCAGGACACCTCGACGTCCGAGTTCTGCTGCTTCCCCTTCAAGGATTTAAACAGGCCGTCTTGTATTCCTGCAAAGAGAAGACCGCTGGACAAACTGTTCTATTCCAGACACATTTATACAGCAATGTATAATATATACAGGGAGCTCACGTTGCTGGCGGACGTATCCCTCTCTTCTCTCCAGCAGCACCGGAGCGTCCTGGGAGCAGGAGTACACCGACAAGCAGTACCTCAGGCCGTCTTTCAGGGTTTCTGGGATGAAGAAATAACAGGAGTGATGTTTTGTAAATCGTCACCTTCCTAAAATAATGGCCTAAGTCATTTTTTCAGGTTTTTCAGAAAACACAAAAAACAAATACCGATGTAATAAAGTGCACAAGCTGCCTCTAGACACGGCACAACAGGCATACTGTAACATTATTATTACCGGTCACATTATGTTATGATTACAAATATTATGTTCGAGTGAGATTTTCATTAACAAAAAGGCTAACTACATCGCTAGCTTAAATGCTAGTTTCAAAATGCCATCTTGAAAAGCTTGTAAAATGCCCTAAGTCACATTGTCTTTTGACTTAGGCAAAATAAAATGTCCTAAGTCACTCTTGACATGTTATACTACAGGGGTAGAATCACATGTTCAACTGAGGATGGAGGAGGTTTTACTAGAGCCGGTATCATGAGGAGAGGATTTAGGCAAGAAAATCTTTTTTGTCAAAAAATGACTTAGGCCATTATTTTAGGAAGGTGACGAAATGTAACACTGCATTGTAACTGCTGTGTGGGCAACGCATAACACGTACTTGAGGATATTGTAGTTGTGGTTTCATTGGGAGGAACTCTCTTCCACTCCACGACGCACGGCCCGGAGCAAGGACAGCAGTCCACGACGTAGCCACAGCTGGCTGCGGGCCGGGCCGACCAGGACAGGTCGAAGCCGCCGGCACGGCCGTCGATCCACGACGTGTTCACTTTGATGTCTGAACATGAAGACGCTTTGAAAGTTAGATTTAAGATAAGGTCTATCTTTTTAAACTGAATTCTCCCCTAACTGGAGTATGTTATATGTGTAAGTGTATGTTACCGAAAGTCCTTCCTTCCCGCTGCTGTCAGGCTGCACAACAAGCTGAGCTCACAGTAGACCACTAACACTTTAACACTTTAATCACTTTGGCCACTTTAATTACGTTCATCATCTGGTGCAATATAAATACATTTAAATACATTCATATACTTGTTTTTATTCCGTCTGTATACTTAAAATTGATATTGTATTCTTCTTTACTGTTTTTTATTACTGTTTTACTGTTTATTTATATTACTTGATTTGCATTACTATGTCTCTTGTACTGCTGCTGTATCCTGGACTAATAAAGGGTTATCTTATCTCTTATCTTCACACCTGGATGCAGGCTGGGAGTGGTGATGGTTGACGGGGACGAGCTGCCGTTCATATTCCTGGCGGTAACGGTGACGGTGTGCTCCTCAGTGGTGTCCAGGCTGAGAGCCAGACTGTGCTCGCTGACAGACACTTTGGCTCGATGATGTCCATCTCTCTCTGAGCTCTGTGTCCAGATCACCTCATAGTCTTTGATGTGTCCGTGACTCTGGTTGGCCAATGGTCTCTGCAAAAAGGTGGTCACGCTTTGGAAGACCTCTCTCTCAGGGTTTCCCTGTAGCAGCATGATGAGGTCTGGCTCCACACATCATGCTGCTACAGGGCTTCTTTGTGTCTCTTTACAATCACAATCCTCTAGGGGGCGCTAAGTCCATGACCATGACCCTTGCAAAAGGGAGGAGGAACAGAGCTTCTGTCCACAGTCTCTCCCGTGAGTCAGAGAGGGAACATCATGCGCATTACGACTCAAAACTGTCTTCTATTTATTATCTGAACTTAGAGGGAGGATAAATCCTAGAGGAGGTTTTAAAGTGACTCACGTCTCCACATGACTCAGACCCAAGCAGCAGGAGTCACGTTAACACTATGGCTTTTTTATTTGTTACCACCAAATAAAGCAATTAATTGAAAAGCTTTATGAAGAGTTGCTTATTATAAAGTGGAGCTCACTCATCTGACTTACCTTACATTCCATTTCATTTAGCTGACGCTTTTATCCAAAGAGACTTACAATAAGTGATTCAACCATGAGTACAAACTCAGAACAACAAGAATCAAGAAAGTACAATTTCTTCAATAAAGTTAAACTACAAAGTACCAATGTTTTGAAGCGGATGCCGGCGGCCACCGGTAACCAGTGAAGGGCACTTACTTTCCAGATGATTATAATTTGGTTGACCTTCATCTGCATCCACACATCAAGAGCATCTGGAACTGTGAGACATAAACCAGAACATGGCAACAATATCTGTTCAATTGTTGCTATGAGTTATTAAACGTATGAACATTTTTACTTTATTACTCACCGTCTCCCTTTGTTTGAAAGTTGACGCTTGTGCTCCAGTCACTCCATTTCCAGAAATGTTGCACTGTTCCACATCGTACAGTCACATGATATCTCCAATTTGGAATCAAGCTTTTCAAAACTACAAACTTAAGACCAACTCCAAAGTGTTCCATCTGGGAACACAACATAGACACAAACGCTGTTAGTATTGTTCAGAGAAGGATCCTAGCAGTGTTACCATGCTATCCCAACGGTTATTATTATAATTTAACATTTTCATTTAAACCGTGTTTGATTACCACCAGTGTAGTGCAAGCCTGGTGCACTTTAGCAAGTGTGTGTGTGTGTGTGTGTGTGTGTGTGTGTGTGTGTGTGTGTGTGTGTGTGTGTGTATGTTGGTTGTGCACCTCTGAATTATTGTAACTTGTCACGTGTCACAAATAGTTAACCGTTAAAAGCACTATTGACATGTCTGGAGATCAAAGGCCAGTTGACCTTTAGTTGACCTTTAGACCTTTAGTTGCCCTTTAGACCTTTAGTTGACCTTTAGTTGACCTTTAGTTGACCTTTAGACATTTAGTTGCCCTTTAGACCTTTAGTTGACCTTTAGTTGACCTTTAGACCTTTAGTTGACATTTAGACCTTTAGTTGACCTTTAGTTGACCTTTAGACCTTTAGTTGCCCGTTAGACCTTTAGTTGACCTTTAGTTGACCTTTAGTTGACCTTTAGACCTTTAGTTGCCCTTTAGACCGTTAGTTGACCTTTAGTTGACCTTTAGACCTTTAGTTGCCCTTTAGACCTTTAGTTGACCTTTAGTTGACCTTTAGTTGACCTTTAGACCTTTAGTTGACCTTTAGTTGACCTTTAGACCTTTAGTTGACCTTTAGTTGACCTTTAGTCTTTTAGTTGACCTTTAGTTGACATTTAGACCTTTAGTTGACCTTTAGTCTTTTAGTTGACCTTTAGTTGCCCTTTAGACCTTTAGTTGACCTTTAGTTGACCTTTAGACCTTTAGTTGCCCTTTAGTTGACATTTAGACCTTTAGTTGACCTTTAGTTGACCTTTAGTTGACCTTTAGTCTTTTAGTTGACCTTTAGTTGCCCTTTAGACCTTTAGTTGACCTTTAGTTGACCTTTAGACCTTTAGTTGCCCTTTAGTTGACATTTAGACCTTTAGTTGACCTTTAGTCTTTTAGTTGACCTTTAGTTGACCTTTAGACCTTTAGTTGACCTTTAGTTGCCCTTGCTCAGGTAATCCTTCTCCTGTAGTCAGCTTACTGTGGTATGTTCCCCGTTGCTGACATGTACTTGGCATGTGATGTTGAGGTGGTTGTAGCGCGGCACCGTCCAGCTCCACTCCAAGCCGACACTTCTGGCCTTCAGAGCTGAAGCCGTCACTTCTTCTGGAGGGAACATGTGCACTGAAACCAGAGACAAACAACAATCACTTCAATTGAATGATTACAAAGAGAAATGCTTTTTTATTTTGTGAGTATGTCTACCTCTTTTCGTCAGGTCTGCAGTGTCTGAAAGCTCCGCCTCCCCAAACGTATTCTGTGCTGTCAACGTCCAGTTTCTAGCTCCAACGTCTACTTTCACTTTGTGACGGCATCTCCCCTTTAGGCGCTTTGCACATGGACTGGAACACAGAGAGAGTCTCACTTTTCATTCCATACAAAACAAAGCTTCATTCTTTCCTACAACATAAACATACAGGCCCTCACATATGAAACCAATCAAAGGCCATCAGGTCATCTTGTGTTGTGCAATTTATAATTCCTGGTTTTCTATTCACCGATTCTGATTCAGAAATAGATATTTTTGACATAATTAGATAATTAGATATTTAGATCTAGCATGTGCAGGTCCTGAACACTACAAGGTGTAAAATGAAAACAATCCCGAGGTGCATAACACCGTAATCTCCGGTGAAACCTTCCTTTATGAGTTGGACTGTGTTAACTCTCAATCACAGTCGTACTCTTCAGTTCACAAGACGTTTGCTTCTGTGCTCGTCGCTGAGTCGTACCGTCCAAGCAGCCGGACGTCTGTCTCTCCTCCTGCGGTCCAGTGGCAGAGGACCGACTCCAGGTCTTGGGTTTCACACTGAAGATCTCTTATGTCAGGGCGGTCTGAGAGATGGCAAGAGTTTAAAAAAAGAACAGCCAGCATTATAGAAGACGTATTTAAAAATCCAGAAACTCCACATAATACTAAGTCCCACTCACAGCCGATGTAAGCACACGCCCCATTTTCACGTGTATTTGTTCTGCATTTGACGTCAGTGCAGCTGTTCTCTGAGGCCCGGCTCAGGAGGACGGTCAGGGCATATGTCTGGCTGCTGATCCGTATGGCGTTCATATCTTCACTTCTATATCCAGTCAGACGCATGTTTTTAAAAAGCTCCCTTGCAGGCAGAACACAGCAGAAGGTGACGTTACTGCCGACCTCAAACGTTCCGTCCTTTGGAAAAACCTCCGGCTTTACTGTGTTTTCCAACCCTGAAGGAGAAAGTAACAGAAGTACATTGAAGGAGTGCCATGACTGTCAAGTATGTAATAATGATGAGAACATGGAGATAAGTAAGAACATTACAAGGAAGAGTCCGGCTTTCTTTCCATGGGCTTGTTTGGTTTTTATAACGGGAACCGAGCCGGACTGAATGGGACGCGCACTCCAAGGCCAGATGGGACGTCCAGTTCCAGGAGTGAGTGGATTCCATCTGGTCAGGTGCCACAGCAACTTCATCCTAAAACATTACATCACCAAATAAAGATATGCACCTTTGGCTATTTTAGAGGCTGAAGTTATTGTTATGGAAGACAGTCATGTTGGTGTAATAGAACTCTTACGTAATGGACTTGCTGGTCTGCTATGAGAACCTCCAGCTCATAGACCAGCACATCCTGCACCTCAGAGCATGGGGGCGTGTCCCTCCATGTCAGCAGCAGCATCTGGCCACAGCTGGAAAGAGTCAGATTCTGAGGTCCACAATGCAAAGCCCCTGAGGATGATGATGAATGCACATGTTAGTTATCATATAGACAAACAAAAGTGAGGACATCATCTACACAGACAGTAGACAGATATGAAGACATGCTATATACAGTATATATACATAAGGTAGCAATCATTCATTAACTCATACAAAGGAAAATTGTTATTGTTGACAAATAAAAAATAAAAATAAAAAATAATAATAATAATAAATAAGGAACCGCCCCCTCTCTCTCTTTTGTTACTTTTGTGACTAGACCCGTTTTAGGTTTTAAATGCATAAAAGAACCACATACATTTGTTTATTGAGTCAAGGCTTTTTGACTGCCAGGAACCTCTATTTCAACAAAATAAAACAAAAACTTTCACTAAATTATGAAATGCTCTGGTTGAAATGATGACCTTTGTGTTGTTAGGGTCGGTTTCAACCCAGTTATGAAAATAAGATTAGCTTGATTGTTTTTGGTTTTTTTGACCTTGCAAATCTATATGTTGTGTTATGACTTGTTCTTCTTTTCATTTTGTGTTTGTATTAAAGTTCTATTCCTGAAAAAAATACTTTTTAGTCTTTTTCTTGAAATAAATATGAATGGGTCAAAATTGACCCGTAACACCATAGCTGTTACTATAGTTAATAATATTAAAATGAATAAATAAATAAAACAAATGTATGTAAGAGATGTGTTCTAATACCCCTCAGTAATAGTCAGGTAACACAACAACCTTTTATTTATTTATATGATTCTCTTGAGGTTCATTTTAACATTTCTTTTATTGAAATGGAGGTATCCTGACAAAGAAAAGGCCCAGAGGCCCACACCAAAAATATTAAAACATAAACAATATGTTCATGGATAAGGAAACCTAACAAGGTAACCAATAGATGAGAAACACATTGGATGATAGATAATTGTTTTTAGTGTATTTTACAGCTGATTTAAGACATGGGTCAAAACCGACCCGTTAACACAAGAGATGCTAACAGAAAGCTAACACAAGAGATGCTAACATAAAGCTAACACAAGAGGAAAGTTAAGCATAATTTATGAGACAAATGTTTGGAAGTGAGGTTTCATTTTTTCTCAGGACCCTTTTTCAACTGTTGATGCCCAATTTCATCTAAAACCCATCTGAATAGAATACAGTGTCTCTAATATTAAAATGAGCCCACATAGTCATTATGTCTTTAGAATTGACTCCAGAAAGTAATTTCCCTCAGAATTTCTGTATCTTATCTTAAAGTAAAGTCAAATGAAATAAAAGAGTAATTCTGTTCTTTGGTCAATTGTCTTTTTACGTTATCTGTGTTTCCAGAGCGTCACTAGCATCTTGTTCATGGTGATGGGACGTACCACCCCACGATGGGACATACCACCCCACGGCTCCTGGGTCTACTTCCAGCACCTTGACCTGGGTCCTTCCTGCAGGTCTGAGTGCAGAGGCCCATTCCTGCCTTGTGGGACCACTTGATGACATGATGTCTAGTCCTGGTCTTCCTGACCTGTACAGACACTAAGCACGGCTTTGGCTGCCTGAACAAGAGCTTTCTTTCCATCGTCTCTGGACTGGACCTGAAGGAGTTCCTTCAACAGTACTACTACTGTTGCTACTTCTACTACAACTGCTACATCATAGTACTCTTGTTGTTACTACCACTACTACTTTAGCTTTCAGCTGTATTCAGTAATAGTGTCATGTATTTGGGCTTTAACATTTTCCAGGCAAGTCATTTCACTTTTCTGTATATTCAGCAATGATAACTAATCATATCATAATCATAGCAATGATATATTATTACAGAAACCGCTCAACTATCTTAATGATGACATGTTAAAGAGCTTTGAGTGGTTGGAAGACTAGAAAAGATCTTAACAAGTATATTTTAATGTGTGCGAATGTTAGTTAGTCCTGTAGGACGTCATGTAGCAATGTGTGTGGATGTTAGTTAGTCCTGGAGGACGTCATGTAGCAATGTGTGTGGATGTTAGTCCTGTAGGACGTCATGTAGCAATGTGTGTGGATGTTAGTCCTGGAGGACGTCATGTAGCAATGTGTGTGGATGTTAGTCCTGGAGGACGTCATGTAGCAATGTGTGTGGATGTTAGTCCTGGAGGACGTCATGTAGCAATGTGTGTGGATGTTAGTCCTGGAGGACGTCATGTAGCAATGTGTGTGGATGTTAGTCCTGGAGGGCGTCATGTAGCAATGTGTGTGGATGTTAGTCCTGGAGGACGTCATGTAGCAATGTGTGTGGATGTTAGTCCTGGAGGACGTCATGTAGCAATGTGTGTGGATGTTAGTCCTGGAGGACGTCATGTAGCAATGTGTGTGGATGTTAGTCCTGGAGGACGTCATGTAGCAATGTGTGTGGATGTTAGTCCTGGAGGACGTCATGTAGCAATGTGTGTGGATGTTAGTCCTGTAGGACGTCATGTAGCAATGTGTGTGGATGTTAGATAGTCCTGGAGGACGTCATGTAGCAATGTCTGTGGATGTTAGTCCTGTAGGACGTCATGTAGCAATGTGTGTGGATGTTAGATAGTCCTGGAGGACGTCATGTAGCAATGTCTGTGGATGTTAGTCCTGTAGGACGTCATGTAGCAATGTGTGTGGATGTTAGATAGTCCTGGAGGACGTCATGTAGCAATGTGTGTGGATGTTAGTTAGTCCTGGAGGACGTCATGTAGCAATGTCTGTGGATGTTAGTTAGTCCTGGAGGACGTCATGTAGCAATGTCTGTGGATGTTAGTCCTGTAGGACGTCATGTAGCAATGTGTGTGGATGTTAGATAGTCCTGGAGGACGTCATGTAGCAATGTGTGTGGATGTTAGTTAGTCCTGGAGGACGTCATGTAGCAATGTGTGTGGATGTTAGTCCTGTAGGACGTCATGTAGCAATGTGTGTGGATGTTAGTTAGTCCTGGAGGACGTCATGTAGCAATGTGTGTGGATGTTAGTCCTGTAGGACGTCATGTAGCAATGTGTGTGGATGTTAGTTAGTCCTGGAGGACGTCATGTAGCAATGTGTGTGGATGTTAGTCCTGGAGGACGTCATGTAGCAATGTGTGTGGATGTTAGTCCTGTAGGACGTCATGTAGCAATGTGTGTGGATGTTAGTCCTGGAGGACGTCATGTAGCAATGTGTGTGAATGTTAGTTAGTCCTGGAGGACGTCATGTAGCAATGTGTGTGAATGTTAGTTAGTCCTGGAGGACGTCATGTAGCAATGTGTGTGGATGTAAGTTAGTCCTGGAGGACGTCATGTAGCAATGTGTGTGGATGTTAGTTAGTCCTGGAGGACGTCATGTAGCAATGTGTGTGAATGTTAGTTAGTCCTGTAGGACGTCATGTAGCAATGTGTGTGGATGTTAGTTAGTCCTGGAGGACGTCATGTAGCAATGTGTGTGAATGTTAGTTAGTCCTGGAGGACGTCATGTAGCAATGTGTGTGGATGTTAGTTAGTCCTGGAGGACGTCATGTAGCAATGTGTGTGAATGTTAGTTAGTCCTGGAGGACGTCATGTAGCAATGTGTGTGGATGTTAGTTAGTCCTGGAGGACGTCATGTAGCAATGTGTGTGGATGTTAGTTAGTCCTGGAGGACGTCATGTAGCAACGTGTGTGAATGTTAGTTAGTCCTGTAGGACGTCATGTAGCAATGTGTGTGGATGTTAGTTAGTCCTGGAGGACGTCATGTAGCAATGTGTGTGAATGTTAGTTAGTCCTGGAGGACGTCATGTAGCAATGTGTGTGGATGTTAGTCCTGGAGGGCGTCATGTAGCAATGTGTGTGGATGTTAGTCCTGGAGGACGTCATGTAGCAATGTGTGTGGATGTTAGTCCTGGAGGACGTCATGTAGCAATGCGTGTGGATGTTAGTCCTGGAGGACGTCATGTAGCAATGTGTGTGGATGTTAGTTAGTCCTGGGGGGCGTCATGTAGCAATGTGTGTGGATGTTAGTCCTGGAGGACGTCATGTAGCAATGTGTGTGGATGTTAGATAGTCCTGTAGGACGTCATGTAGCAATGTGTGTGGATGTTAGTCCTGGAGGACGTCATGTAGCAATGTGTGTGGATGTTAGTCCTGGAGGACGTCATGTAGCAATGTGTGTGGATGTTAGTTAGTCCTGGAGGACGTCATGTAGCAATGTGTGTGGATGTTAGTCCTGTAGGACGTCATGTAGCAATGTGTGTGGATGTTAGATAGTCCTGGAGGACGTCATGTAGCAATGTGTGTGAATGTTAGTTAGTCCTGGAGGACGTCATGTAGCAACGTGTGTGGATGTTAGTTAGTCCTGGAGGACGTCATGTAGCAATGTGTGTGGATGTTAGTTAGTCCTGGAGGACGTCATGTAGCAACGTGTGTGAATGTTAGTTAGTCCTGTAGGACGTCATGTAGCAATGTGTGTGGATGTTAGTTAGTCCTGGAGGACGTCATGTAGCAATGTGTGTGAATGTTAGTTAGTCCTGGAGGACGTCATGTAGCAATGTGTGTGGATGTTAGTCCTGGAGGGCGTCATGTAGCAATGTGTGTGGATGTTAGTCCTGGAGGACGTCATGTAGCAATGTGTGTGGATGTTAGTCCTGGAGGACGTCATGTAGCAATGTGTGTGGATGTTAGTCCTGGAGGACGTCATGTAGCAATGTGTGTGGATGTTAGTCCTGGAGGACGTCATGTAGCAATGTGTGTGGATGTTAGTTAGTCCTGGAGGACGTCATGTAGCAATGTGTGTGGATGTTAGTCCTGTAGGACGTCATGTAGCAATGTGTGTGGATGTTAGATAGTCCTGGAGGACGTCATGTAGCAATGTGTGTGGATGTTAGTCCTGTAGGACGTCATGTAGCAATGTGTGTGGATGTTAGTTAGTCCTGGAGGACGTCATGTAGCAATGTGTGTGGATGTTAGTCCTGTAGGACGTCATGTAGCAATGTGTGTGGATGTTAGTTAGTCCTGGAGGACGTCATGTAGCAATGTGTGTGGATGTTAGTTAGTCCTGGAGGACGTCATGTAGCAATGTGTGTGGATGTTAGTCCTGGAGGACGTCATGTAGCAATGTGTGTGAATGTTAGTTAGTCCTGGAGGACGTCATGTAGCAATGTGTGTGGATGTTAGTTAGTCCTGGAGGACGTCATGTAGCAATGTGTGTGGATGTTAGTTAGTCCTGGAGGACGTCATGTAGCAATGTGTGTGGATGTTAGTTAGTCCTGGAGGACGTCATGTAGCAATGTGTGTGGATGTTAGTTAGTCCTGGAGGACGTCATGTAGCAATGTGTGTGAATGTTAGTTAGTCCTGTAGGACGTCATGTAGCAATGTGTGTGGATGTTAGTTAGTCCTGTAGGACGTCATGTAGCAATGTGTGTGGATGTTAGTTAGTCCTGTAGGACGTCATGTAGCAATGTGTGTGGATGTTAGTTAGTCCTGGAGGACGTCATGTAGCAATGTGTGTGGATGTTAGTTAGTCCTGGAGGACGTCATGTAGCAATGTGTGTGGATGTTAGTTAGTCCTGGAGGACGTCATGTAGCAATGTGTGTGGATGTTAGTTAGTCCTGGAGGACGTCATGTAGCAATGTGTGTGGATGTTAGTTAGTCCTGGAGGACGTCATGTAGCAATGTGTGTGAATGTTAGTTAGTCCTGTAGGGCGTCATGTAGCAATGTGTGTGGATGTTAGTCCTGGAGGACGTCATGTAGCAATGTGTGGGGATGTTAGTTAGTCCTGGAGGACGTCATGTAGCAATGTGTGTGTGGATGTTAGTCCTGGAGGACGTCATGTAGCAATGTGTGGGGATGTTAGTTAGTCCTGGAGGACGTCATGTAGCAATGTGTGTGAATGTTAGTTAGTCCTGGAGGACGTCATGTAGCAATGTGTGTGGATGTTAGTCCTGGAGGACGTCATGTAGCAATGTGTGTGGATGTTAGTCCTGGAGGACGTCATGTAGCAATGTGTGTGGATGTTAGTTAGTCCTGGAGGACGTCATGTAGCAATGTGTGTGGATGTTAGTCCTGTAGGACGTCATGTAGCAATGTGTGTGGATGTTAGTCCTGGAGGACGTCATGTAGCAATGTGTGTGGATGTTAGTCCTGGAGGACGTCATGTAGCAATGTGTGTGGATGTTAGTTAGTCCTGGAGGACGTCATGTAGCAATGTGTGTGAATGTTAGTCCTGTAGGACGTCATGTAGCAATGTGTGTGGATGTTAGTTAGTCCTGGAGGACGTCATGTAGCAATGTGTGTGAATGTTAGTCCTGTAGGACGTCATGTAGCAATGTGTGTGGATGTTAGTCCTGGAGGACGTCATGTAGCAATGTGTGCGGATGTTAGTTAGTCCTGGAGGACGTCATGTAGCAATGTGTGCGGATGTTAGTTAGTCCTGGAGGACGTCATGTAGCAATGTGTGCGGATGTTAGTTAGTCCTGTAGGACGTCATGTAGCAATGTGTGCGGATGTTAGTTAGTCCTGTAGGGCGTCATGTAGCAATGTGTGTGGATGTTAGTCCTGGAGGACGTCATGTAGCAATGTTTGCGGATGTTAGTCCTGGAGGACGTCATGTAGCAATGTGTGCGGATGTTAGTTAGTCCTGGAGGACGTCATGTAGCAATGTGTGCGGATGTTAGTTAGTCCTGGAGGACGTCATGTAGCAATGTGTGCGGATGTTAGTTAGTCCTGTAGGACGTCATGTAGCAATGTGTGCGGATGTTAGTTAGTCCTGTAGGACGTCATGTAGCAATGTGTGCGGATGTTAGTTAGTCCTGTAGGACGTCATGTAGCAATGTGTGCGGATGTTAGTTAGTCCTGTAGGGCGTCATGTAGCAATGTGTGTGGATGTTAGTCCTGTAGGACGTCATGTAGCAATGTGTGTGGATGTTAGTCCTGGAGGACGTCATGTAGCAATGTGTGCGGATGTTAGTTAGTCCTGGAGGACGTCATGTAGCAATGTGTGTGGATGTTAGTCCTGGAGGACGTCATGTAGCAATGTGTGTGGATGTTAGTCCTGGAGGACGTCATGTAGCAATGTGTGTGGATGTTAGTCCTGGAGGACGTCATGTAGCAATGTGTGCGGATGTTAGTTAGTCCTGTAGGGCGTCATGTAGCAATGTGTGTGGATGTTAGTCCTGGAGGACGTCATGTAGCAATGTGTGCGGATGTTAGTTAGTCCTGTAGGGCGTCATGTAGCAATGTGTGTGGATGTTAGTCCTGTAGGACGTCATGTAGCAATGTGTGTGGATGTTAGTCCTGGAGGACGTCATGTAGCAATGTGTGCGGATGTTAGTTAGTCCTGGAGGACGTCATGTAGCAATGTGTGTGGATGTTAGTCCTGGAGGACGTCATGTAGCAATGTGTGTGGATGTTAGTCCTGGAGGACGTCATGTAGCAATGTGTGTGGATGTTAGTCCTGGAGGACGTCATGTAGCAATGTGTGCGGATGTTAGTTAGTCCTGGAGGACGTCATGTAGCAATGTGTGTGGATGTTAGTCCTGGAGGA
Organism: Myoxocephalus aenaeus; assembly: GCA_038501785.1. NCBI lineage: Eukaryota > Metazoa > Chordata > Actinopteri > Perciformes > Cottidae > Myoxocephalus > Myoxocephalus aenaeus. The sequence continues at coordinate 1,145,877 of JBAMJR010000083.1, forward strand.
CGTCATGTAGCAATGTGTGTGGATGTTAGTTAGTCCTGGAGGACGTCATGTAGCAATGTGTGTGGATGTTAGTTAGTCCTGTAGGACGTCATGTAGCAATGTGTGTGGATGTTAGTCCTGTAGGACGTCATGTAGCAATGTGTGTGGATGTTAGTCCTGGAGGACGTCATGTAGCAATGTGTGCGGATGTTAGTTAGTCCTGGAGGACGTCATGTAGCAATGTGTGTGGATGTTAGTTAGTCCTGGAGGACGTCATGTAGCAATGTGTGTGGATGTTAGTTAGTCCTGGAGGACGTCATGTAGCAATGTGTGTGGATGTTAGTCCTGTAGGACGTCATGTAGCAATGTGTGTGGATGTTAGTCCTGGAGGACGTCATGTAGCAATGTGTGTGTGGATGGCTGAACGATGGAGTTAAAGGTTTGAGTGTATTTACCGCTCACCGATCAAACTCCCTCCCTCTTGAACGCCCATGTCTGTGTGCTTTATTCCTCTTTTTCCTCTCTTCTTCAATTTGCTTTTTCTCGAATCAGTTCAATGACGTTTAAATATCATTATCATAGAAACTGTTTCAGCTCACCAAAACAAGTGTTTTAGTGCTTATTAGAAAGTGTTGGTATGTTAATGTTGAGATGAGGACAATGATCTTTTCAGGAAGAAACAACACTGCATGCTTAAATGAATCTAGTGGGCCGTGATGTTGAAACATTTTGTCCACCTCTTTTGGAGCCCCAACAATGGATTTCTGTCTTTGGACCTGATCTGTGTATATTTTCAGTTTAATGGCTGCTGCATGCGGTCTTAAATATACTGTACAATTTCATATTGCATGTCAGAACAAGTTATGAAAACATTTTAAATAAGCACTGTTAGAACCCAAAATGGTGTTTAATCAATTATAATTATTACAGTAAATAGGCTGCCTGTAGACTTATAATCTATCGTACATTTAAACAAGTATAAAGACTATTGTCTTCTTTAAAATGCAATGTAATTTGCAATATAAATTCAAATGAAAAAGGGAAACGTTCTTATGCTATTAATACAGTGTAGTATCAGCTGTAAATAGATAAACAGATAAAGGATGCCACACTCACCATGTGCTTGTGTGCTCTTGAAGAACAGCGAGGCCAACAATAACCAGGTGATCATCATAATCCCCCTCACTATGACAAAATAAATCAAAACCATCTGCTAACAATACCTGTGGAAATAATGATCAGTTTGTAACAAAACTATACTTCATTAAGGAGCATATTCCTGAGGCATTTTCATAAAGAGGAATCAAAATACTTGCATGTAGTCTGGCTGGTTGTTTGGCTCTGACAGGGATAACACCATGGAGGCTGTAAGTTAGTCCCTGAACCAACACTCCCTTCACAAGCAGCCAGTGGTACTGCTTTGGAAATCCATTTGCTGTTTGAGATAATTATGATTGTGAAATCCTTGTGGAATGCATTTCAGGAAATGGAGATTCATCTTTCTGGTAATCGTGAGTCAGAGTGGCCAGATCAGACATGCACTCTGAATGTTCGGGTTCTAGTTTCAGTCTTTCAGTCTGCCTTCATAAAGTCCTCTTTATTTCATGAATATTTCCCACGATGCCCTACTGTAGAGGGAAATCAAGAATCTGCTTGAAAATGTTTTTTTAAGGAACAGAATTGTTGTCATTGTTCTCTTCTCCAGACTTTATATGAGCCTAACACCACCGAGACAAACAGCTCATCTGACTGTAGGGCCGGGAGCCTTTTTCTGTCTGTTCTTTGCATATCCCGAGAACCAAATTCATTTGAATAAATTGTCAGACCTCTGTGTGGCAGCGGGGTCCAAGCTCCAGGACTCTGATCTGAGCATGTCGTCCACATCGGGCCTTTAAAGGCCTCTGCTTATCGACTCACTCCCCTGCAGCCCTTCTGGCACGGTCAGCCAAGCCACGGGTCCGTTCCCAAGGGGTGCACGTTCCCAAGGGGTGCCGATCCCAATGGGTGCACGTTACCAAGGGTTGCACGTTACCAAGGGGTGCCGATCCCAATGGGTGCATGTTCCCAAGGGGTGCACGTTCCCAAGGGGTGCACGTTCCCAAGGGGTGCACGTTCCCAAGGGGTGCACGTTACTAAGGGGTGCCGATCCCAATGGGTGCATGTTCCCAAGGGGTGCACGTTCCCAAGGGGTGCACGTTCCCAATGGGTGCATGTTCCCAAGAGGTGCACGTTCCCAAGGGGTGCACGTTCCCAAGGGGTGCCGATCCCAATGGGTGCATGTTCCCAAGGGGTGCACGTTCCCAAGGGGTGCACGTTCCCAATGGGTGCATGTTCCCAAGGGGTGCATGTTCCCAAGAGGTGCACGTTCCCAAGGGGTGCACGTTACCAAGGGGTGCCGATCCCAATGGGTGCATGTTCCCAAGGGGTGCACGTTCCCAAGGGGTGCACGTTCCCAAGGGGTGCACGTTACCAAGGGGTGCCGATCCCAATGGGTGCATGTTCCCAAGGGGTGCACGTTCCCAAGGGGTGCACGTTACCAAGAGGTGCACGTTCCCAAAGGGTGCACTTTACTTTACTGGGAGTCAAGCAATAGGCCAGAGTTTGCTCAAAGTTTACGACAAAAGAATAGAATATACATATTAACATATATCAACAATTGAGAGTTAAGTATTAAGTGTAGAAGAAGTAAGATTGACACCAGTGCAGAATAGAAGACAACTTCACTCAGGAGAGAGCAGTCAGATAAAGAAAAGATGATGGTTTATTATAATAAAGTCTTGACAGAGTCTTTGGCTCTTGGAGGGCCGTCTCTCCGATCAGCAGCAAGATGAATCCCTCTGTGGGGTCCAGACCTGGTGGTGGTGCTGATGAGGCTGATAGAATGATGAGTTGACGAAGATGATGGACCTGATGAAGACTGGGTGGAGATGGGGAGGTGGAGGATTGCGTAACAGCAACATGAATTAATCTAAACAGCTGATGTCATGATTGACGGAGGAAATAATGAGTGAGCATGCGGGAGAAGTGTTTGGTAGATGTATGAGAAATAAATTACAGGCTTAGGCGTGCAAGAGTCTTCTGACTGAACTTATGCTCTAGCTTCATTAAATAGACTTCATAACCAGTTAAAAGTTCCTCACAGTGACTCAAAGTCCTTTTTTGTCTGTATAGATTTCACAATGCCATTTTCAGAGTGACCGTTTACATGTATGACCCAACTATCACAAAGTATTTCTGCTTTCAGCCAATCACAAACCGGGCTCTGGCCTTGTGGTCTTGACAGACTTCCACTTTCTGACTGAACTTTGTGATGGAAAGTGACATTGGGCCAGTGGGAGGAACTGCTGTGGGCAGTGCACTTCCCACAGGGTTGAGTTCAGGGTGAGTCAGCCTTGAGTCCAGCGGTGAGTCAAGAGTCAGATGGGTTGAGGCCTCATGTGGCAACAGGACAGGATGCTCTCAGCCTCTCACACACATGAGACACACACAGGCAGTCCATCATGAGAAACACACAGGCAGTCATCACTACACATGAGACACACACAGGCAGTCATCACTACACATGAGAAACACACAGGCAGTCATCACTACACATGAGAAACACACAGGCAGTCATCACTACACATGAGAAACACACAGGCAGTCATCACTATGCATGAGAAACACACAGGCAGTCATCACTACACATGAGACACACACAGGCAGTCATCACTACACATGAGACACACACAGGCAGTCATCACTACACATGAGACACACACAGGCAGTCATCACTACACATGAGACACACACAGGCAGTCATCACTACACATGAGAAACACACAGGCAGTCATCACTATGCATGAGACACACACAGGCAGTCATCACTACACATGAGACACACACAGGCAGTCATCACTACACATGAGACACACACAGGCAGTCATCACTACACATGAGAAACACACAGGCAGTCATCACTATGCATGAGACACACACAGGCAGTCATCACTACACATGAGACACACACAGGCAGTCATCACTACACATGAGAAACACACAGGCAGTCATCACTACACATGAGAAACACACAGGCAGTCATCACTATGCATGAGAAACACACAGGCAGTCATCACTACACATGAGACACACACAGGCAGTCATCACTACACATGAGAAACACACAGGCAGTCATCACTATGCATGAGACACACACAGGCAGTCATCACTACACATGAGAAACACACAGGCAGTCATCACTATGCATGAGACACACACAGGCAGTCATCACTACACATGAGAAACACACAGGCAGTCATCACTACACATGAGAAACACACAGGCAGTCATCACTATGCATGAGACACACACAGGCAGTCATCACTACACATGAGACACACACAGGCAGTCATCACTACACATGAGACACACACAGGCAGTCATCACTACACATGAGACACACACAGGCAGTCATCACTACACATGAGAAACACACAGGCAGTCATCACTATGCATGAGACACACACAGGCAGTCATCACTACACATGAGACACACACAGGCAGTCATCACTACACATGAGACACACACAGGCAGTCATCACTACACATGAGAAACACACAGGCAGTCATCACTATGCATGAGACACACACAGGCAGTCATCACTACACATGAGACACACACAGGCAGTCATCACTACACATGAGACACACACAGGCAGTCATCACTACACATGAGAAACACACAGGCAGTCATCACTATGCATGAGACACACACAGGCAGTCATCACTACACATGAGAAACACACAGGCAGTCATCACTATGCATGAGACACACACAGGCAGTCATCACTACACATGAGAAACACACAGGCAGTCATCACTATGCATGAGAAACACACAGGCAGTCATCACTACACATGAGAAACACACAGGCAGTCATCACTACACATGAGAAACACACAGGCAGTCATCACTATGCATGAGACACACACAGGCAGTCATCACTACACGTGAGAAACACACAGGCAGTCATCACTATGCATGAGAAACACACAGGCAGTCATCACTACACGTGAGACACACACAGGCAGTCATCACTACACATGAGACACACACAGGCAGTCATCACTACACATGAGACACACACAGGCAGTCATCACTACACATGAGACACACACAGGCAGTCATCACTACACATGAGACACACACAGGCAGTCATCACTACACATGAGACACACACAGGCAGTCATCACTACACATGAGAAACACACAGGCAGTCATCACTATGCATGAGAAACACACAGGCAGTCATCACTACACGTGAGACACACACAGGCAGTCATCACTACACATGAGACACACACAGGCAGTCATCACTACACATGAGACACACACAGGCAGTCATCACTACACATGAGAAACACACAGGCAGTCATCACTACACATGAGAAACACACAGGCAGTCATCACTATGCATGAGAAACACACAGGCAGTCATCACTACACATGAGAAACACACAGGCAGTCATCACTACACATGAGAAACACACAGGCAGTCATCACTACACATGAGAAACACACAGGCAGTCATCACTACACATGAGAAACACACATGCAGTCATCACTATGCATGAGACACACACAGGCAGTCATCACTACACATGAGAAACACACAGGCAGTCATCACTACACATGAGAAACACACAGGCAGTCATCACTACACATGAGACACACACAGGCAGTCATCACTACACATGAGAAACACACAGGCAGTCATCACTATGCATGAGAAACACACAGGCAGTCATCACTACACATGAGAAACACACAGGCAGTCATCACTACACATGAGACACACACAGGCAGTCATCACTACACACGAGAAACACACAGGCAGTCATCACTATGCATGAGAAACACACAGGCAGTCATCACTACACATGAGAAACACACAGGCAGTCATCACTACACATGAGACACACACAGGCAGTCATCACTACACATGAGACACACACAGGCAGTCATCACTACACATGAGACACACACAGGCAGTCATCACTACACATGAGAAACACACAGGCAGTCATCACTACACATGAGACACACACAGGCAGTCATCACTACACATGAGAAACACACAGGCAGTCATCACTACACATGAGAAACACACAGGCAGTCATCACTACACATGAGAAACACACAGGCAGTCATCACTACACATGAGAAACACACAGGCAGTCATCACTACACATGAGACACACACAGGCAGTCATCACTACACATGAGAAACACACATGCAGTCATCACTATGCATGAGACACACACAGGCAGTCATCACTACACATGAGAAACACACAGGCAGTCATCACTACACATGAGAAACACACAGGCAGTCATCACTATGCATGAGAAACACACAGGCAGTCATCACTACACATGAGACACACACAGGCAGTCATCACTATGCATGAGAAACACACAGGCAGTCATCACTATGCATGAGAAACACACAGGCAGTCATCACTACACATGAGACACACACAGGCAGTCATCACTACACATGAGACACACACAGGCAGTCATCACTACACATGAGAAACACACAGGCAGTCATCACTATGCATGAGAAACACACAGGCAGTCATCACTACACATGAGACACACACAGGCAGTCATCACTACACATGAGACACACACAGGCAGTCATCACTACACATGAGAAACACACAGGCAGTCATCACTATGCATGAGAAACACACAGGCAGTCATCACTACACATGAGAAACACACAGGCAGTCATCACTACACATGAGACACACACAGGCAGTCATCACTACACACGAGAAACACACAGGCAGTCATCACTATGCATGAGAAACACACAGGCAGTCATCACTACACATGAGAAACACACAGGCAGTCATCACTACACATGAGACACACACAGGCAGTCATCACTACACATGAGACACACACAGGCAGTCATCACTACACATGAGACACACACAGGCAGTCATCACTACACATGAGAAACACACAGGCAGTCATCACTACACATGAGACACACACAGGCAGTCATCACTACACATGAGACACACACAGGCAGTCATCACTACACATGAGACACACACAGGCAGTCATCACTATGCATGAGAAACACACAGGCAGTCATCACTACACATGAGACACACACAGGCAGTCATCACTACACATGAGAAACACACAGGCAGTCATCACTACACATGAGACACACACAGGCAGTCATCACTACACATGAGAAACACACAGGCAGTCATCACTACACATGAGAAACACACAGGCAGTCATCACTACACATGAGACACACACAGGCAGTCATCACTATGCATGAGACACACACAGGCAGTCATCACTACACATGAGACACACACAGGCAGTCATCACTACACATGAGAAACACACAGGCAGTCATCACTACATAGTTTAGTTTATTTACTGGATCCCCATTAGCTGACGCCTTAGCGGTCGCTAATCTTCCTGGTCCGCAGAAAGGACAAAATATAATACATACAAAACGTGCAAAACATAACGTGAAACAGTTAAAAATAGTACAAACAGAATACAAATAAAAATAGTACAGCCAGATACCTAGTGCAGTCGAGGACTAGGATTTATAGTATGCAATCCATCCATAATTTATACAAGGAAAAATCAGATGACTAAAAAGCAAAGGAAAACGTCAAGTGGTTAAAGCCCTGAGGTGCGCCTTTAATTGTTTTTTAAATGACAGATTATTACCTGTATGAGTTATATGAGGAGGTAATACATGCCAAGCAGTAATTGCACGAATAATAATTCAAAAACAGTGGATACTTTACGTCAGTCAAAGACACACTGATGAATCTGTTGAACTAACAATGTTGCATCAGCTGTTGGTCGTCTCATCATTCTCGTCGTGGCACATCTCTGACGGCTTCAACATACCATCATTACACATACATGAAGCGTCCCTCCACTGGAAGTTTGGTTCAGGCAACAAAACCACTTGGCTGCGTTCAGGAAAGAGCACGTTGACGTCAACTTGACTATGAGAACATGAATTCAAACAGTTTTGATACTTTAAGAAGTGTTATTAGGCCGTAAGGTGAACCCCGTTATCGTTTCATCCCGCTCCACAGTCGCGCATCTACACAATCTTTAGCTCATAAAAAAGAACGAGTCGTGCTAAGCTACCCAAAAAAAGTTCGTCGCGGAATTTCCAGTCGATTCTCGATGAGTCTTTGTTTTATGCAGAACTAGTTCCTTCAGAGCGTAATAGGATCATGGTCGCGAGTGGTGGCACGGTTCGACACGTGATCGTTCTACACCAATGAGGTAGCTGCTTTTTGTCAACAGAATGGCAAGATGGCGGCCCCCATGGATCGATATAACGTTACCATGAAGAGGAAAACACTCGAACATCCTCAAAAGTGAGCCAAATGGATTCTAAACAGTGCCGTATACATAGCCGCGTCCAAGAAGAACAATGAGGCAAATGTACGATAATGTTATGTTTATGTTAAGCCATTTAGATCAAGTTTTATACATATTCTTGTGCAATACTGTCACTATATTTTGTGCCTTATTTTTATTTATATTTTTTTGGCCTTAAGCTTATTTCATTTTATTTTTTTCCTTAAAGTTTATTGTAATTATTGTAATTCTGTGTTAGGAGCACCCAGCAAAATAAGCTTTTCGTTGTACAGAATAACTGCCTGTTATCTGTGCATATGACATTAAAACTATCTCTTGATCTCTTACAATACCTGGGAATACACCTCAACACCAAACGAAATTTCACTACATGCTTTACGTTAGTATTTCTATGTATGTGACAAATAAACCTCCTTCTTGTATCAATAAAAGGCAGTAACTGTACTTATACCAATGACCATTTATTTGTTCATTCATTCATTCTTCCATAAATGAAAACAACACTGATCAACCATAAAAACAATCTTCATGAAAAATATGAAATACGATATATACAACTGTACAAAACAGAATAAGGAACAGATTAAGGACACTCAGCCCTCACTGTCAGTGTCAGGACAGTCATCTTCCAGTTCCTCAGTTTCTTTTGTGTTGGCACAATTACAACAACGACATAAGTCTGTGCAACACAGTCCTGCAGAAACACAGGAACATCTGCCTGTCTCACAGGCACTTTTGCAGCCGCAGTGTATTACATGCAAAACACTGTCAGGGGCCGGATTTCTGGTCATCCAGGTGACGTGCAAGGTCCCATCCTCTATTCTCCAACCATGTCCAGCAGGTGATGGAGCACTTATGTTTCCTTGGAGACAGGACCTCATTATTGCAGCCTGGTAGTTTGCCCTTTTGCAGTGCTGATGGAGGGCATCAGTAGTAGGGGGAATGCATAATTCTGGCAAGGCCGATGATGCCATACAGAAAGCCTTGTACCTAGGTAGCTTCATTTACATTTTCGGCAGCTGGCTGATCATATAAGTGGCACACATACTGGCAAAGAAGTGCAAATGTTGACTGCTCCAAGTTAAAGTTGGTACCTAAACATTTAAAAGCCTTAAGGTACTCATCTTCTCATCTCATCATGTTTGGCACTTTGTTGTCCCTTGTTCAGTCTCGCTGTCCGTCCGGCTCAACTCACTAGACTGTGTGGTTTCCGCACCTGATGGATAAGGTAGCATGTCCACGAGTGTATCTCAGGGTTTCCCCTACCGTTAGAATAGGGGGGCGGGGCGCCCCCCTGAAAACACCCTCCGCCCCCCTGTAATTTTCTCCGTCGCGCCAGATCACAGACGTGATTTAAGGTTCCCTTTCCTATAAACAGGTCTACACCTTGTTCTTTTATTAAACAAACTCAATGTTCTTATTTTATTGATCGTATTTCTGTCTATTTCTGTCATGGTCGCGTTTACAACTCTACTTTGCTCTCGGTAACGCGCACCGCGGAGATCCGCCCCGATGCCCACAGACTCGTGCGCGCGCACAGGTGGGCAGAGAGCACACTTCCATCAGCCGGCAGAGAGCGTCCACTAATGTCGCGTGGAAAGAAAACAGATATATCTGCGTTTTTTAAACGCTCCCAACGTCGCTCCCAATGTCCCAACGTCGCCGTCGTCGCCGCCGACACCCCCCCCCCCCCCCCCCCCCCCCCCCCCGGCCGACACCCCGCCCCCCTGAAGCTGTAAACCTAGGGGAAACACTGTATCTGTTGACAGAGTCTCTGCAAAAAACAGCTCGCGGATGTTGCGCTTGGTGGGGATGTGAAACACCAGTTGGGGGAAATCACGAGTCAGCCTCTTCTTCAACATATCCTGTCTGCAACACAACAAAACAGTGACAATTAAGAGTCACAGGAGTACCATCAAAAGCAGAGAGTGGTGGAGGTGGTACAAGACATTTCAGGCTAGAACCCATCTGCCATACAGCACATTTAACACCAAAGATGCTCAAGAAAGGCACACAACATCACAAACCACAAACACACACACACAAACCACACACACACACACACACACACACACATTGAATGTTTACTTTTATAATGTTAAGTTAGTAGCTCCTTGAAATGCAATATAATAAATAACTTACTGTTCTTTCTCTGGTTTTTCAGGCCTCGTCAAAAACCTGGTGTACTGATTGTAGCAGCCTTTGTGGTACTGCACCTCCAGAGCCACACAGTCTTTGTCTTTTATATGTATTAATATACTTTGGTCCTCCTTCAACTCGGCAGCTTTCTGCAATTGGCCTTAACGAAACAAAAAGGATAGTTCAATGAGTTTGTTGACATATCACTCACACATAATTGTACCTTTCAGTCACTCAACCACAGTGTGTGTGTGTGTGTGTGTGTGTGTGTGTGTGTGTGTGTGTGTGTGTGTGTGTGTGTGTGTGTGTGTGTGTGTGTGTGTGTGTGTGTGTGTGCGTGTGTGTGTGTGTGTGTGTGTGTGTGTGTGTGTGTTTGTTTACCTGCTCTTAATGTTTCAGCCTTTGAAAGAGGATCCCTTTGTCGTTTGCCTGCTCGGTTGATTAACTTCTCCTTTTTTTTGCAAATGATGCACAGGGCAGGAAGGACGGGTCCAGAGCCTGCGATTGGCAGCCCTGACCTAGATCGCAGTTTCTTTGTTGGACTCGTGCTGCTAGAAGTCGATGGAATGGCCTCGTGGTCTTCCGTAGCTTCTTGTCTTTCACGTGCGAGACGTCTTTCCACCTTTGCGATGGCGTTTTTGTCCGTAAATCTACGATAACACGTGTGATGGAAGCCAGCATCCTCGGGAATATTGTCAAACTCCACATCAACACAGTGTTTGAAGTTCTCAGCCACGTCCCGAGACTCACCCTTCAACCCGAGCCACTTTTGTAGGCTTGTCCTGAAAGTATTCCATCGTGCAGTGGTGAAATGATGTACCTCCTCGTGCTTCACTGAAGTAATATGCATATAACAAAATTTGCTTTTCGATGTATTAAGACACTCCGGTGTATTTTCTTCGTCGTCCGTACTGCTCGATGAAGGCTCGGTGGCCGCCATCTTGCAACTCTGTTGACAACAATCAGCTACCTTATTGGTGTAGCATGATCACGTGTCGAACCGTGCCACCACTCCTATGACCTCCTATGACTCCTACGACCAAGATCCTATTACGCTCTGAAGAAACTAGTTCTGCATAAAACATAGACGCATCGAGAATCGACTGGAAATTCAGCGACGAACTTTTTTTTGGTAGCTTAGCACGACTCGTTCTTTTTTATGAGCTAAAGATTGTGTAGATGCGCGACTGTGGAGCGGGAATCATTTTCTAGAAGACTTTTCGTGGTTCACCTTGCGGCCTATAAGGTTCACTCCCAGTCTCCCCATAGTCTGCATGTCTCAGAGTCCTTGATCAAGACCCTGAACCCCCGGTTGCTCCCCGGGCGCCTCACAGCAGCTCACTGCTCCTTAGGATGGGTTAAATGCAGAGACCACATTTCATGTACGTATATAAATATGTAATATGGCGAACAGATATGAATATTATACGAATATTTAAATTCTCAAACTCTAAATCGGCCACCAAATGAAGCCAAACACTTCTTACTAGACAAAGTAATCCAACCAGGGTAGCAGAGGTTCTGAGGCGGCTCAGTAACCGACGCTGGGATGTGTTTATCAGCTCTCATGGTAACAATACTCCACACAGTCTCAATACCATAGAGACATGCTGACAACTAGCACGAAGCTAACGGCCTTAGCCTCAACACTTATTCTCCTGTTTACTATCCCACCACTGGACTAACGCATCACTTAGAGCACAGACATCTGACACAAGCTTCTTATGTTCTGCCACAATCACAACAAACATAACAAATAAAATAAAATATACAACATTAAAACGTTAATGTTTAGTAGGTAATGCATTTTAAATGATATGGGTCATGTTTTTTATAAGACATACCTTTGTGAATGATACATATTAAATGATGACAGATTATATACTGATGCAGTTTTCTTTGAATCATCCGTCTGTTAAAACTCCTGTTGAGCTTCTTCAATAAATATCTGTTGATTGTTACTGAACAAGTTTCCCGTTAATCTGAGAGAAATATTTATTGATATTTAGTTAAAGTATCATAACAAAAGTGATACACTGCATTGTTAACAGTTTCCTTAGTGAGCACTAGAGGGCGCTACACTCCGTTACTGAGGAGAGGATCCTGTGTGCACTGAACTGTTACAGCGTTGGTCAGGGAGAAATGTAACTGATGATACGTTTATGAAACACAATGCATTGTTCAATCTGTAGTTCACAATCCTTTGAATAGTTCCACCAAAGAAACGTTTCTCCTCTGAACTTCTCAGACCAGCAGGTCCGTTGGTACCGGGCCGCACAGAAAGGATGAATGAGAAGAATACTTGGCGTATTGATCATCAGTTATGAACTCAGGTATTGATCAGTTATGAACTCAGGTATTGATCACCAGTTATGAACTCAGATATTGATCAGTTATGAACTCAGGTATTGATCACCAGTTATGAACTCATGTATTGATCACCAGTTATTGATCAGCAGTGAGCTGGAAGATCACAAACAATCATGAATAATACTGTGATACTTCTACATATTATTGCAGTATTTATGCATTATACTGTAATAATAATAACCAATTCTGTAATAATAATAAACAATAGCATAAATAATAATCTCAGTGAGAACAAAGGATGAGTGTTTCATCAAATGAACTTCCATAACCTTTAATAAAGTGCTCGATCAACAATAAGTGCTGAGCGGTGAAACAGAGTCTCGACTCAAAAAGAAAAGCAGCATCAGGAGTTCAAACATCAACAGAGGATAACACTCATGATCAGTGACCAGCTCCTGAACATCAATATGAAGTTCATATTGTTTGATGATTATGACTTTTGACTAACTTGCTGTTAGTGGAGCAGACTGATGAATCAGCCCTCCATGTTATTTGTAGATGTCAGCTACATATATATATATATATATATATATATATATATATATATATATATATATATATATATATATATATATATTAGTGCTGTCAAGTGATTAAAATATTTAATCGCGATTAATCGCATTTATGTCATAGTTAACTCGCGATTAATCGCAATTAATCGCTTTTTTTTTTTTTTTTGCATTTTAATGCTCTTATCAACATGAAAAAGTGGATTGGCTTGCTTTATTTTATTGAAAAACAACTGCCAAACAAGGCGGTACAAAATAAAATTACTGCACATTTCAGGTAAACAAGGGTTTACAAAATAAAATTATAGAGTGCACCAGGCATGAAAACGGGTCAGGGGTGAAAAAGGTGAGAAGGATATTACCCCTCTAGGGGGTCCGGGGGCATGCTCCCCCGTAAGAAACATTTAAATATTCCATATTTTAAAGCATCAATCTGATGCATTTTTTGCCAACCTGGGGAGAGCTGGAGAAACTTAACTTCAGCCATGAGTCAAAAATGATTATGGCCTCCTTACTAAGTATTATGCAAGCCATTTCATGCCAGCCTGTCACTGGTCTAACATTTACAGTATATGAGGCACAATGTGGTAAGGGAGAGCATGGCTGCCTTTGTTAGCATCATTTATATCTTTGATGCAGAGAATGCATCTGGTGAATCCCTGCCTGTTGATTTTGGAGAATACATCTCCTAGATGAA